>OX465243.1:15189863-15760205 GCA_949987775.1 Aproaerema taeniolella
GGGAAAAATCACTCCCTTAGGATATATGGTATATCTCCGTTACACCATTTTTTTTGGCGTTATAGCCACCGTTCGCCTTCTTGCTATCCGGGAACTATACTATAAGATGTGAAAGAGACTGAACATGCAACTAGCCACAGAGCACTTAACCATTACAGGTGCAATCCAGGACGATCGTTTCTCACAACACTTCAGTGATTTTTGACTGATATTCTTAAAGCAGCGCGCGGTTACGCCACTAGTTCCATAACACTATTAACCGACTTCGAAAAATGAGGAGGTTCTATGTTTTATGCTCAATGCACCTCTACTGGTTACGTGCTCGATGTGACTATGACTAGCCTACGTCACAAATAGGACAACACGTGCTTGCGAGCTAGAAGTCGGATGATGTAAGTTCAGTAGGCGGCAGCCTCGCCAAGCACATGACCTTGTTTTCTTGGATAAAAATCTTTGCTAAAATTTAACTAAAAACTTCTTCACTCCCTTTCCCCTTAATGTCGAGGACTTAAGGACGTTGTGGGTTTTGATAAATCCAGTTTTATTTCTTTTCTATACAAAATTTCAGCTGGGCTAGGCGTTAACGATTCAGTAAATGAGTAAAGAAGCCTGGATTTAAAAAAAATATTAGGATAAGAAGATTAAATATGAAGCAAATTTACCTTTTGATCCCCATTATTTTCATGACGCAAAGACTGCATGCAAAAATATTTGAAAATGTGATTATAATTAAAATAGTTATTCTAGTTTAGTACTTAAGATGACTAAAAGATGTAGAAGAAAGAAACTCGTCACCAATGTTAGTGTTGCAACACACCAGTTTTAGTAGTGTACACATTTAGTATTGCAACACTGGCGCCATTTTGAACATTGGTAGGTGAAAATTTTTCAAAATATCGATAATCCTATGTATGTATATTATTATTAGTAAATATTTTCAAAGTTCATAGAGTTATCGATAGGTAGTACACATACACATCAACACAAGGATATGGCACGATTTTTCATACAAAAGTGAAGTTATAAAAGCATACTCGAGACACATGGCAGGATAATTTTTATTGATAAGCAAATGCTTAACCTGAATTTTCAATTGTAATCAATGAATTTTGATTTGCTTGATATTTGTGAAAGCGTGACGATATATGTATAATTGTATATCACGTAGAAAATATGTACAAGTATTTACAATGTAGTGTCTATTCTTTTCAAAAACTTTAATTGTAAACTAATGTACTTACCAGATGTATAAGATGCCGCAGTTCATTCTCAGGCAAAGGCGCAGTAATAGTGTGTTCATTGTTAGGAGGCATGCCCACTGTGATCTGTTTCTGTCGAACCAACAAGTCTGTCACAGCCTTGGCCAGGTCTTCAACCCGTTTGCCCAACATGCCGGCAGTATGGCGGACTAAGCCCCAAAGCTTTTGAGTACACGCCTTTTCGTATAAAGCCTTGAGGAGATCTTTCACAGTCACCATCTTCCCATTTTCTAATACACCTGAAATAAACGGTACTGTTTCTGAAACTGGATTAAATTCTTCTTCAAACTGTTTCTGAAACTAGACTAAGTTGGACCCCAAGTTCTTTTTCTTTGTGAAAATAAGACTTCCGTTTATTTAATAGTAAAATGGGTCAAAAACATAATATATACGCGAACTTTGACCCGTTTAAGTATTAAATTATGTGTTCAAATCGCGAAAGTTTAAAGTGTTATAAGACTTCCGTTTCGTCTATCTGGGAACATAGATGCTCACAAGGGAGCCACGCGATGGAAACGATGCCATGAACAATTCATTATATTGTATGTGGTGCATGTGATGTTATATGTAGCGCCTTAAGCTCTATTGTCTTTAATACAATATGCATATTATGCATGTTAGTATGTCTGTGACACCGAAAAATTGTAAAAACCGTAATATTTACAATTTCAATAGTGAAATTACAATCTCCCGTGATATTACAATTTGACTAGTAAAGTTATACATTTTTTTTCGAAACTTTTGCCTGCAGGAAATTAGGATAAGTGTTATGTAAGACTGTTTTTATGTTCGGTTCGGTTAGGTTGCATTAATATTATAAAAAAGTCCGTCAATGTGAAAAAAATGGGGCAGTTCACAATTTACCAAGAGTTCATAAACTTACTAAGTCAAATTACAATATTACGAGTTTGACAATGTTACAATGATATACAGGGCTTAAGGTAAATTTCTTTCAACCTCTCGGGTAGTTAATCAGTCCGTGACTGAACAACTTTCCCCAAGGAACATAGGTCAAAATACGAAAAAAAAGGGCAATGCATAGTTTTGGTGCCTTTTTTTTTATTGCACACTAACGCCACCTTGTTAGACGTGTAGAGTACTTCCATACAAACAATAGTTACTATTGCAGCTCAGCTCTAAAGTACATCAGTCTCGGGTTATACGCCATTATCTATAACGCGTATTTAATAGGAAAACTGAGAGTATGAGCTACTTTAATATTACAATGGTGGAGTGCGACTTCATGTCACACTATGCCACTAACGCCAACATGACGTTACTAGAGTCCAGATAGTGTCTAAACTATACGGAAGGCGGGATTAATAGACAGGATTAAGGCGTAAGAAGCACTAATATCTTCAGTTTTGTTAATAAAAAACTCGTAACATTGACACGGTGAAGTGAGACTTCATGTCGCACTATGCCACTAACGCCAACGTGACGTAATTTGAGTCCGGATAGTGTGTAAACTATAAAATAGACAGGATTAAGGCCTAAGAAGCACTAATATCTTCATTTTTGTTGATAAAATACTCGTAACATTGCTATGGTGAAGTGAGACTTCATGTCGCACTATGCTACTCATATCAATGTGACGGAACTTGAGCCCAGATAGAGTCTAAAGTAGACAGGATTGGCGTAAGAAGCAATAATATATTCAGTTTTATTAATATAATACTCGTAACATTGACATGGTGAAGTGAGACTTCATGTCGCACTATGTCACTAACACCAACGTGACGTAACTTGTGTCCGGATAGTGTGTCAACTATAAAAAAGACAGGATTAAGGCGTAAGAAGCACTAATATTTTCAGTTTTGTTAATAAAATACTCGTAACATTGCCACGATGAAGTGAGACTTCATGTCACACTATGCCACTAACGCCAACGTGACGTAACTTGTGTCCGGATAGTGTGTAAACTATAAAATAGACAGGGCTAAGGCGTAAGAAGCACTAATATCTTCAGTTTTGTTAATAAAATACTCGTAACATTGCCACGGTGAAGTAAGACTCATGTCGCACTATGCCACTAACGCCAACGTGACGTAACTTGAGTCCGGATAGTGTGTAAACTATAAAATAGACAGGATTAAGGCGTGAGAAGTACAAATATCTTCAGTTTTTTTAATAAAAAACTCGTATCATTGCCGTGGTGTAGTGTAACTTCATGTCGCACTATGCTACTAACGCCAACGTGACGTAACATGAGTCTAATGAGTTCGTACTATGAAATAAATAGTATAGGACCGTTAAAAGTAGCTTATACTCTCAGTTTTCCTATTAAATACGCGTTATAGATAATGGCGTATAACTCGAGACGGATGTAGGTAGGTACTTTAGAGCTGAGCTGCAATAAAAAAAAAAAAAAAAAAACGCTTCACAAGGCCCGCATTAAGGTTTTCCCTTCTATCGTGGGTCCCTTGGAACACACAAAGACAGACACAAACACCCATGACCCGAGAACAAACATCTGCTTTTTACACAAATATTTGCCCCGACTGGGAATCGAACCCAGGACCCGCCGATCAAGAGGCAGCGTCACTACCACTCGACCAAACCGGCCGTAGTAACTATTGTTTGTATGGAAGTACTCTACACGTCTAACAAGGTGGCGTTAGTGTGCAATAAAAAAAAAAGGCACCAGTGGCCCATACATTTCCAGCAAAGCAATTTTGATCTCCCATACAAAATGCGCTACATGCTGACGAAGTTTGTATGGGAACTCAATTTTTTTTCTTCATATTTTGACCTATGTTCCTTGGGGAACATAGGTCAAAATACCCGAGAGGTTGAAAGAGATTTACCTAAAGCCCTGTGTACAGGGTGTTAAGTAATTCGATCTTATCATCTCAGGTGGTGAATCAGCCCATCAAACTGAACAACTTTCCCTAAGAACAAATGCCGAAATACGAATAAAAAAATTTTACTTCCCAGTTCCCATACAAAATGATTTATCATCTGATGCAATTTGTATGGGAAGTTAAAGTTTTTTTTCGTATTTCGGCATTTGTTCTTAGGGAAAGTTGTTCAGTTTCATGGACTGATTAACCACCCGAGAGGTTGAAAGAGATTTACCTAAAGCCCTGTATATATTTATTTTTTATCGTCAATTTAAATACAGAGGATAACATAACATGTTTACAGTTGTATTGTTTTTGAGTAGTTGGATTACCTGTACTAAAGTCGAGTCCATGCGTGTCGACCAAGTACTGCAGTATGTCGCCCTGCTCGTCGAGACTCTCCGTCTCCCGCAGCATGGCGATTAGTTCGTCCGTCTCCTGTTCAGCGTATAGCAGGTTCTGACTCTCAGACGTCGTTCTAGAGCGGACTACTATCGAGATATTCTTGTTGATTACTGAAAATGAATTGGAATGTGAAAGTTTTCTGACATTTACGCAACTTTAGATGCGCAAGAAATCTGATTCGGAATTGGTGATTTATTAACAATTCTCTATCTCATACAAAGAATAACTTATTTGTCTGTTTAATCTGTTTATGATCATTTTTCTGTTGATTAACTATAGTCGGCCACATGAAAACTGACATCAGGGTTGGTCAATTTTGCCACGTACTTTATTACCCACACGATAAGAAGAAGCAATCTAATTTTTAAAGGTTGATGCGATAACTACTGAAAATGCATTGGCGTTTTCAAACTCTAAATACTCAAATTATAACTCAGTCACCATAATGTACCAAAAAACATACATTCTGAGGATTTATAGACACGATGAGATAGTGACATTTATGGCGCTACTGTGACTGTCCAGGTTTTCCTAACACGACTATAATTGGTCCTTTATTTCTCGCTATTCCATAAACTCAGACTCAGACTTACGTTCATCTTGTGGCGGCGTCGGTGATTTTTCTTTGGTTACTTCAATTGTAGGCGCGCCCCCGCCTAGAGTAGTAGTTGATGTACCCCTACAATAGAACGAGTAGGTCGTTTACTTAATTTGTTTAAAAAAAAAGAAGAAAGAGATACATTGTCTAAAGAACTGTGATTGAATTTAGCAGAGTAATAAATCAAAATTACATGCAAAAAAAACATAATCAAGATAAGAACTTGCAACATAATTATGTTTGAAATTTGCAGTAATTTAAACTGAGAACAGCAGCTCGAGCATGATGCGTGACGGTGAAACTTCACTTTGATTGCGCGCGCAAAGACTTGCTCGCCCTCTGGCGTTGTCAATGTTGACATTTTGACAAAGGCCCGCGGCGCATTCCGCGCGCGAGCACATCGTGCTCGAGTTGCTGGTCACACATCAAATAATAAAGACAAAATGTTTGGTGTATAGAGGCCAGTACATCAGTTTACCCAATTCATTGAAAACTCGTTCTTATCGCAGCAGCACAGAGTGCACGCATGGGTAATTTGATGCGCAGCCCTCTGTACAGAGATAGTTGAGGGGCAACAGAGTGACAAAATCGATTCCAGAAAACTAGTTTCAAAAAAAAAAAAAGAAAATAAAACTAATAAAAAAAAATCTGAGAAACAAACGTACTTGGCCAGAACCTTCTTCCTGGATTCCTCAGGCGAGGGGCTCCGTCCGAACACGGAGGGATCCACTTCCAGCCAGGAGGGCTTACGCTCCAGCTGAGGGCCCACGTACTCGCCCTCCATGCCCAGGGTGTCCGCTGATCCATAACATATTATTAATACTAGATATGTCCATATAATACGTCACAAAATATCAACTTAATTCTACTTCCCCTTTGTCACGCTTTTTCTAAAAAATCGGGAAAACTATTGAAATAAAAACCTTATTGCTTTTCGTTAAAATTTTGAATACAATAACAACAGAGACTCGAACCATCTCGCTCTAAATACTTACTTATGTTTATTACGACTGATGACAAAAAATAAACAACCGATATATTTTCGTGCCATTTAAAGTTATGACTTCTGCGCATTATGACATAATACTCCATCCATACACTAACGCCTATACAGGGTAAACATGTTTTTTCCAACATTTTCAGATTTTGATACCCCTTTTTAACGTCTTAGGGGCCGTCCATTAATCATGTGATGTTTTTTTAGCATTTTTCAACCCCCCCTCCCCCTTGGTGATACGTGGTGAGGTGGTGAAATACACGTGATTTTAGGTGGGGGACTGACCCCCCTCCCCCACCCAAAATCACGTGTATTTTTAAGTACCTACATAGAATTTTAATTTTTTTTAGAATATTGTCTTTAAATACACATACAAAGTAAAATCTAATTTTAAAAATGTCTAGACAGAAATGTTGAAGGTTGTTTTTGACTGGAATAACACTACACGTCCGTTTTTCGGTTTAGAAATCGCGCGTTTGACGAAAAAATAAATACACGTGATATCTTACTACACCCCCCCTCCCCCCTTGTGATGTTTCGTGATTTTTGCTAAACCCTCTCCCCACCCTTTCGAGCCTTACGTGATTAATGGACGGCCCCTTAGAGGATGAATTTTGTAAAACGCAGAAACACGGGTGTCACAAATTGTGTTGAAGACTACTATTACAAAGTTTCAAGTCGTAGAAACCAAAAAATACAGGTCTGTTAAATTTTCATAAAGTTTACGTACAAAAAATTTGGATAGTGATAAAAAAATTACCCTGTATAATCCCATTCGGGGTAGGCAGAACGTCATGTAGTTCAAGAACCATATGAAGCCATATTTGATATTCATTCTGAGGTTTATTAGATAGAACATGCGTAGGTATAGTGATGGTAGGTGTCAGCCTTACGCCCACAATATAGCAAAACATATACTCACAATCGACATTGATAGATCTTGTTTTCTTGATAGCGCCGCGTACGGACATGCGCCGACGCAGCGTCCGCGCCTTGTTCACGCCGGACGGACGCGGCAGGAAGCTGAACTTGTTGCTGAACGACTTCAGGAGATGCTCCTCCAAGTAGCTTTGGACTTGGGGGTTCAGTTCTGAAATAAATAAGTCGCGTATTAACCTGCACAGTCACATCTTATTTAATTTATCAATGCCCACAAATACTGTTCGAGAAGGTACAAAATATTTTTTAAATCTATTTAAATCAAATTAAATAGATTTAAAAAATAATATGTATTTGTACTTACTATCAGGATAGCCATCTTCTTGGCTGCCGAGGAAACTCAAGTTGGTGATAGCTGAAGTGCTCAGAAAGTCTCCCAGGTTTCCCAGCGTCACTCTCGTACCATTAATGTATCCAGATTTTAATTTCTTCATAGTAGTAATCATCGCCATTGGAATTTTACCTTGGTCTGAAAATTTCAGCTTACGATTAAATTTTGGAACTGTTTGTTCAAATAATAAAGCTCGCATTTAAGGTGTGTTTATATTGAGCGACATTAAATTAGAAAGCGAAAACGAATAGCCAGAAAGCAAGAAAAGTTGTTTGCGTTAGTTATCGTTATCACATGATGATGATGAAAGTATGATAGGTTTTAGGGTTCTATATTAACTTGGCAATCTTGGCAATATACAATAGCATTATCATATATCATTATTGGGGAATCCTTGACATACATGCAAATATATATATTTGTATGTCAAAAAATATCTAAAAAATCGGATTTAAGAACGGATTAATGAAACATCATACATAATTCAGACTTCGTCTCCCTCTTAAATACGAAAACAAGAATAATGAGACGCGTTAAAATTAAGTGTTTTTTTTGTTACTATACTTCGCGTCAGAAAGTAGGGCGGAAAGTGACTATTACTTTTCAAAATAGTGAGTACGACTCATGTTTACTATTTTAGTATAGAACAATGCCTATCTTATATGGTATGATTACACTGTTCGTATTACATGTGATAGTAATACGAACAGTGTAAACTATGTGATAGTGAAAGCGGAGTACGCACTTATTTCGAAACGTAGTAGTCACTTTCCGCCTTCTTATCTGAGATGGAGTATACACAAATTAAGACTTGGTAAACATATAGCAATTAAGATCGGTTCAATCAATAGTTTGCATGCTTCATATTTATATTATTCGTACGTATAGCAGCGCTAAGTGAAACCCGCGCCAAACACTTGTTTCAAGTTTAGCTTACGGCTTGTTTACGGAGGAATAGAAGATTACGGCGCGCGTAAAGCCATAGAATGAGGAAACGCTTCGCGCAGCTGTCTAGACTTGTAGCGGAGTCCTCAGACCCTGTATTCTTATCTATTCCAAACCATCAAATGGCATAAATTCGTAATCTTACTTCTCCAATTAAATCGAAATTCCTAGACTTACCTAGCAAATACTGCGTGGCCAGCAACGTGATAGTGGGTCTGCCGAGCATCTGCTTCCAGCTCATGCCGAGGAAAGCCACGTTGGCCATGAAGGTGCTCGCGAGTAGCGCCGGGTCGCGAGACATGTAGTATTCCTCGTAGTCGAAGTTCTATACCACACCATGCGGGATTTTTACACCAAATAAGTAAACTGTACAGTCGTTTATGTATATTTTTAACTAGGGACGCCTGGGATGACAAAACACAGCCTTATTCTTTGTATTTATAAAGGGAATTATGCAAAATTTGACCTTTTTAGGTCTAAGGTTTTGGACAGGGTATTGATGAGCCAGAGAGTAAGTCCATCCACTTTCCTTTGAATTATGTGAACAAAATAGTATTTTTTTTCTTATATGATTCAAGAGATACATTACTGAGTAGAATTACACGCAAAAGAATTGGGTTAAAGTGTTGTCTATTCTAACAAAGATACTACTGAAACAAAATTTGGAACTCTCCCTTTTATGAGAAAACAAAGACAATAAGCAAAAGTAAAACTAAATTTAATTTACAATACGTGAATGGAGATGTAATGACAATTTCCAGTCCTTACCGTTTCTTGCAAAAACAACAATTTTACATTTTATGAAATATGTACCAACAACTGTACAGTTAACTTTTTAAACAACTATTTATTCTAAATATGATGTACTACTTTCATGTGTTAATTATGTACTTACTACTAGATAGAGAAAAACCGAAATATAAAAACCATGTATATTTAAAATGTTGTCTACAAAGATAAAGTTAGAAGAAAGAAAACATAAACCAAAACCAACTAATGAAATCAAGCAGGAAAGGGATAGTCCGTGTACCGTAAGCGTGGGGGAGATGCAAACCAATCCAAAAATGAAACATCAGTACCTAAATATGCCTGATTTAGACTCAAGACAACAAGAGGCCGCCCAAGAAGGTTTTGCCAAGAAGATTTCAAAAAGTTTATTTCAGCTTTAAGAGTGTCAACCATCAGCTCGTAATCGGAAGCAATGTAGAAACGCTTCATATCAGAAAACTAGGAAAAGACAGAATTAAATTAATAAACCATCCATCACGACATGCTTTTCAAAAGTATAAAATTTAAACCAGATTTTGAGTTACGCGTACATTCTCTGTTAATTTGTCAGCATTTCAAACAATAAAATTGATATTTCTCATTGGAACCATATTTCACTGTTTGTCACAAGGGTTACCGGTTATTTGATATAATCACATAGTTAGTTGATGATACTACTTGAATTATGAATTAATTTTAATATCCTAATGTTGCTTGATGAATTTTCCACAATGATAATGGGCTCTTCTTTCCGCAAACTTAGTGCAGTTGTGATCCTTCATGATTATAAATTATTCGATAACCATATCTCAGTGACTTTATTGAGGGAATGAATTATTATTTCTAGACCAATTGTTGTCTTCCCTGTTTTACATTCCAACATCGTTACCAAAAAGGATTTATCTACTTTGTCTAATCTACCGCCAGTAACCCTTGTAAAACCTTGAATTACATGAAAATCTATCACCAAAAATAGCCAAGCAATTTATATACTCATACCTGTGGCGTGAATGCGAAGATTCGATCATTCAGTGAGTACAGCTTGCTTGTACTGAGAATGCCCACGTCACGGGACTTTCGGCCAGAAAGACCCAATTTTTTGTTTCGACCTAAAATACAATATATTTGAATGAGTCTTACGGAAATCGAGTGCAACTGTATTCATTTCTTGAGATATTGGGAAAAGTGTTTCCGAGTGGCTACAGAATACATAAATATATAACACTGGCTTGTTAGAAAGGTCGTAAAGACCCACTTAGAAACAGGCCTTTACAGAAACCTTTAAAGATGGATGGTTTGGTCTTTCCAAATCACTTTATGAAGATAAAATCTTGCATGGCTCATGGGGCATTATCCGGAGCCGCTAGAAAGACACGCGCCGTAGATACCGAATTAGAAAATAAATGTGAATTTTTTTCGAACCTCGTGCACTTATTCATACACATTCAGGGGATCGCATTTGGCATCGAAATTCGTAATTTGCATACGGCGCAGCGCTAATGACGTCATCCATGTATTTGAATGATGGTCCAAAACTATTAGTACAATGCTCAATGTGGAATAGCCAAAACAAATTTTATGACAGAGATGCGTCCGCATCTGGCAGGTGCTTGTTTAGCTTACTGAAGCGATTCCAGTATAGCAGCATTTAAAAAAATTAAATAAATAAATAATCCATTTACCCAAATAGGTGTAAAGATGACTGAGAACCCTAGCAGGCTGCACTTCAATGGGTGCCACTTCATTGATAGTCTGGACATGCAAGTCATACTCCAGTAGTTTGTCCCTTATCTCATTATCTTCAGCTAATATCACAATCTGTACCACAACATCTGGCTTCTTCTCTGAGCATAACCTCCTGTTTAAAGGATCTAGCTCACCAACAGCTAAGAATCCCTGAAATTTTAAAAATAAATGTGAGAATTTTAATTATAAAAATTTAAACCTTACTAATATTATAACTGCGAAAGTAACTCTGTCTGTCTGTCTAGACAGATTTGATTGTTTGCTTGTCTGTTTGTTTGTTTTTTTGCATTGAATAGGCTCCGAAACTACTGGACCAATTTGAAAAATTCTTTCACCATTAGAAAGCTACATTATCCCCGATGGACATAGGCTACATAATTTTCCCGAATTCCCAGGGGAACGAAGTCCCGGGCGGAATGCTAGTTAGATATAAAACTTATGCTGTTATAATCCTTACTTCCTTACTAATATTATAAATGCAAAATTAACTCTTTCGTCTTTCACACCTAAACTACTGAACCGATAGATTACAGAGACAGATTAGAGATAGATTAGAGCCAGGGAAAGGACATAGGCTACATTTTATCCCACAGTCGGGCACGATATAACCTGTAGTCCACGCGGGCGGAAAGCTAGTTTATTTATAAATCCTTACTAATATTATAAACGCGAAAGTTTCTATGTATGGATGTTTGTTACTCTTTCACGCTAAAATGGCTTTACCAAATTTGATAAAATTTGGTGTGGAGGTAGCTGATATCTTGGATTAACACCAAGGCTACATAATTTTCGTAAATTCCTGCGGGAACGAAGTCCTGGGCAGAAAGCTTTATGAATAGTATTACCTCTTGTAATAATTTTCCTAGAATATACAAAGACTGTCCCCAAATAAATGGGCATCTACCCAATGGTATTCTCTCTTGACTGCCGGGCTCTGCTTGCTCCGCATCAGCTTTCTCAGCCGGCACCGAATACAGTTCAGGGACCAATTTAATCCCATCATCTTTCCTCAACATAATTTTCTCTAGTTTGCTCATGTATTCACTAACATTTGTCTTATCCCCTTGAAAACAATAGTCAAGGATAAGGTAACAGAAGAACAATGGCCATTCACATTCAATGTTCTCAAACATTCTCAGTTCCCATGGTTCATAATACAATCTGTTTGGGTCTTCCCTTGGTGTTTTGTGTCCATCTCTCAAGAACCTTTTGCATCCATATTTTCCTTGCAATTTATTCACAATAGTGTCCCTTGTTTTGGCTATCAATTGTGGATCATCTACAGCAAAAGCTGGATAGCTAATGATAGACAGTAAGCCAGAGTCTAGCTCCTTACTATTTGATTCTCTTGGCAACATAGACTGTAATACAGCTTGACATTTTTGTGCTTCATCAGCCAATACATGAATTACACTGGAAGGGCCACCTCGGGCACCGAAGAGATCCAGCTCATTCATAGCTTCAAGAGCTGCTTTGGCCATTCCAATGGAGCTGGCATTAAGCTCTGGCAGACCATGGTTGGTTTTGTCACCTCTTTCCCAAATACCGTAGTCTGGTGTGCAGTAAGCTGATTCAATGTAAAATACTAAGTTTTGAATGAATGCTACTTCATCTAAGGAGAATACTATTTGTAGACCTGATGCAGTCATTTGTGCTAGAATGAGAAGGTAGAGTGAGATGGCATCAATCTGTAGGTGACCCCACTCGTTATCCTTGACCACTGTACGGCCAGTGACTGATGAATATTTAGCATGAAGTGAATCTAGTGGATTCTGTGTGCTTTTAAATTTTTCAACTTTATCTTTCTGTTGCATCATAGCCATTAGAAGGCCTGTGAAAAATAAAACAAAATTAACAAATGCTTATATATACCTAAGGAAACCTCTCTAAATAGGGATGTTGACTAGTTTTTTTTTTGTTTATATTAAAAAGGAACTGTATCCAAAACCTAAAACTGAAACAATTTTTGAAAACTATTGAAAAATAAAAAAGTTACAAGCTATTAAACAATAGTCAAACAAATAAAATGAGATGCACTTACTGGCACGTGACGTCACCGCCATTTGTTTGCATAGGTAAAAACGAGATAGCTAGTTCTTAGGTTAATATAAATGCTAATAACTTGTTCATTTATAAACCAATTTTAATGCTGTTTTTGTATATTAATATATTTCTAGCATTATTTTTTGTTTCACATACAATAATTCATAAAATCAAACACTGTCAACATCTCTATTGACATGCTATAAACAGATTGCAGCCAGAACAAGATACAGACTACTAACACTACTGACAGCAGAGAAGTTTACATAGGAAAATATATTATCATTTTAAAGTCTATTTAATTGCAGTGTACAGTTACTGCCGTACTCAGAAACGTCAATTAAAGTTAAGTACTGTTAAACTCTGATGTTGTCTCTATCACACTTGTTGATATAAACAAGGATAGCGTGACATTTAATTACTTCTTAACTTTAATTGACGTCTCTGAGTACGACAGTTAATTAATCACAAGTAAACTATGATTAATCACACATATATGCCTTTCCTGGGTAGAATAGACTTATAGATAAAATACTATTTATTTAGTGATAGCCCAGTTGGTAATGAGCCAGACTTGTGATGGGAAGGTTGCGGGTTCAAATCCTGGTGCGGGCCTGTACTTAGTGGTACAGCTTCGTCTTTTCGGATTTATGTACGGATTTCTAATTATCACTTGCTTAACGGTGAAGGAAAACATCGAGATGAAACCCGCCTGTCCAAGAAAATTCATTTTCGAAAGACGAGCGGTCCACCAATCCGCATTGGGCCAGCGTGATGGACTATGGCCTATATAAAACCCCTTCGTGTTTCGAAGGGAGGCCCGTGCCCCTCGGTGGGGAGGTATATGGGCTGATGACGACTATTTATTTAATGAGAGCGTTAGATTAATAGATTTTTAAATATGTAAGAAAGGAAACCAAAACGCAATAAATTCCGTACCTCTCATTAGCTTCACACAACTCTGTTCTAGTTCGTAAGTTTTCGCCCGATCTTCGTCTTGATCGGCTATTTTCTTGAAAGCCATGGATAGGCCCCATACTGCCAATATGCAATATAGATTGTCCCTGATCCATGCGTGCTCGTTCTGTGAACTCGCAGGAAATAACCCGGTCACGGGTTGTTGATGATCCAATATCAATTTGTGCACCACTCTTTGGTAGTAGTCGAGGCGAACCCCACTGTTGCTGCGGGTCCGCATATTGAAAATACTGTTTGCTGCCTTATTATATTCACTTTATGCACCTCATTTTTTGCAGGAATCAGATAAATTACAACAAATTAATACGAACTCCGTCTATTTTTATTTTGTGTCATTTGAAAGTCGGATCTGTCAATGTCATTTCCTGTAGTAGTGGTACCATTGGTTTTTCATACAGGCTACGGTCCGAATGACGATTTTGGCGATCACAGCGCGCCAACGCTTACAGCCTGGTCCGAATGGATGACAGCGCTAAAATCGACAAATGACAGTTATCGAATCGGACCGAACGTTAGTGCGCTTACGGTATTTCTAACCTCAAAATATTTGTTTACCTTCTGAAGATGCATTTTTTCTGCCCAAGGAGTTTAATTAGTCATTACCCACGCCAATAACAAAGAAAGAAGAACTTTAAAGAAAAACCTTAAAAAAACACATGAAAAACAGTCCCATTTGTTTATTTTGACACGCATTTGACAGATGTTTGACAGATCGCTCACAGTGATTACGCGTCGAGGCATGGTCGTTGTTAGCGCAAGATGGCGTCGGTAATGACGTCATGAGTGACGTCACTGTCAGCGCTGTGAGCGCGCTAACAAGTCAATCGGACCAATGTTTGAGCGATAATATCGATATTATCGTCATTCGGACCGTAGCCACAGATCTTGGCAAGTAGGACTTTTTTTTTAACGCGCAATGTTAAAAAAAGTCCTCAGAAAAATAAGCAAGCTCAGCTCAAAGATATTATAATATACTACGTATAGAACAAGATGGCGCACTATGAATGACAGCTCGAGCCGAGCGAGATAGCGCTTTTATGGTGTGTGTCCTACTCTACTAGGCTGACTACACGATTTCGTTCTTCTAGGACAATTTATAGTTCACCAGACTTAGCCCGCGTGGTATGCAGATATCGCGAATCCTAGCCTAGGGAAGTCTTGTTGGCTATGTTTATCCCAGTTCCTCAAACTATATTCCAGTAAAATAATTTAATCGCTTGAGTAATTTATCTCCTTTTCATGGGGTACTGTGACAGCAGGTAAGAATAATAAGGCCCCCCTAAGACCACCGCGAGGGTACTTTGCACCACATGGAAGGAATAGCATTTACTTTCAACATTTTTCTTGATGCAGCAGGATGGGTTGCAAAGTCTTCAGCTTTAAAATGGAAGCTGCAAACAGCTGAATATTGAGTGATGTTTCCGGGTACAACATTAAGCCATCTTTTTTTTATTTCTTCATCTTTAGGAAACCTGAAAAGATTTAAGTTTGGCTTTGGTAATCTAGTAAGAAAGTAAAAAACGATAGTCACCCTATGCAGTCATTGTTCATATTACAGGACGCATTCCATATTATAGCCCTCTCGCTCAGCTCGTTTTTCCGTTTAGAATAATGGTTTAAAAAAGTAAACTTTATTGTAACAGCATAGAATCCAGTTTACATTGCAAAAATTTCATAGTGCGCCATCTTGTTCTATACGTAGTATATTATAATATCTTTGGCTCAGCTTGATAGCTACTACTACTAACTTCCATGATTTAAAATAAAAATAAAGATTGGCCTATATGTAATCAAATATGACACACAAAACACAAATGGTCAATAATCAAATATGTCAGTTTATCATTCCAAAAAACATACATAACATGACCCGATTTTAAATCTTCTGACACAAGTCAGTTGTAACAAAGAATGTATGATAATACACCAAAATCACAGACTAAGACCTATACCAAAATCGTCATTCTCACCTGCTGATCAACGGATGAAGCTTTGACGTATTCTGTGCTAGTTAGTTAGGGTTTCTTTACCTACTGGATTATTATCTAGTGATTTCGTCATCATGGAATTCAATCACAGCACGGCATATTTGAAAGAAAGAAGTGACGAATATGTTATGACATTAAATCGGAAAAATAGGTGGAATCGATTTCACCAAGTTTTTAAATTACAAACTCATTCTTTTTTCGCTCAAAATACGAATTATGGGTTCGGAGTTCCACTGCTGACGTGGTAAAAATAAAAGAAAAAAAATGACAAGTGCTAATAGGTGGTGGTGAAGAAATATTTTGGTTTTTTGCGAATTTTAGTGCTGTTTATTTGTAGAATTAACCTAAATAATACACAATTGTTTCTTCCTTAGTGTATCTTTAATAGTTGTTGTAGATCGGTGTCGTATTGCCGTTATTAATGTGCGCGGAGTGCAGTAAGCCATGTCGGACAATAAAAACATCGATATTCCTCCTAAAAGGGGTAAACCAGAAGTGCCTGATCCTGATATAGCATTACCAACCAGCCAGGTGTCTAGCGTAGCTGGGAGTGTGCAGACTCCAAAGGTAAAAAGCCTTTATTTAGTTCCGTAACTCCAAGGCCAATAAGCTCACGGCCGAATGACACTTCATACAACTCGAATAAACATTGCACTTAATAACTGGTTTATTAACATATGTTTTGTTTTTCTAGACACATCCGCGACCAACTTCGTCTTCCGATAGGCAAATTAAGTTTGAAAGAGCACAGAAATGCCTTGAGAATGCAGCTCTTGTCTCCAAAAGGATTAAAGAACATCGAAAAGCAACTGCCGAATTGCTGGGCAGACCATTTGGTAAGAAGTTAAGATAAAACAAGTCTATATTTAAAAGTTTAAATACAAACCAGGGTTTGAAGGAAGGATCTGGGTCTGGTGGAATATGGTTTATTTTAAGGGTAACTCATATCTGTCACAATATGTTTACAGTGTGTTACAAAGGTAAAAAACAATATTATAACTTTTAAAACAATTTAATTTACATTATTTTTTAATAATTAATAATTTTTAATTAAATCTTCTAAATTAACTGCTTTAATTTCATTATTATTTTATGAATTTTATTTTTATGTTGGCCCTTATATTTTATATCTACTTAACTAATTAATGAAAATAATCTGAATGTCATGTAAGTGATTTCCTCTAAACACTTGTTATAAAATAAATTTCAGTTCAGCATTAATATGTAAAGAGGTTCAAATTTTTTATAGATCTTTTAGCTTAAAAAGGAAGTACCATAGACAAATGTGTAAACGTAGACTTAAGATTTTGGAAATAAAATAATGTGAGTTTAATAACATTGATTTGTCCTGTAGAAGACGATGAAGGAGGAGACACCGCTTCAGAACTGGCATCCACCATGAGCGAGAAAACTGGATACTCTGTTGCAACTGATACTTCCACTACACTTTCTGTCCAAGATGCATTAAACAGTAAGCTCTTCTCTAGTCTGTAAGAATGTCAAGAGCCTTGCGTAATTCTGAGAGGATATAGGCTGGCTGGAATAGCCAGCCCGAAACATATCACACGCAATCGAGAGGCTCAGTGTGGAAAACACCCAACAAACATAACATAGTCAGTAACACAAAAGAATATGTGCTATATTGTGTCACTATTTGTTAGGGTATTTGTGTGTACAAAGTTACTTTTACTACTCGTACTCATTCATTATCTCCTCGTACACTTTGCCTCCCCAGTTTAAAATCTGAAATAGTTTCTAATAAAAAAGTACAGATACCTACATACTTACAGAAAAATTTACGTGTAAATTTTAATTTCTTGTTTTTAGTACCTGGTATAAGTGAGAGCTTGGCTAACACCTTGAAGCAGAAGGAATTACTAATGGAAAGGATTAAGCAATACAAGGAGATAAGTAAGAGACCCGTGAAAACATCACCCATAGTGAGAAAAGAAACTATCTCTGATGTTAGAGCAGATGTGAAAAAGGTTTGTGAAATACAAGTATTTATATTAAAACTAAAAGAAGATTCTCAGGTGCAAACTGTCCAAGACCATGATATCTGGAAAGTGTTGAATCACATATTGTAAACACAGCTGCTGCTTACTAGCTTGAAAATCATAGTGAAATCTTATTTAATTAAATGGTTTCACAATGATTGACTTTGTCTTATCCAACTAAAAAGTCTGTCACATATTGAGTCCTTGTGTAACGTCTGAAACAAAGAATAATTACTGTTTTTTTTATTAATCAGTAATTTATTGTTTAATTTATATTTTTAGAGCAAAGATAATGTTGATGTCACACAACTTCTAAACACAATTAAGGAAAAAGAGAATGCACTGAGTGTATATCAAGTAAGGGTGAAAGCAATGGAAACCACCATTCTGGAGCTTCAGGAGAAAGTGAATGAGAAGGATCAGCTGATTGAAGCTAAGAATAAGGCTACAACACTAATGTCAGATAGTTTAAGTAAAAAAGGTACGAAAATAAAACATTTATTTACTTAAAACCTAATGAATGTCTAATTGAATTTATTAACTAAACAAACATAGAAATAAGAAGTCCTAATTAATTCTTCATATTTTTCAGATAAAGATTCATTTACATTGTTGGAAGATACAAGACAACAGATGATAAAAATGCAAGAAAACTTTGTGAATATGGAAGCAGAGTGGAAAGAGGAAAAAAGTAGACTACTAAAGCTAATTGAAGAAAAAGATGATAAAATTGCTAGCTTAGAAGAAGCCAACACTATCTTAGAGAATTCACGATTTGAGATCAGCATTGCACACTCCAAGCTAGTTGAAGAAGTTGAAATTAAGAATAAAGAAATATTAGAACTGCAAGAAAAGTTAGAAAAGTTATCTAGAGAAGAAATTCAAAAAGACCAAGAGTTATCGACAAAAGAAAAAGCTGATGTGGAGGAAGAAAAAGGTTCAATTGAAATAGCTAATATGGTTGAGCTAACCAAGAAGGTAGAATTATTAGAACAGTTGAACTGTCAAATAAGACAGACTAACAAGGAACTTGAAAATAAACTAGCTAGCATGAACCAAGAATCAAAGCTTACTCCGACAAGTTCTCCAGCTAAGAAAGCTAGTCCAGTACCAACTCGTAAAGGAGGCAGGAGTACAGCTAAAAAGTCACCTTGGAGCCAGCTTTCATCAGAGTCCTCTACACAGGACACAGACAAAAAACCTAGTAAAAGTGAGGTAGCCAAATTGGAGCAAGTAGTTCAATTGCTTAACAAAGACATTTTGGATAAGGAGTATTTGATTTCCCAGAAGGATTCAATTATATCAGAATTGCAAACTACAAATAAAGAAAATGAAACCATCATTAGTGAACTCAAATCTCAGAGTCGAATTCCTACAGATGTGGTAGATGTTGGAATTTGTACCGAGATTATAGAAGATACACCGAAACAAGAAGTAGCGCCATTTAGTGAACCAACTAAATTTATGAGTAGTGAGATGCTTAGTGAAACAGATGTCAAAGATTTGATAGCCAAATTAATAGCTTCCGAGGACCAAATTAAGTCATTAACCAATGAAATTGATGCAGCTAATAAGAATATGATAAAAGTAAAATCAACTCATAAATTGAAACTAAAACAAATGCAAAAGACCATAGACAACTTCAGTAAAGTGTCTGATGCAAATGCTGAAATAATTAAGTTGAATGAAGAACTGCATCAGCTCTCTCAGAAAGTTGCTGAACTAGAAGAGGAGAAAGGGAACCTTCAGTTACATCTTGTTGATTATGACAGCGGTAGATGTAAGTATTATGTAAACTTATTATTAGACATAAATGTTATTATATTTAGATATATAACAACATTATCATAAATATCAAAGCACTTAAATTTTCACTTGCATGACTTTTTTTTAATTTGCTTATAATAACACAAAAACATGTCATTTTTTTCAGTGACTGAATCAGATGTCTACAAGAAAATGATTGAAATGGAAAATCTGGCAGAAGCCAGATTAAAGGCTATCAGTGTGTTAGAAACACAAAAGTTTGATTTAGTCCAAGGTAAAATTACTTTAGCTTTGTGAATCTCTTATTTTGTTTTATAATATAGTTAAGTTGCCTTTCAAACATAGCAATAACGTATTGTATCTACATACCTTCGATATTTTATAAAAGGATTTTCTTAAATCTTTCAGAACTACATGAACTACAACAAAAGAATGTGGAAATGGAAGATAAATTGGCAGATATGTCACATCTTCAAAGTGAACAAGTGAGCTCTGAAATAAAATCAGTTCAACTTGAGGAACAGATAGATCAACTTCATGCTTCAAAGAATGAACTGAAGCTTGTTATAGAAAATCTGAAGCTAGACAAAGACCAATTAGCGGGCGCTCTGAAAAGATACGAGGAAGAAAAAGAAGAGTTGCTACATAAATTAGAACACTACATTCAAGAAAACATGGAATTGACCGATAAACTTGAAAAACTTAGTGCTGAAAAAGTTAGCTCTGCAGAGTCTATTGAAATTGTAGAATCTCTTACAACACAAGAAAAACTGGAACTTGAAGAGTACAATAAAGGGAAACACATAACCGAAGACAGCAGTGCAGAAATAACTCAATCACCTGAAAAACAAAATATTGACGAGTTACTCAAACAAAGTGCTGAACTAAACATGAAGATTGAATTGTTTACTCAAGAAAGACAGGAGGTAATGGAAAAAATGAATAAATTAAGTACCGAAAATGAATCTTTACACAAGAAAACCATGGAACTTAATCATCAATGTAGCGATCTAAAAAACCATATTGAATTATTGAATAATGAGAAAAATGAATTAAACAAATTAAACGAAGAGCTTAATGGACAGGTTGAGGAACTTAAGCGTGAGCGCCTTGAAATTATGAAAGAGAGTATAGAACTGGTCAAACCCACTAGCGCCGAAGAAGTTGCAGAGGGTGCAACTTCTGAACAAAATGATGACAAGAATTCTGGTGAAAAAGGAATTAACAGGACTAAATCGGTAAAACAATTAACTAAAGAAATTTTAAAATTAAAGAACATTATAAAAGAGAGAGAAGCTGAAATTGGGGATTGCCAAATGAAAATATTATCCTTAGAAGAACAACAGCAGAAACATAATGAACTGATTCAAGTACACTCGTCATATGAATCTAAATTGAGAGCATTAACAGATGAAAATAATCAGTTAAAAGAGGAACTTGATAATTCAAAGAAAGATCGTGCCCTCGAACTCCAGCTTGTTCAATACCAGCAAGCCCAAGAGTTGATGCAGCAAGAAATTCAAAAATTGCATAATGATTATACTGCTACTATAAATAGCCGAGATGCTAGATTAACAGAACTTGAAAATCTTTTGTTGGAATATGAAAAACAGATATTTAATTATGGTAGTACTTTGCAACAGAAAGACAAAGAAATGGCGGAATACATAAACCAAATTACCAAATTAAATGATGTATCTCAAAAACTGAAATCTACTATTGAACTGCTTGAAGACGAAAAGGCTAAAGATCCAAATGCGGAACTTGTTAAAACTTTAAATAAGCAAATTTCTGCAAATCAGAAGAAACTATCTGAGTTTGAAGAAAAACTGAGAAAACTGGAAGAAGAGAAAGGGCAACTAATATCTTTAAAGGGTGCTTTGGAAAATAGAAATATTGGCTTGGAATCGGAATTGAAGAAACTGCAAGACGCATTAATGGAAAAACAAACTCTTCTTAAAGAATTACAAACCCAACAACAGAAAAATTTGGAGGAAATGTCTAATGTTACGTCTCAACTTAAAGAACGAGATGAAGAAATACACGAAATTAAGCTACAGTTGCGAAAAGAGTCCATTGAGAATGAAAAATTACGCAATAATTTAAGTCAGAAGGAAAACGTTTCTGAAGAATTTACAAAAGAATTAGACAATGCCAAAGAGAAAATAACTAAGGTTACCCAAGAAAAAAATGAAATACAAGAACAATGCACGGTTATGGAAACGAAAAATAAAGAGCTAATGGAGAAATTAAAGAAATTTGCAGCCAGCGTTAAAAAGAAGTCTGCTTTATACACAGAGCTGGAAAATCAGTTTAATGAAACTCAAAAAGAGTTAGAAAATAAGAACTTACAAATAGAACAGCTTTTAATTCAAGTGGAAAATGTACCGGCTTTAGAAGAAAAATTGAGGTTTGCAGAAGAGCAGTTAAATAACCTACAATCTCAAAAAGTGCGTTTTGAGCAGCAAAAATCGCAAGACATTACGCAACTACAAGCAGAAGTCAAAACATTACAAGATGAATTAAATGCTGCCGTAAACGAACTAGCAAAAGTCAATGATGATTTAAAGTTAAACCATAAAGAATTGTATCTAACCCAAGAAGAAAATAATAAACTCAAACTACAGATAGACTCCTTAAATAATAAGGTAGCAGATTATGAAGTGGAACAGAAAAATAATCTGAATTTTACCACAAAAATATCAAGCTTGGAAGCTGATATTACTCAGAAACAAATTCAAATCACTGACTTGATAAACAAGCTTGAAGCTCAAAGCCAACAACTAAATCAATTACAATTTGGACAAGATGCTAAACTACAAGAACGAGATCTTTACATCGAAAGTTTAGAAACTGAGATTAATAAACATAAAAGTCGCATATGTCGTCTCGAAGAAAGCATTTCTGTGATGGAAGACAGGCGTCATACCCTGGAGCGTAAGGCCGATCAATTAGGCAGCCAACTGCAAGAAAAACAAAAAGCTTACAGTGAATATACTAGCCAAGAGGATCAGCTAGTGAGCAGATTAGCGGTTTTAATGGACCATGATAGAGTGGTTGAGAAACAACTTCACGAAATAGAGAATGAAAATAAGGAGTTGCAATACAAAACGCAACACTTTCAAGAAGAAAATCAGCGTCTACGAAAATCTCTTTCTGACATCCAAGATCATTGCAATATTCTAGTCGACAAAGCTAGTAGAACAGATTTTGCCGAGTCTGAACTTGCAAAGTATCAAACTCAATTGCATGAATTAGATGGGCAGCTGAAACGACTTACACACGAACATCAGAACTTGTTAGTCGACAGGAAAAAGCAAATTGAGGATATTGAAGCGGAATTTAACACACAGATTGAAAACGCCATTAAAGAAAAGAAGTCTCTGAGCGAGAAATATGAAAAAACCATTGAACATGTGACAAATTTGGAAATTAAACTACAGGAATATAGAAATACTATAGAAAATCTAAAGATAAATATTGAAGAATTGTCTAGAATAAATCATGAATTAGAAGCAAAATCCTTTAGAGAGCCAGCTCAAACACCAGATTATACAGAACAATACATAACTGAAATAAACAGATTAAACGCTATAGTCAATAGCAAAAATCAAGAAGTTGCTGAACTGCATAACAAAGTGCAATCACTTCAGGCTAGCAACATTTCAGTAACATCCAGTTTAGAAAGTAATATTTCTGAATTAAATGACAAATTAAAACATTCTACTACTGTAATAGAGCAACTTATGAAAGAAATAAATGATTTGAAGACTATCAATGAGCAACTTGAATCATGTTTGGAGCAAAAGGAAGAACAGATGAAACGGTTAATTGAAGAAAAAAGCGTAACATTTGAAATGAGTATTCCTAAAACAGAAGGTATGACAATTTCGTCCACCATAGAACCGGTACGCGAAGGCCCGAAGCTATCTGACATGACAATGATTGAATCGCAAATAGTTATTGAAGGGGAAGAAAAGCACACAAAACTCAGAGTGTCTGATCAACACCAGAAAAGTTCAGACTTGGTGGAAAAATCTGGTATAATAATTGAACCAGAAATTGTTGCCAAAAAAGCCTATCTCTGTTACAAAGAAGAAAATCAACCTGAACCATCAGATGACCCATTTAATTCAGATGAAGGTTGGGGCTTAGGAGAAACTGAAGATGTTACAGAAGTCACACCGGGACTCACTCACTTAAACAACGAAATCCTTAAACTTAAGCAGCGAAACGAACAATTAAAATCCGATTTGGATACCACGAATAGCAAACTGTTAAAAGCTTTAAAGAAGTTGAAGGAGCTTAAAACCAATAATGATATGTTATCAAATGAATTAAAGATATCTAAACAAATATCACAATCATCTTTCTTAGACAGTGCTATTGAAGATGAAATGAAAATAAACATTCAAGCGTTAGAAAAGAGAATTGAAGAACTCACGTCAGACATAAGTAAGGAAAAAAAGGAAAAGGAGTCACTGAGGAAACAGAATGAAGTAATTAACAATGCAAATGATAAATTAACTGATATGAAAGAAAAGTTAGACAGTGAAATCGAATTGTGGAAATATAAGTTCAAGGAAGCCAATGATAAAGTCTCCACTTTACAGTGGGATTCGAAGGACTCACCAGATCATAAACCGATTTCTAAAATTATTAGTGTAAAAGATGACGAAGAAAAAATTAAGTTAGAAAAAGAAAACGATGAGCTACAATCGATGATTGATCAACTAACTTCCCAAAATAAGGAACTATTGACACAACTGAAAGTTGAGGCGAACAATAAAAAATCACAAGAAAATTATGATGCCTTAAATAAGAAAATATTGGAACTCCAAAATAGTAACACAGAATTAGAAAAAAGCAAGAGTGATCTTAATAAACAATTTCAAGATCTAGAAAAGCATTATAAAGAAATTTTACAACAGAATGAACTGGTTATTAGCAAAAGAGAAGAACTGGAAATAATGCTTGAAAATAAAAATAAACAAGTTGTAGAAATAACCGCTAGACTAGAAGATGAAATTCAGATGTTAAAGAATGCTCAAGTTGAAGCGACAAATAAAATTTCTGCCCTAATCTCTGAACTTGAGGAAGCAAAAATGAAACTTCTATTGCATGAAGAACAGCAAAATACGAATAAAGTAGATACTTTTGACACTTTTTCACTGACAGAAAAATATAGTTCTATGGAAGATCAATTTATACAATTGAAAAGAGAATTAGAAGTTACTAATGGCAAAATGATACAGCTGAAAACTGAAAACCAAAGTTTATTGAAAAAAATAAATGAATATGAACAACAAATTGAGATACTAAATGAAAAATTGAACCATCTTAATACAGAGAACGATCAGTTGTTGTCTACTGTTGCTGAATTGCGAAACTCCGTCTCTAGTGCAGTTGATCAACGAGGTTTTGAAATAGCTGAATTATGGAAGCAGCATCTTGCTCAAAGAGAAACAGACTTCCAAAAAACTGAACAAGAACTTAGAAGTCAATTGACTGCCTACGAAGCTAAATATGAACAGTTGTTAGATAGCGTTCAATCGTCGAGCCAAGAAGAAACAGACAAATTGATTACTATGGAACAAATATCATCATTACAAAACAAGTTGCAAGACAAAGAAGAACATCTACGTGACCTCCAAGATAAATACGCTGAAATTATGAACCAAATGGATATGTTGCGTTCCGAAATAGAAGATGAAAAACTGATGTTTGAGAATAAATTCCTGGCACAGCAAGAAGAATACGAAAAGCAGATAATAGACATAACTAATAAAAACCTGGAGTTGGAGAAGTACGAGGCACTTTACAATCAATTACAGAATGAGCTAACTGTAACAAAGAGTAACAGTAGCGATGAACTAGCTCGAAAAACAAAAGAACTACAGGAATCTGAGGAAAAAATAATAAATCTAACTACTGAACTAAGAATAAAAGAAAGTGAACTTCATCAAAAAACACACGACTTCTCTATATCATTAACACAGAAAAACGAAGAGTTTGAAAATGTAAGAAAAGTTCTTCTGGAATACGAAAAGAAAATTGAAGATCTTTCTTATGAAAAAGAATCGGAGTTAGCTGTATTGAGGTTAAAAATGCATGAGATCGATGAAGATTATGGCAGAGCGCAGCAAGATATTGAAGAGGAAAAGTTAAGTTTAACTCAAGAATTGAACGCAAAAATAATTGAATGTACTAATCTTAACAAACAAATAACGGACTTACGAAAATTATTAGAAGAAGAGAATAAGAACTCAGCGGAAATGCAGGCAGCATTAGAAAGCCAAGAAATTGAAATAGTTAGCTTAAAAGAGGCATTGCGATCGTCGAGTAGCAAAATTGAGAAGCATGTGACGTTTGCGTCGGACACTAAGCCGGGCACTAGTGATACCACAGAGCAAACCGGAAATGTATTGGATAAGGAGTTGCTTGATGCTGTGCCGCGCGCAGAGTTAGATTTGGCCATGTATATGCTGCACCAAAGAGACGTGCGATGCGAGGAGCTTACGATGGAGCTCACACAACTCTTGGAAGAGCGAGACACTTTACAGTTAAGGCTCTCTGATAGCTTACGATCTTATGAAGAATTGAAATCTAAATGCAAGTCTGCTGGACTTGATGTTTCGGCTAGTGTCAGCCAGGAGGCGATAGCGGAGCTGCCGACGTTTGCTGTGGAGAGAGAGTCGCACTTTGTCGAGACGCATCGAGGACAAACGTCGCGAAGTAGCAGCATTAGCGATCCAGATGGAGATAAACAAAATCTTCAAGCGAAGTAAGTCTGTTTTTTTATTATTGTTAATTGTCATTGTAGTTGCGACTTCCTCTGCCTCGGCTCGGCTCGTGTTTGAGGCCTCGGCTTCAACGCATGCTGAGCTGCGTCCTGTTTGACACCGCACTACATCATACAAGCTTTGACTTCGTTCTTGTGGGAATTTGGGAAAATTATGTACCTAACCTATGTGTTAGTCCAGGGTGTCAGCTACCTCCATACCAAATTTTATCGAAATAAATGTTTCAATCTTAAATCTGATAATAATTGATCGTAACGTAACCGTAACAAACTTGTCGCAGGCTATCAGAGTTGCGTAGCGTGAAGCACAGTCGCGACGTGCGGTTCAGACAAGACAGCGAGCAGCGGCAGCTGGAAGTGCGTCTGCTGCAGAGAGACGTCGCCCACCTGCCGCCCGAGGCCGTCGACCAACTCGCGCAGGCACATCACACGCTTTGTAAGTTACAATTCAATTCAATTTCTAAATACGTAGCTTTAGTTCATACTAGCTTTTCGCCCGGGACTTCGAAAATTATGTAGCCTATGTTCATCAGGGATAATGTAGGATTCTAATTGTGAAAGATTTTTTCAAATCGGTCCAGTAGTTTCGGAGCCTATTCAATGCAAACAAACAATCAAATCTTTCCTCTTTATAATACGTAATTAGTGTAGAGAACATTCAGGATTTTACTTAAATTAAGTCAAAATTACACATTAAATACACACAAACATACATTAAAGGATTTGAAAATATACATACATATTCGTTCTTTTGACCCTACTGACTAGGCCTATAATGCAAAGGTGTAGTCTTCCCCAGAGAAGAAGACTTTCTTTTACTATTCTCACACTTCCTCCCGGGCTATAGTCAACTAAATTGGTTTTGCCATAATAAATATCGTCAAGTGTGAGTTAAAGCGAAATGAGTTAATATTTTAAAAATAATAAAACATACATACACAATACGCTCACTCCTATAACCCCCCCCATTGGGGTAGTCAGAGCATCAATGGTTTTAAAACCACTTGATGCCACGTTTGACATACATTCAGAGGGTTATAAGATTAAATATGATATAATTATGTGGTGAGAGGCTGTCAGCCTTTCGCCCACAATACAGCACGAGTCCCACTTGCTGACTTGCAATATTTTATTAAAAATAATAAAATTGTGTTATCCTTGAAGAAATATTGCTTGGTTGTAAACATCAGTACCTATTAACGACGATTTAATACGCACACAGTCTACGCGTAATAAATGTTTGTTACTTCTTTACGTTCAAACTGCTGGACCAATTTTGGTATGGTATGGAGGAAGCTGATACTCAGAATTAAGACATACGCTACATAATTTTAACGAAATCCCGGGCGGAAAGCTAGTTCAAAATAGAACAAAATTAGCTCCCCGCCCGGGACTTTATTTCCGTGGGAATCTCGGGAATGAGTTGTTACATAAACCTTTCTCTTGAATCGCCTTTATCTATAAATCATGTCCGTAAGGATTGAGGAGCCACATCAGATTTTTAAAAGCTAATCTCACCATTATTTAGCAGCAAAAGAGCTGATTTTGCAGCACGAATTCTGGATTTAGCAGCAAAATATATCACTAGTTATATTAATTCAAAAGTGGCACCTCAATCTAAACATCTGGATTGAGGAGCCACCTGGAACTCGTTGAGTAATAGATGAATGTATTTGAAAATTTGGCATCATTTAGCAGCAATGATGTATAGTATCTTCTAAAAAATTGGCTTCTGTAGCGCGGAAATTACATAAAATATAATACTTTTAGTATGGCACCTCAATCTATACTCAAGAGGTATATGTGAGCGATCAATTAATATATTCGACATAATGATCATTTAGCTGGTGGTGTGTTTTATTTTGCAGTATAGAATAGTAAAACAAAGAATAAGTATAAAATAGTAAAACAGGGTAAATTTTGTAGGTGAACGAATTTTCTTTGGCTCCTCAATCCTGACGTTCTATTTTTATATGATTGACTGTAGCCTGAGATCTCAACGGAATCAAAATCCAGAGACACTAACATTTACCAGAAATGTCTTCTAAATATATCTGTACAATTCAGCAGTGTATATACAGGGTTATTTTTTAATCAGTACACAAATTTTTTGTACGTAAACCTTATGAAAATTTAACAGACCCGTATTTTTTGTTTTATATCGTTTCATATAAACATTTCAAGCTAGATCGTCTGAAGCATGAAAATAAATCAATTTTTGTGTATGAAAAAGAAATAACTTCGTCCAATTGACTTGAAACTTGGTAATAGTACTCTTCAACACGATTGGTAACACTCGTTTTTCTGCGTTTTACAAAATTCATCCTCTAAGACGTTAAAAAGGGGTATCAAAATCTGAAAATTTTGGAAAAAAAAAGTTTTCTTCTTATTTACGTTCTATCAACGTTACTGACACCGTAAGAAAAAATTGTCTGCTGATTAAAAAGAAACCCTGTATTTTGGATTCTGAAATAACAATACTTAACTATTTCCTCATGAATTCGCTGTGAAGGATGACCATATTATACTCGTATTAATGAAACCAGGACAAGCAGTTTATTAAATTTTATTAAATACGGTGAACAGGTTTTGGTTATTTAGCTAATAACCAATTTTATAATACATTTTTCAATAAATGATGCCAAATTTTCAAATACATTCATCTATTACTCAACGAGTTCCAGGTGGTTCCTCAATTCAGATGTTTAGATTGAGGTGCCACTTTTGAATTAATATAACTAGTGATATATTTTCCTGCTAAATCCAGAATTCGTGCTGCAAAATCAGCTCTTTTGTTGCTAAATAATGGTAAGATCAGCTTTTAAAAATCTGATGTGGCTCCTCAATCCTTACGGACATTATAAATCTGTTCAATCGATTGTGAGTTTATCACGTTAAGACAGAGAAGCGGCGCACAGTGGTCCCGATGTAAAAAAAAGTGGACGTTGGGCCTTAAGTCGGAATTTCGGTCTGATTTTTTTTTCTGGTATACATTTTGAAGATATAAGAACATTATGTTCTTTTGTAAAAATCTCTAAAGTTGATAGTTTTTGAGAAAAAAAAATGTTAAGTTTTTTTTGTATGGAGAGAAATAGTTTTTAATTTTTTTTGCGAGTTGGTGCCAATTGGCGCGTGTTTGTTTTTTATCACGTGTTAGTATAAGTAACAGTGAACCCAAAAAAAAATATAACTCGTGCGGTCACTTGCGGCCTCACGAGATAAGGGACATCAAAAATTCGTTTTATTTTTTCATTTTTTTTGAAAAGTATTTGTTATATGTCACTTTTTTTTGAATATTTGTGATCCTTAATTTTGCCCTCAGTGTTTTCAAGTATCATATGTGTGATAAACGATGATATTTTATTAATTTTTTAAATTTATTTTTATTGATTTATTATAAAAATGGCATTTTTATGTTATATATACATCTCGAAAGTTCCTTTAATCCCTTTTGGAATGAAAAAATAAAATATACGCAACAAAAATACTCGCTTATTAAAAAAAAACACAATTAAGGCCCTTCGCACACGGATCGTTAGCATATTACCGGCAAGTCTTGTGCGGACTTGTTTGAACATGTACGCGCTTGTATTGCACTCGTCGTACGCGTGTAATACTATACGCCTACGCTTACAACCCAAGTGCGAAGTGCCTAAGAGAAATGATTTATTCTTTTGGTCCCTTTAACGGTCTCTAAGTGGTTGTACATTGTGTATGTACATTACTAAAATATGTATTGCATTTATAACCATTACTTAAAACCAGCATTTTCAAAATAACAAAAGTTTAATTTTGAACATACTGGTTTTATATAACAAGCTATGAATATTATTTTATTGAACGACATTTAAAACCTTTCAGAAACTCTTGAACAGCTGTTAGCCCTGAAAAGGGCTGTTTTAGGGTTAGCCCTGAAAAGGGCTGTTTTAGAGTTAGCCCTGAAAGGGCTGTTTTAGGATTGCCATGAAAAGAGCAGTTTTCATTGTATTATGATAAGGGATCAAAAATGTGTTCTGATTCCACGGAAAAATCTTCTTGCTCTTCAAAACATGATTCAGAACTATCGGAATGGAGCAACGAAAGGGCTTCAGGAAACAGAGTCTGGTCAGTCTTCCTAGAAAACTTGGGCCTAATACGGGACAGGAAGGGATCGGAGCTTATTAATAGTCCATGCAAGATGTCTTCATTGGTTGAGACCCTCCCAATCTTTCTAGAGTTTCTCTCTCGTACATGCCTGAAGTCCTTGTTGCGCGACTCTGAAGCTTCTTCTGATAAAGTTCCTGTAGAAAAGTTATAACACATATAAACTGTTTAGATAGTTATTATTTATTTAATATTGGTAACTTAGTTCCTTTTTGATTTTACTCATCAATCGGTAAAGCACCAAAATGTTTGCATATTTCTGGTCCATGTATCAGAAGTTTATGTACACTCACAGGCATATAGTACCATGGATAAAGATGTACATATAATTCAGCTGTTTCTTTGCAGTAGCTTTGAAACTTTTCAATGTTAATTTTCTGAAGCTATTACTTGCAAAATTACAGCAAATCTCAACATCAAATTTTCATCAATGCCTGTTATTCTGGAAGACTTCTTATAGTCATTGAAGAAACGCCTTGCCGTATTCCCATCAGTCGTGGTTCCAAAGCCCTGAACAAGACACATCAATTAGTACCTATCACACCAAGCCATTATATATCAAGTGATACTTAACCCATAACACGTGATAATTTAATGTATAAAATATTATCAATTGCGTAGAAAACTCACCTGCTTAACAATGTCTATCAGTACACCGATCTCCTCTCGAAACTGTTGTCGGTTCTCTGCTCTCTTAGCCTCCTTCAATATCTTATGTTCACCACTAGCACTCCAGCGTTGGAAGTCCATGTTATAAGAAATATGAAGCAAGCACTCCATGCATCTTATTTTCATGTGGAGGGATGAAATTCCGTATCTGTACATATCATCTCTAATGGGTTTTGTGGTCAATAGATCTAAATTATTCATATCACTTGGCTTAGCTAAACAAATAGCCGAGAAGATTTAACGGCATACCTTTTCAATAGATAAAAAGTCTATCTCCTGGTTACAACCCCAAACCAGATTCTGGTCTGACCCTAAAACAGCCCTTTTCAAGGCTAACAACTGTTCAAGAGTTTCTGAAAGGTTTTAAATGTAGTTCAATAAAATAATATTCATAGCTTGTTATCTAAAACCAGCATGTTCAAAATTAAACTTTTGTTATTTTGAAAATGCTGATTTCAAGTAGGTAATGGTTATAAATGCAATACATATTTTAATATTGTACATATAATATAAACAATGTACAACCACTTAGAGACCGTTAAAGGGACCAAAAGAATAAATCATTTCTCTTAGGCCCTTCGCACTTAGGTTGTAAGCGTAGGCGTATAGTATTACACGCGTACGACGAGTGCAATACAAGCGCGTACATGTTCAAACAAGTCCGAACAAGACTTGCCGGTAATATTCTAACGATCCGTGTGCGAAGGGCCTTAATTGTGTTTTTTTTAATAAGCGAGTATTTTTGTTGCGTATATTTTTTTTTCATTCCAAAAGGGATTAAAGGAACTTTCGAGATGTATATGTTAGGTAATTCTTTTGTCAGGTAATTTCTTTCACTAAATCTAAAAGTCCTTATAAATTCGATTATTCGGTTAATGGACATACACTGGAACGGGTCACCGTTGTTAAGGATCTCGGAGTGTTATTTGATTCGGTTCTATCATTCAAACCTCATTATGATTACTTATGCAACAAAGCTAACAGAACATTGTCTTTTATCTTTCGAAATGCTAAACCTTTTAAAAATTCTCAATCATGGATATTATTATACTGTGCTTTAGTGAGAAGTTCGATGGAGTACTGTTCGTCAATATGGTCACCTATTTATAATATTCATACAGACAGACTTGAAGCTGTTCAACGTCGTTTTCTCAGATACCTTAGCGCGAGGTGTGGACTAGGGCTTCCAATACCGGGATCCCGGTATTGGCTAATACCGGGATCCCGGACTTTTTTAGACATTTTCAATACCGGTATTGAAATGTCTAATACCGGGATCCCGGTATTAGTGATTTCTTTTTATTTTTAGTACAAAACTCATTGCAATAGACAATCACTGCCGCAGAAACACATTAATTATATTATTTTGAAAATTTCCAAATCGATATTTTAATTACTTAACGACTTAGTGGCAATTACAACAAAATTAAGTCATTTTAAGAGTTCTTGCCAGTTTGAGGTGGCACTAGCGCCACGGCGCCCGGTAGCGGAATGAAAATTCCCAACACGCCCCGCCTCAGATGCAAGGCGAAGCAGTTAGTCATGAGCAGTGGAATTGCACGCGTTATCATAGCAGTGTTTTGGCTGGCTCTGATCTGTGACTTTGTGTTGTACCTGCTTTATAACTGGATGGATACGATACGACATAAAAATGTAAGTTATGACTTATATGAGCTCTAATATTTTTTATCTATTTTACGCTAAATTTTTATTTTGATACTTATGTACTCAAAAACGTACCACAGCACAAGAAGATTGATATTTGGTGAACACCATGCTTCGTAATCGCTTTCTCACAAGAACTAAACTTACGAATTAGTTTCGACGCCTCGGAGGAAGTAACCCAAGCGCATGGACGGTAAGACGACGACTTGCTGAGGCTAACTTGAAACCACTAAGACCTGCAAACGGCCCTAAATTGGAGCGTGGGTATCGTATTTCAAGACTAAGGTATGCCTAAAACTAGTTGAATTGGAATATTGAAGATTGGTCAAAAGTTATGTTTTACGTCGAATCTAAAAGTATGCTCTACGAGCATGATGGAAGACACAGAGTGTATAGAAGACCAGGGGAAAGGTTCAAGCAAGCATGCATCGAAGAAAAAGTAGCCTAAGGCGGTGGGTGGGCCGGAATTTCTTCTGAGAGTCGCACAGAACTGGTGTTCATAGAAAACGGCTCTTTAACTAACGAAAGATATGTGGAAGAAATCCTAAATGAACACGTTGGTACATTTATGGTAAATTTGGGTGAGGATGCCATTTTTAAGCATGACAATGCCCGACCTCACACAGGTTAGATTGTAAATGACTATCTTCAAGAGATGAACATTACTCGTATGGACTCCATACTATGAAGTGGCCAGCACGCAGCCTGTATATCAACCCGATCGAGCATGATTGGGACGAGCTAGGGAGATTCGTAAAACAAAGAAACCCTCTTCCAACCACACTTCGTGAGCTCACAATTGCTCTCACAGAGGAATGAGAGAATATTCCCCAAAATCGTATCAGGAATTTGATGTACAGTATGCCGAACCGCGTAAACGCAGTATTAATGGAAGCACGAGGAGGCAATACGAAATATATAAATTCAAAAAATTCGTAATGTTATTCAAAAATGTCATGTTTTCTGTTTTTGTTTTATGGCGAGATCAGCAGTTTTTTTCTTATGTAATTTTTTGTAAATAAAATTTAGTAAATCATTAATTTTATTACTTTCATTTAAGGGGTATTAAGTGGTCTATTAAACACAATTTCATTAATATGATTAATTTAAATAGAGACCGGTTATATGGCCGAAATTTTCGATCATATTTTTTTTTTGTACGAATTATTGTATTCAAAAAGACTGATCTGTCTGAGTGAGACGTAATAATTTTATTACATAAATATTATTACATAAATAAATGGTTTTGCATGGCAAACTAATTTGTTTTATTTAGTGGAGAAAATACCTTCTACAGAAACACCTTCCGAAAGAATGATAAATCTGAAAAAAAAATGTGTTTTTTTTTTCAATACCGGTATTCCGGGATCCCGGTATTGAGATTTTTTTTTCGGTATTAATACCGGTATTCAAAAATTCCGGTATTCGAAAGCCCTAGTGTGGACTGAGACGTAAGTTGTCAAGTTATGAGGCCCGATTAAAACATTTTGGGTTAATTAGCCTCGAAAATCGTAGGAGCATGCAGGACTTATTCAATCTTTATAAAATTGCCAACGGTCATTTAGATCCAGCCCTGTTAATGCTACTAAACTTTAAAGTGCCCACCCGATCTGTGCGTGTTCCTCAACTATTTTCCATTCCATGTGCTATCAACAATGTTTCCAAGAACAATCCAATATGCCGCATGTGTAAATTATTTAATGAAAATTACTTGCATCTCGATCTATTTAGTCATACTTATAATTATTTTAGAAATGCAGTAACCACATATATTTTCTGATTCGTTACAATAAATCTATTTTCTTAACTATAAAAAAATAGATGTATATAATTGGTCTATTTTTAGGGATTAGTCACATAATATAGTTTACTACCAGCGCTGTGTATAGTTATAATCGGATTTCAGATTTATATTGCTACTTAAGTATAATTAGATATTAAGATTCTGATCTGTCATCTGTTACTGTACCTTTTTGAATAAAATAAAAATAAAATAAAAATAAATATATAATATAAAAATGCCATTTTTATAATAAATCAATAAAAATAAATTTAAAAAATTAATAAAAAATCGTCGTTTATCACACATATGATACTTGAAAACACTGAGGGCAAAATTAAGGATCACAAATATTCAAAAAAAAGTGACATAAGTATAACAAATACTTTTCGAAAAAAATGAAAAAACAAAACGAATTTTTGATGTCCCTTATCTCGTGAGGCCGCAAGTGACCGCGCGAGCTATATTTTTTTTGGGTTCACCTGTTACACACTAACACGTGATAAAAACCAAACACGCGCCAATTGGCACCAACTCGCAAAAAAAATTAAAAACTATTTCTCTCCATACAAAAAAAACTTAAATTTTTTTTTCTCAAAAACTATCAACTTTAGAGATTTTTACAAAAGAACATAATGTTCTTACATCTTCAAAATCTGTACCAGAAAAAAAAATCAGACCGAAATTAAGACTTAAGGTCGAATGTCCACTATTTTTTACATCGGGACCACTGTGCGGCGGGAGACTTTATTTTATAAATTATTCTTTTATACCTACAAATCTTGTCTTGCATGTAGTCTACATGTAGTTATAGTTTTTCATATCAAATTATTACATACGTATTTTCTGTGGAATGTGGGCTATGTATTTGCACAAACAATGTGAGTGACTGTTATTGTGGAAGTTGCTGCTGAACCGAGCGTTTGTCGAATTCTTGGAAACAACAGCTGTACGTCCGCAAATACTGGGTGTATGGGACCGTTTGGCAAATACTGGAACCCTGAATTTAGGCCATCATACTTAATGATTTTCCTCAGGAAAAAATTCAGGAATGTTTAATGTTTTTATATATTTTCTGTTTTAAAATCAAATTATTCATTCAAGTAAACTCCATTTTGCATTCAAAATCAATAATAAGAGCGTCAGTAAAATATGAAAACCAGCAATGTACATCGCATTCTAATTGCTGTTTCGCGATAGTTTGCGTTGCGCCGGTAAATAACGAAACTTGAAAAAAAGATGGCTTTTGCCGATCATAGATCATAAAGATTGTTTGTGTCAATTAATAAAGATGAAAAAAAGAAAAACTTAGAATGTACCCGCTGCCAACTCTTCCCAGGCATACTGTAAAAGTCAGAAAGTGGGACGTGAGGGGATTTGCTGTATTATTGGTGTAGTGACAACTGACAACCTTTCACTATTAAACATAATTTTGCATCTAAAACACCCACAGAAAATGTCAAATGTGGCATCAAGTGGTTCTAGAACCACAGATGCTCTGCCTACCCGATTACCCGACAGAGATTATAGGCGTTAGTATATGTATGCTTATCGGTAAATTCCACCATTAAAAGTATTTTTTTTTTAACGCTACACACTCGAAGGCCCACACTAAGGTTTTCCCTTGTGTCGTGGGTCCCTTGGAACACACATAAAGACAAACACAAACACCCATGACCCGAGAACAAACATCTGCTTTTTACACAAATGTTTGCCCCGACTGGGGATCGAACCCAGGACCCGCCGATCAAGAGGCAGGGTCACTACCACTCGACCAAACCGGCCGTCAAATATAAGCACGGTGTAAGAGACATTTACTAAACTGTCTCTTACACCGTGCTTATATTTGGGGAAATCCCCGTTTTAACAGTTACATTAATTTATCATTCTTGGTTTTTAGTAAAATATATGAAAGGACCGGACCGGTTTGAGGACCGGCTCTTCAATAGCAAAGTCTTCTTATATAAGCTCTTTGGCTGTTATTAAATGTTCAATCATTTGTTTTTCTCGGATCATGTATACTTTTTTGTTAGCCTCTGCTTTCCCAAAGACAAAGGTCGCCCTCCCGTCCTCCTATCCTTTGTATAAAAAACCCCTTAAAACTGAATAAATTTCTCCAAGGAACATAAGTAGGTAAAATTAATGTACGGACGGCCGAAAATCAGGTTACCACTCGCGAAAAAAGAGCGGTTTTGCAATGAAAATTGGTTCTCAATTCGATTTACTTTAAAAAAGGAGTAGGTTCTCAATTCGACTTTATGTTTGTTACGCGATGATTCGGCTTATTGTCGGCCGATTTTCAAAATTCTTGTTTTGTTCGAAAGAGTATACTCCTGAGGTAGTCCCATATACATTTTATTAAAATCTATGCGGCGCTTTTTAAAATAATCATCAAAAAACACATTATATAGATGACGTTTTGGTTTGTGGTTATCTGCTGTGGTTACGTTTTTATCATGGAGAATTATTAGTACCTATCTAAAATAAAAGTCATTTGTTCGGTATTTTGTACTGGTTCTTGGGATAAGCTATTCAGTTTCAATAAAAGTCAAGTATTTTTTTTAAAATCGCTACACACTCAAAGGCCGCAGGGTTTCCCTTGTGTCGTGGATCCCTCGGAACATACATAAAGACAGACACAAACACCCTTGAACCGAGAACGAACATCTGCATTTTACATAAACATTTGCCCCGACTGGGAATCAAACCCTGGACCCGTCGATCAAGAAGCAGCGCTACTACCACTCGACCAAACTGGCCGTCAAAATTATACGTATTAATAAGTTTACATTTTCTTTTCAGCTCGCGACTCACAAAGCACACCCACCGTTCTGCTGAATTGGCTACGAGGTAAAAGCACGCCTAAAGTCGTGCACATGTAAGTGTTCACTCGAAAATAAACCATCCCTTCTTGAAAATAAGGTTGTAGTTCAAATATATTACCATCCTTAATTCCAGGGCTATTATTTGATTAAATATGCACCATATTAGAACTCTCTTTCCTAGACTGACATGCATTTAATTCGCCACCACTGCACACCACAATTAGAAAATGTTTAAAAAAACATTTTAACATAAATTGTGCATACGGTAAACTTGTCAACGAATTAAAAAGCCCACTACCTACTCAATTGATCCTTCTGAAATACATTGTTTTTCCTGTGAGGACTGGCTTTTCAATGCTAGGTTAAACTTTAAATAATAATAATAAACGGCACATATTCAAAGGCCCAACATTAAGGTTTACCTCGTGTCATGAGGCCCTTGGGATAAAAAAGTCACACATTTATCTATCTCGACGTAAAATCCTTGAATCAGCCATCGATTCACAGCCCTAGCACTGAACCAAACCGGTCAAAGGATAATTCTATGAGGTGACTTGTTTACGGCGCGTGCGATACAAATCTTGTACACACGTATGTGCAAGAATCGCGTGAAAGTTTAAATTAGTTAGCGAAACTGTAAGGGTGATTCTCCCCGAAACTGTACAACATTTCTTAAGTTTTGAAAAATTATTTTCCACTTCTCATTAAGGCATGCACAAGTTGTATGGAGAAGGGAAAATCGTTTTAATTTTTTGACCTTTCGCTAAATTTAAAGTCGCACAATATAATTATCTATTTCATAAAAGAGCTATTAGAGTGAGATCTATTTAGTATCGATTAATCAGCTATTGAAGAACAGTCCTGAGATGATTTTCATTAAAGACACACAGCAATGTATTACGATTTACGAAGGAAAGTAAGTAGTTTGGGTTATTTGTAATCGACTTTGACAAAATGTTTTTAAAAACAAGGTCGATTAGGGTCGCTGGAACTAAATACGGCTTGTAATAAAAAACGACGAAATTGCCACTTGAGGGGCCCGTTTCTTTTTCTTTTATTTTATTTATAATAAAAGTCAATGGGACTATTTCTTACCTTCCTCTTACCTGTACTTTAAAGAAGTTTTCAATAGGGTTACCTCTCGGCAATGCGAACGATCGAACGCATTCTATTCCGCTAGACCTAAGCATTCCTAATATTTTATGTTGATTTGTCAGACCAAAATTCTCTTCCATTCTTATTTATCCTGTCGTATTTTATTTATAAGTATTATTTTTATGTTTTTTTTTCTTTATAATATTTGTTTTTAAATGTTTTGTTTTAGTTGTGAAGAGTTAATGGCTAGAAATTGTGCCTTTTCAGATTGACATTGTAATAATAGCCATTGTTAATCCTGTATTATTGTGACTTGATTTTAAAACTTGTATAATTTTAAATGCAATATATAAATGGGTCTGCGAAGCTTAGACCCTTGTATATGAATTTGTAAATTTGTTTTTCATTAATTAAAATATATTTAAAATTGATATTATTATTTTTTCATCCTTCTGAAAACCCGACGTGTTTCATTCCGAATTTCTTTGTCATTGGCAAATTGTTTTAAATTGCAATAGTCGTGATTTTTCATAATAGATGTAAGGCCAGTGATATAGGAGTCTTTCCTTGAGAAGTAAAACACAGTTTATAATTTTAGAGATTTTATTGTTGTTGCTTTATATTTACAAACAATCATATAATCCAAATATAAACTTAAATGTAATAATCACATATAAAATTCAAAATGAGGCACTTTTTGTGTCAAATTAGCATGTCTTTAGAATTTAGCTTCACTAATCTTACAACATAAACAGTATAATAAAGATCACCTTCATTCCAGTCAAATTCTTCTTTATACTTTAACTCGTCACTGGGTGCGATTCTTCGTCACCACGCCACGCGCGCAAATTTGAATTAAATAATATACAACATACATATGTTCGTAAATTGTTCTATATTGCCAAAAATTGTACTATAGTAGATTAAGAAATAATAAATAAAATATGGGGCGTTGCGACGAAGCCTTCTTCCTGCCCACGCAACACTAAATGCGATTTAATAAGGCCTATATGTGATAAAATAAATGCGGTTTGTTATTGTTTTCTAATGTTCATAACGTTATGTGTATGCAGTTGAAGAATGAAGCGTGGAAAACGGTTAACAGTCAGTCTGAAAGAGCAGAGCAGATCTGCTGCAGATTTATTTAATCACAGAGTATTAAACTTGATAACAAGCATCCGCGTTGAATGCATAAACCTGCGTAAACTCGTGCACAAAAAATATGATATCCATAAGAGGGTAATTGAAAATAATTTGTGACGGAATCTGACTGAATAAACGCGTGATGTTTCTTTTAATGCAAACGTTCATTGTGCGTATTGCTAATAACTTGTACATCGACAGTTCACACTTCTTATTTTTATTTTTTTATTATTTCTTGTTCTGTCTATTGATTTCCTAGAATTATAAGTTTAATAAAACGAACAATAACAGTACATTTATTTATTGATGTATTTGGAACCATAGTCATAGAAGGCCTTATTAAATCGCATTTAGTGTTGCGTGGGCAGGAAGAAGGCTTCGTCGCAACGCCGAGTCCATCACCACAGCTGGACCACAATCGAAATTTTAATGTTTGACTATGCCAAGAATTTCTCAAAATTTGTCGTATACGATTGGCAAAGAAAACAGAATTTCTCGGGGCCGCGTTTTAAAGTTATCGGGGGTTGTTTGGGGCCCAGCTGCAGTGACGTCACTACAGCTGAGCCACACCTGTATCTAGAAGATGGAACCATGTAGCGGAGATCTGACTACGTAGAAAATTTCTCGTGAATTTCTCGAGACAAACGCCAAAATAAGAAAACTATCCGGTCTCGCGTTCAAAAGATATAAGACATTCGTTGGGGCCCAGCTGCAGTGACGCGTCACTACAGCTGAGCCACCTGGATCTCGAAAACGGGATGACGTAGGGGAAATCTGCTTGCGTAGATAATTTCTCGAGAATTTCTCGAGTATAATCATCGAAAAATCTGAGTTTCTCGGTGTCCCGTTCTAGAGAAAAAAAAATTCTTTTTTATCGTGAATAGTCTAGGAGCCAGATGGCCAAAGTGCGCACAGAACTTATTTTTAATATTTGGCGTGATTTTCTTTGGTCAGAGTATAACGTTACTAGTTTTACAGTATTTAGTGAGAGAAAAGTCAATAATTTCAATGATGTTAGTATCATTTTCATATTACTTAAATGATTAACTCGATCACTATTATATGTACAATATTTTGACATCGAGCTCTTAGACTACCCGAAGTAAAATGTACACTCGCGTACAACTGTCTTTCAAAGTACGAGTTATTTTTTTTTTTGGCATGGATACTAGTCCTTTTAGTCAAGTTCAGTATTTTATGTTAGACCACTTGATTCACTTTCAAACTTTTTAATGAGTTCTTTATGAAATATGGTAGGTACGACTTTCATGAGTGAAGTACAAAAATTACATTAAACCATAGATTAAAATAAAAAATGAAAGTTTTTATGATTTTATTTTAAAAAATGAATGAAAAAAAATGAAAATGTCAACATTGATAATTTTAGAGGGCGAGCAAGCCTTTCAAAATGAAGTTTCACCGTCCACTGAGAGGCGTGCCGCGTGAGTTTGTCGCGATCATGCTCCAGCTGCAGATCTGACTAATAAATGATGTTTTTCGGCTCAGACTAAAGAATTTAGGAGAGAGGTAAACCTAGGAGAGACTAATTTGGTCAGGCAAACATCGAAATTCAATTTCATGAAATCGGGGTTTGACCAGTCACACTTCAAATATGTATTGTGTACTTTGTTTGTTATATTATATTAGTTGTATTTAATATGACGGCGCATGGACATTGAGCGCCATCTAGCGCACCCATTCAATACTCATTCAAATAATTGCGCGCTTTAAATGTCAAAGTGATTTAGTTCCCAAACGTAACACCGAGCGCTAGTGTGGTGGCTGATTGCAGATTGTTCAGTGCAGTCAAAAAAAAAAAGAAAGGGGGGTCGATAAAAGTGGTCGATTGATTTGAATCTGGACAGTTAATTTTCCGACGTGACAAAGAACGGATCTCGCAATTACGCTCGCGATTACGTGCTCGGTGGAACGTTATATAACTACTATTTAAATATAATTGTACATAGAAATTCTATAATTAAAGAAGTGATTGTAAAACTATACTGGAAGTGATCATTTCTTAATATCGTCTCCTCGCCCGTTAATCCACGCCCCATTATGTCCTCCGACGGAGATGAAGAACCCGCAGTGCCTACTGACGTCAATCCTGAGCCGACAAATGTCATTTAAAAAAACAATGTTTATTTTATAAATATTGCCTTAATTAAAATGAAAAAGTTGTATAATAAAACGACATTTTTTTAATTTTAATGTGTATTGTTTTAATATTGTCATAATTACAATTATGACAATATTATTCTCACATGGTGAGGCATTATGACATTTTAGAATTGTACATAATTAAACATATTACTTATTATTACAGTACAGATCGACGTTTGACCGAGTCTGCAAGTCGCTTCTAGGATCGACTAGGCAAAGCCCGAAACAGATTATTTTACTTTCGACGTTTGACTGAAAAGTTAGGTAGAAATTTTTTGGTCAAACCCAGGATCAACCAGTCATTCCGGGATATGCTATTCTCGGAATGACTATCATAACTGACATTAAATACCCTTATGGGAACAGTAACATTTGGGCTTACAATATTGAATAAAATTATTATAGTTTAGATCTCACCATTGATTGTATTTATTATACCTACGCGATACTAAAGGAAGAAGACTTGTTGTAAACTATGACAGACGGCTCTGTTTGCTTTAGTGTATTTATTTATTATCATATTACTGGAATTAAATCATCATTTCACTTTTGATCGCGACTGTACCTTTCTATGAAAATTAAATAAAGTCTTTTTCCTCTAGAACGGGACACCGAGAAACTCAGATTTTTCGATGATTATACTCGAGAAATTCTCGAGAAATTATCTACGCAAGCAGATTTCCCCTACGTCATCCCGTTTTCGAGATCCAGGTGGCTCAGCTGTAGTGACGCGTCACTGCAGCTGGGCCCCAACGAATGTCTTATATCTTTTGAACGCGAGACCGGATAGTTTTCTTATTTTGGCGTTTGTCTCGAGAAATTCACGAGAAATTTTCTACGTAGTCAGATCTCCGCTACATGGTTCCATTTTCGAGATACAGGTGTGGCTCAGCTGTAGTGACGTCACTGCAGCTGGGCCCCAAACAACCCCCGATAACTTTAAAACGCGGCCCCGAGAAATTCTGTTTTCTTTGCCAATCGTATACGACAAATTTTGAGAAATTCTTGGCATAGTCAAACATTAAAATTTCGATTGTGGCCCAGCTGTGGTGATGGACTCCGCAACGCCCCATATTTTATTTATTATTTCTTAATCTACTATAGTAAAATTTTTGGCAATATAGAACAAATAACGAACAATTTACGAACATATGTTGTATATTATTTAATTCAAATTTGCGCGCGTGGCGTGGTGACGAAGAATCACACGTCACTGGGGATTACTGTTCCCTATTTTTTAATAAATCTATTTCATACCAAAGTATCATTCTATACTTAACACTAAAAACTCAAAAAGCCAGTCCAAAAGCCAAATAAGCATTAAATAAAGACTAACTTTGTAATGCGTATATTTTCCCACATAGGTATTTTTTACAAATAAAAACTAAGTATAGAGCAAGTTTGTTACTTTTTATCTTGATCACAAGTGGCTGTCTGGTAAAAGGTACCACTTTAGGTGTAGTCAGTAAGAGCGATTAACATAGCGTATTAAAATGCATTCTCACTCTGACTATCCTCGAAGTAGTACCTTTAACCAGACAGTTATTTTCATATTTTGCTGTGTACTAAATGAGGTTCTTTCTAATTTAGAACCAAATTATTGAACTTGTAGAATTTATAGTTTATTTACGTAGTGTTTGTATTATATTAATATTTTACTGTATTTTACAAAAAAAATACTCTCTAGTAGTGTAACTTATGGCACCACATGCTTACAGCACATTATAAAGAAATACTTATTTACATTTACTTCTAAAATATGTATCTACATAGCAGATCACTAAATAATAGTTAGTGCACTTGAATGCAAGGAAAATCAGGCTTTTGCAGTGACATTCTTGGTAAAAATATCATGTGTCTGGATACAGTATGTATGTATTCCATTCCAAATCAACTGTCATATAGTCAGAGCAAAAATTCTCAAAAAATACTACAAAAACCTAACTTATTCATGCGGTTACTTTGAGCTATATTGTATGCAAAACTACTTTCGTAGTTGCAAAATAGTTGGGTGTTCTTAAATGACAGTAGGGTCGGAACGGAATATAGATATTGTATGATATTTCGCCTGATTACCTCACTCAATGGAAGACATTGGACTCATGTTTCATATAACATTCGTTATTCTAGTCAGCTCGTCATTTCACTTGGAAACGCATCACTTAACCCTAGTTACAATTATACGGTCTCAAGTAACCCATTCCTCCTTTGAGCCACCCGTACCGACACACAAGCTCTACTTAGGTAATCTGGAGAAATTATATCACAAGTTATAAACAACGCCGCACTATCGCTTAAGTACAAACAGTCAACACATTTAACTTGACTTATTGCATTATATTCCAATGGTTGCGAATATAGGAACGATGAGAATTTACATGACTAAAAGCTATTCTATAATTCTTATCAAATAAATGAAAATCACATTTTTTTTCTCTTTTTTCCTATCGATAATAATCCACCGATAACTAAACATAGTACCCCTAAGATAACATATTATGACTGGAAGTGACTATGATATGAAGTTCAACTTTTAACACTTATCACATTACAATGTTACTTTACATTAACTAGTCTGTTGATTTACAATATAGTATAATTAAAAAAAGGAACAAAAATATCGGAACTCTGTACTCAAAAAACAAAAATATACAGCCCTTGTCTCTTTAACTTTTATCATGTAGTATAGGTATATCATTTAGTTGAAAGTTCTGTGGGTTATATGTATGTCATTACAGCTGACTCTATTATAAATATATGTTACAACGATAATGAACGTAATATTAGTTTTTACAATATAGAAGCGTAATTTATTGCCTTCCCCCGAATACGTTTAATGTGAATTTATCAATTTAGACATATCGCATCGAAATAGGATATTCATTTGAAACAATCAGGCCAATCGAAAATTACTTAGGTTAACTGATTAAATAAGTTCTAAATTAAATATATACCTATACAAAATTTAATGTAGCAATAAAATGCGTAAGTTGTAATTCGACAAAATTCCGCGACGTCCTCAATTCTGTAAAATAATATTTTACGTAATCTTAGTGCGACATATTTATAAAACTATCTAGCATAAATAGTGACAAATATCAGTGGTAGGTATCAGTTCATTGCTGTTGTGCAGAGCTAACTTTGGTCCCATTCGAACATTCATAATGCATTAGATAACAACTATATCGTAAATCATTAAATTGGCAAAGGGATTTAATCGACACGGATATTTAATTCATGGCTTTAGGCGGGTTGCCCGCGATTACGATTACCATTATTCCCGATGTTAGTCGGAAAAAAGGTAATTATTAGACCTTTATGATAATAATCGCGAGAGACCAAGTGTAAATTACAGTGTTCAAATCACGAGTGTAAAGTGTCATACAACACGGATATTTGCCAGAAAAAACTGAAACATGTTTCTTATAAATAAAGAGGTAGATTGTAATTTCAAGAACCATATCAACTATTATAGAACTGGAAAATGTAAAGTTAATTCAGTGCATCGCCTCGTCGCGTCACTACACTAGACTAGGCAGATAAAACACACGGCTTATCTAAGCTAAGATTGTCCGCAATAGGACTTACACTACACGTTTTATAATAGACACATGCGATCAGTCTTTGTATCAGTCCAAGATCACGGTTGCACCTTCAACTAATCGTAGTTTAAAGTATTTTCGTACTAATGCACCGTAGTTAAAGCAATCGTGTGGGGTGGGAGTCCAGGCTCCCTTCAGAAATGTACATCTCTGACGTCGGTGGGAGTAGCCGCGTTACTGTGGGCCTTGTCCTGAGTGGGAGGGGGCGTCCATCCCGACTCCCTCTCTTGTCCGTTTGGGACACTCAGTTCGCGCTCCTCGATCATGGTCTGGACCATTTCCTCGATCTGCTCCAGGCACGTTTGGAGACAATCCTGTAATAATACAATAAAGTTAGTCTGGAGCTTTGTTCATATTTTCTGTTTACAATTGCAGCTGCCAGCCTTATTGGTTTGGTGTACTTCATGCTGTCATGATGAGTAGGAGGGTATGTGACTAAAACTATATCCTTGGAATCTGGATTTTTTCAGGGACTATCCTTCCTTAATGAATGTGATAGTTTGTGTCATACCTTCACGTCAAAACGGAGCAAAGATCAACGTGATTTTTACACAGTAATATTTGAGAATAACTGTTTTTCCATAAGAAAACCAAAGGCTAGACAATAAAACCTTGCTTACCGAGTCAGTGCCAGTGAGTTCGTGCAGCCTCTGTAGCTGTCCGTCGAGCCCGAGGCCGCGGAGCGCCGCTGCGATGCTGCAGGAGGCCAGCGTGCTCGACGAATGCAGCGTGAACTCGTAGTCTGAACACAAACAAAGCTCGTAAGACATTAAGTACACTTTTGCGCTTTTTATCACTAAAATAAAATTAAATATATAAAAAAATTACTTTCTTTCAGAAGATCCGAGATATGGGAATAAACTTTAAAATTAGCTATCGAAAATTTAGGGGTAGATTTTTTCCATAGAACCGAACAACTTTCTTCGAAGAACCTATATGAAGTTCTCAAGGGCAAATCCCGAACGTGGATATGTGTATTTTTTAAATATATTTCGACCTATGTTTCTTGGGGAAAAGTTGTTCAGGTTCGTGGGTTGATTAAGTCTTTCATTTTCGCTACCTATTGTAAAGTCACCCAATATAAATAACTATACTTTTGTTTGAAAGGGTTGCCTTTTTAGCAGGGCCATGTGGGTGCAAATCTTTAGCAGATCCACATTCCTTTGTGCCGTTGAGGTAGGCAGGCATACCACAGCACTTGTACGACTTGGTACCATACAAAAAAAAGAATGCTGCGACAGCAGATAGCTAGAGAATTAAGCTTTAAGAAGAAAGGGATCATGCCCAAAAGTCAGCATTGAGGATCTGCATTAATATGCTAAAATAATAATATATAATGTAATCGTATGTTATATAGTAATGTTACTAATTAAAGATAAAACATGTCTTCTAAACGAAATAGAGATTAACACAATCGATTAAGTGATTTTGTCAACTGTAGCGAAAATTTTGGACGAGAATTTCCCCATGAAATAGAACAACTTTCCTCGAGGAACCCATTGGTATTCTTTTTTTTCCGACTTTGCATACTAAGGCAATCAGCTAATCGTAAAGTTGTTTGGAGAATTAATTTTCTGGAAACTCACAAAGTTGTTCAGTTTATCGGGCTGACTATAAAATCACACAAATTCTAAGGTCTGTAAATGAAAAAAAATTTTGCTGCAAATTATTTTATTAGTGAAGTTACAAGTTGAAACGGAATTACATTTTTCTTTCATTATTCATGTTGCTCTTTTGCCGGTAGTAAGCTTGTTCGCAAGGCGTCATATTTTCATAGTTGTTAAGGTCACCCTGATTCATTGATCTTATGTAAACCATGGACATTACAAACAACGAGATTCCCAAAGCCATGAACATCTTGCTTGGTTTAACAAATAGTTCGAAATTGGTGACTTTGAAAGCTTCTGTGAATTTCAGGGATTTCAGACCCTGAGGTTTTATTTTTTTTTCACTGTTGGACATTTTGAATTGAATTTATTCGTTTGATAATACAAAATATTCGTGGTTAATGTGATCTATCGCACTTCATTATTTCTTTTGGTGGTTGTCGTGTAGGTTGCTAATTATTTTTAGAAACAATCACATCATGATGGAATGAACAGTGAATTTGTATGAGTAAAATGTGGTTGAAACATGTTGAAATATTCAGTCCTTGTGTAATGTTCAGTAAGTATATAAAAAAGTACTCTGTGGTAATGTTGGTCCAACGTCCAATACAAAATTTTCAGTCATGTCATTATTCAAGACATCAATAAATTGGACATCAATCAATAAGCAATCAATCGATCTTTTGAAGTTTTGAATTTGACAGAAATATAAAAAATCTCATTATAATATGACGAATAGCAAAGGAACAGATTCATAGACATAGAAAAAATAAGTTAAAAACAGATTTCTATGTCTATGAATGAACATCATAGGAACACAGACCTCCATTTAGAAATAGGTTCTGGGTAGGTTCTCGATGGAGGCTGCGCTGGCGTGGCGCTATTATAGGAACGGATAAATGTTGAGAAGTTTTAATATTACTAATTAAGAACAATAAAATTAACAAATTAAAGTTTTTTACTACCTATTGGTTACTGTTACTATCGTGTTAGATGTTCTCAACAGGATAGAAGATTGAAGGACTAGAGGCGCTAGCTAGAGCAATCACGCTATCCCTCTCGCGTTAGATCACTCAAGAAAAGTCGCGTACTGTGAAGAGAAAATAATGTTCCCCTCTCCCTCTCTCGGCTGTTAGTCCCTCTCGAGTCAAAGAAGCCGCGCCGCCGCCCTCGCAGGCTCGGCCGCATTCCATAGGCAGCGCGCGCGCACCCGATTCACTCGAATATTTCTCACGGACTCGCTTTGGCGAAACCATTATACGTACACAGTCATGTAAAAAGACCCTGCCCAGCCAATTTGGCGGATGTCTCAAGGGGTGTAAAAAAACTTAATATGGTACTGCGCATGAAGTAATCAACAAAAAGTGTTTTCCAATTCGAAATTCCAGGAACAGATTGAAATTAAACAAAACAATTAATAATGAACAGGTGATCAGTGATCACAATCATCTCACTTTTAGTGGTTAATTGGGTTAAGTGGTTCCTATGACCTCTAGACGCTCTGCCTACCCCGCCTTGATAAACACAAAGCGATACCTATTCAATATGTACCAAATTATCACACATCCGCTTAGCAAAAAAATATTTAAATAAGTAGGTACTTTATACTTTACTGTGATAGTTCACGACAAAAACCTCTCAACCTACCAAGATACTTTTATATGTTTTTCTATTCAACTGCTAGATAGGTCCTACCTGCGTTTTATAACCTTACTCGCGGTTTGCTTATTTCTAAGATCTGTTATAAGTGTTTGAACTTCGCACGCATTATCATCAAGTGTATGTTATGAATGTTATAATGTGTCATTTTCATTTAAGCAAATGAGTTGCGTTCCCACGCTATTAGGTAAGTACATGAATCACTGTTGAGGCTTCGCGCTAAACCACAATATACTCACGAGGCTCGGCGCGCGGACAATATACGAGCGAGCCCTTCAAGAGTCTCCATTCATCATTAAATAGACTATTATACTCGGCAACGTATGGATATCGAACACTCTTCCAGCTCATTTAAAAGATTTATTTTCATTTTTTAATTTGCATGTCGGCATGCCCGCCGAGATAAAGGGCCGGGCAGAGGGAACGAACAAAAAGAGATGAGAAACAACAAGAGCGGCCACTCACTCGGAGCATTTGCATAATCTGATGTTAATCAAACAGCGAGGCCCTACCGGCGGCGGCGGGACCGGTTGGCGAGGCCGCTGCAGGCCTCGGCCTCGTCTCGCGAGCATCAGCCGGGCGGAACCCACACGCAGCGGATGCATATCGCCTTAAAAGCCGTGCCTCGTGACGTGACACACCTCGTTAATACCATGCTTCCAAAGGAAGTTATTAAGTTGGGTCCCCAACATAGCATATGGATTGTCGGATCAGTGTACCTAGCTAGTTACACAGCAGTAGATGTTTTTCCATAACAGAGTTTGTAGCGAAGCCTCATTGAAGTACCTACGTCGCCAAGCAAAGGCAATATATGACGTCGTCGCGCGTCGTGCCCATTGCCGGTGACATAATAGCAGGATTGACTTTGAACGTTCACGTTCATCTACTTCAGTAGATGTGGTAATAGTGTGTCGGCGGCGGCGCGGCGCTCGGTGTCTATTCGCGAGGTGAACGCTCCGGCGAGGCCGCTGCTGCCAGTCGTACTGCCCACACCGGAACAAACACCCGCGCGGCCCCCGACTCGTCTGAATCACAACCACAGACGAAACTCTCGAGATAAGATACCCTCGCGCGATCGAAACCCCACAAACGTCTTCACTAATTCGAGAATGAATCGTGACGACACTGCAACACCCGCAGTCACATAATCCGACCGAAACGACCGACAATACTTTCCGAGCACAATTTATCTCCATCGCTGCAGCCCTGCAGGACATGTCAGCTTAAAAATAACCCATTACAAATTTAATATCCCGCCGGGTTACGATACCGAGTAAATTGTGCCATTCAAATAATGATACATAATGTATATTGTACTGCGCGAAACAAATGAGTCGTTTTATCAAGCTTCAGGTTGGGCAGACAGGTAGTACACCAACAGCCAGTCAACCAGACAGCTAGCTGTTTATATTTTCCGACAGCTGATCAACAGAAGAGTCTGAATAAGTAGGTACGATCAATTTCAAGATTAAGGTTCTAAAACCAAAATAGATACCTACCTACTCTAGTCTGATACTAGTAAAGCAATAATTTAAAATTCTAGTAAAACTATTTGTATCCTCCAAGTATTTACTGTCCGAGCGGCAAATAAACAACGTGATACGAGGTCTGAAGAAGATTGCAGCGTCCGTCTGACAAGTGAGAGATGATAGTCGAGAGCGAGTGAAATAAAAGAGCTGGAGCGTGAACTGACCGAACAAAAAACAACACCACAGCGGCGGCGAACAACAAAAACCGTTGCACAAAAACATATGATCCCATGAGGGCTTCGGGGAGTGCGCGGGCGCGGGGGAGAGCGGGCGTGCTGGAATGCACGGCCGGCGCGGCGTGGGAGGCGCCGCCGACTCGGAACACACACGCCGCCTCAGCCAACCCTCTACGTAAACAAACCTATTCTCATCTCAACAACAACACTTTCCATAAACCTTTCCATAATCGCGGATTGACATAAACCGCGCAACCTCACTAAACATAGCTTCAATACGTTAACAATGCGCTTGCCTTAGAAGCGTCAAATTAAGCAATTATCTATTTTGTTCTGGTAGATGGACTCTTCTTTCGGGGTGCACGTTGAAATTACTGTACACTACATAGATTTCCTAAGTGAATTAAACGGATATTTACTTATAGCACCAAACATAAAAGATAATCTTTGGTTAATCGTCGTATTCTTTGGTAATCATTGGTTCAATTAATTTTTCAAACTTTTCTGTAATTCAACATTGAGAAATGTAGGTACCTAAGTTCAATGACACGTGAAGGATGTATTCGACGCGCGTGACATGACGTGGGATCTTAATGCTAATTACAGTCTGCTACCAAGGACAAAACACACTAATGATAATGTGGGTAAGGTTCGCATTGTAAAGTTTGTACAGGTGTCGACCCATTATTGAAACTTTGTAGGAGTTTAAGAAACTTACCTCTGGCTGCTAGTGAGATGAAGGTCTGTGCATGCCTCTGCACCATGTCAGTATCGACGACACCGCGCAAAGGTAGCCTCGACAGTAGTAGCGGCAAGAAGTCATTAGCCGTCACACCAGCTACATCCCATTTCAGTTTGGACAGCACCAACAACTCCCAGCTCTGTAGACAAAGCCAAACGTGTTCAGACAAAAGAAATATAAAACTAAAATGCAGTCGTTTCTAAAGTGCTGCTTTAGCAACAGTTGCTAAGAATGTAAAAAAAGAAAGTATTGAGTCGCTAGGACAATAAAACGGCATTGTTGGTGCCACATCCGGCGTATAATCATAAACGCGCAGTTTCGCTCGACTTCCCGGAACGCTGCGTAGGTAGTCCCGCCATACTACAACTATACCGACTACACTTTTCTATTATATAAATTTTAAAGGTCAAAATATAATGTACAATGACCAACGGTCCAGACGGTAATAAGATCCTAGACTAGAACCTGGCTATTTCTTATATTATTTCGCTTAACAAAGGCATAATGTGTAAGAAGATCTACCTCATTATTATGACTTATCTAAGTCTTGGTTCACTTTATAGATAAACTTTTTTATGTACAATTTATCAGTCCGATGTCATTCATGAACAGAGAGTTGACCTAGATTACATTAGTTTATATTAACCACACAAACAAAGTTCGTAATCACTTTGTAACTGACAATACTGCCAATATCTGAATGGTTTATTTTATAAATATCACGATTATTTTGTGTATATGTACACACTCGCATACAAACGTAGTTGATGCATGTCCGTTGACAGATAATACTCTGTGTTTACTTAACTGATGGCGGCGCCGAGGCGAGCCCGCACTTGCAGACGAAACTACTCGCATCACTTCGGATTTAGAGACGAGATTGCGTTGCCGGCGGTCACGGCTTAGGCCCTACTGGCACTTGATAAGGCCAGTTTGTGAATGAAAGGCGACTCATCACTGGAAGTCGACATAATTCCGTATGTCAGTGTGCTGCATACATTGCAGCGACGGTAACGGAAAGACGGTGAACTCTACTAAGAAAAGAATAGTTGAGATAAATGAGTTATGTTATAGAAAAAGAGAAGTAGACGAATGAGGACGATTAACGACGCAATGTGGCCTGGTGGTATGCGGGTCAACCGCGAAATGAAAAGATTCCGTGTTTCGTCGAAGTCGAACCGGTTGAAAGGTTTTCGAAAACAATGCGCTCATAAAGTATTCGCCGCAGATGCCGCTGCATGCGACGCCAGACGGAAATGCAGACGAGATTATCCGTAGAGTGTCACAGCGAGGTTATTATGTCGCCAGCCAACCGCGTGTGTATATGGGAACCCCTATCAGCTGACCAAGCCATGCATCGTGTTTAGGTGCGGAGCTAACCCGAGACGGATGGAATGCTCGTAAATTTCCAGGGCTATGTTCATTAGACGGGTGGGGCTCGCGGCGAGGCGCGGACGGTGGCAGTAGTTATCGAGCCGCGTTACAGCCAATAAAGCGAGCTATGCAAACAGCCCTAGCCGCGACACACTCGCTGAATTCCATGCGCCGTTCCCATGGTACGCATACGTGTAAGCACATCAGCCTGCTCGTGGGAAACGTATCGGGGCACATGAACAATTTTGAACCTATTCTTAATGATTGGTTCAAGTTTTCCTACATTTTAGAGAGAGAAGTGTTTTAGTTAATTTGCAAATGTTATCTGTCGGAAGCCGCGCATAAGGACAGAATACCTAAGTAAGAACGAGCGCACAAAACGTGATAGCCATGCAAAATATCGCAAGTTTTACGTAAGACGTTATCATCAGCAAATTCCATATAAAATGATGATAATGTTGCATTGCTTATTAAGAATGCGTTGGTGGTTTGAATCAGAGTTTATAGGAGCCGTTTAACAATTTATCCCATATCTCAGGTAGGTACAAGTGGTTATTTGTAACAGAGCCGGGTTTGCGGTGCTATTAGGAGGAATGCTGTGGGTAGTGCGGCGCGCGGCGGATTGCCGAGGACGGCCAGACAGCACAATGGGCCGGAGCGACCGCTTTTCGAATCTGTTAACCACAAAATTTTCATTTTTTTCTTCACTCACGACCGCTGCCCGCATAGGACGACTTGTTCGACTGGAATTTTATTGTCGCCGGAGGCCTTTAGTGGCGATTTTTCCAATAATTTCTCGGTGATGAAACAAAACCATTTGCGTTAATGTATCCAGAAGAAATGAAACTTCCATTACAATTTACATTAAAATTTGGTATTGTTCTTCGCATTACTGAAACAATTAGCATACCTATTGCGTGCCGCAGTGCAAAACGTAAAAAAAATTCAAATGGGAATCGAATGATCGAGATGACAGTACTAAGAAGCAGGTTAAGTAGACGGTCCTTTGTGAAGAAATGATGTATGTTCATATGTATGAGTGGAAGGCGCGCGTTTAGCAAAGTTTAGCCGCAAACAGCAAGACAGGACGAGAGGGCGCGGTGAGGAATGCGACTGGTTCTCGCCTGCCCCCGCGCCGCGCCGCCTGCCCACCACTCGTGGGAAACAATACTCTGAAGAAAGTTGTATAATCAACAACCTAAACCTTTCGGAACGTTAAGAAACCAAGGTTTATTGACTGTATTATTTATTGACTGTATACTGCGAAGGGAAGTTGAATTTGCTGCGGAAACGTGCCCGCGTGAGATCCGCAAACAACCCGAGCTAATTTGCCATTCCTCTTATTCTAAGCATAACGTTCATTTCCTTTTACTGATACACACAAGTTGACCTTTTCGCAATCGTATCGTTGACGTCATCATTTTAATTGAGTTGAGCGGTCAGATGTTTAAGCTTAGTTGTTTCCACGAAAATTAATCACAATGAGTACGGATTTATAAGTCATAAAAATTAAAAAGCTTAAAATTAAAGCCTTGCCTGTGCATCCAATGATTAATCAGTATACCTAGTGTTAGTAATGACTAATTAATAATAATATAAATAACACACAATGAAGCATAGCCGATTTTATGCAGTTATTATGCAATTTGTAATGAAACCAGTGACGTGGAACTAATTTTGAATAGAAGCTCATGAAGTACAAGTTATACAGCAGGCGATTTATCGTGTGGTGGTCGAATAAGATAACACAACGGGAATTAATATTCTCGTTGAAATAGTTCGGACTCGCTGCACTTGTGTTGTGATGATAATCTAATCTGCTGATAGTGACATTATGTATTTAATTAAAAACATAACTCTTGTGAGGACGCTCAGTTCAGTAACTTTGGAAGATTGATACAGACTTTGAGGGTGTGCGAGATCATAACATCTTAAGTGTTCCTCACCTGATGCACCCTGCAAATAAACGGACGAGGCTTTGAAGTATTACAGCCCTTCTTTACTTTATATTGGAGTGGAGACTTCGCCATTCTCTGTTTTAATACTCATTAATAGTAGATTAAGCAGCAAGGGGATAAAACAGTGTATTAAGTCACGAGCAGCATATTGAATCCTGAGCGAAATGAAGGATTCTGTAGTTCATTCCCGAACGTAGTGAGGGAGTTAAGATGTTAATTCCCGAGCGGAGCGAGGGAATTATGTTAAGAATCCTGAATGAAGCGAAGGATTCAAGGCTGCCCAAGACTAAGACACTTTTATCCCCGAGAAGCTTACTCTACTTTATACACCTACTGTGAGGTTAAATAAAAAAGAAATTATAAATTCATCCCATCAATAATGTTTTGAGCCTTTGTTTCTATGTCAGAGTCGCTGGAATTACCTACATACTGGACTTTTTTTTGGATTTATTAAAAAAGCTTACCAAACAATTTAGTAATTCGCGGTAAAAATCACCGACGACGTTTTCTTATAATATTTAGTTCCGAAGGCAAAGGAAAGTCAATAGCTAAGACATACAGCCAAGTTTTTATACTAAATATTTTTCATAAAAGTAAAATCTCTTTGATGTGTCAAATTTTATAGTTAAAATCTCCTTGGACCAAGGAAGTTAAGCATTCAATAGCTTTCTTTTTTTTTTGAAATTATTTTTCATAGAAGTATTTGTTGAAATTTTGGCGTTCCATATTTAAATGTCATTAATGCCCAAGGGAAGTTCCATACAATTTTATTTCCCTTAAGCTTTAATGGCTTACTTTTAAATATAGAATACTTGACGTATAATACGTGCTCCAGATGCAGGTGGTGTATAAAATATATTTTGAAGAATTGAATTACAGACTTTGAATTGTATGTATTTATAAGTTTCACGATTTTTACCTTATTGTTTTGTCAAGAGCTGACTACATCTACATCTACTCTTTATGGTTTACGTATGTAAAAACATTAATATCTAAAACTAGCTTCCCGCGCGGGACTTCGTTCGCGTGGGAATTTGGGAAAATCATGTACCCTATGTCCATCCCGGATAATGTAGGATTCTAATGGTGAAAGAATTTTTCAAATCGGTCCAGTAGTTTCGGAGCCTATTCAATGCAAACAAACAAACAATCAAATCTTTCCTCTTTATAATATGTATAGATAATGTTTTTTACAAAGTGGTACAAAATAAAAGTAATAAACGCTTGTTCAACAGCAACAGATATTCGTGGCGAGACCAATTACATTTAGTGATGTGCCTACCATCGTAAAGAAGTAAGCAGTCAGTGATTAATCGTTATCAGATCATAAAACGGAACGAAGATGTAATATTGAATTTCCCTTTGAGGAGCTAGCACCGGTGGTCGTAAACTTATGCTTCAATTATAATAAACGTTGACGGTGCGCATGAGAGCGGGTGTGCTTTTATGAGCGGCGCGGGAACTTGCCCTCCGTCTACATGCCACAGCCAGCTCTTTTTGCTCAGCTCGCTGCGCCTGCGCCGCTCCCTCTAAACTTAGGTCCGTATTACAGAACGCGACTCAGGGTCTGATCTGTCATTAAGCAGCAGTCTTCTCTGTCATTTTGATAGTGAGAAAAAGAGACAGTCAATAAATACTTAAGTATAGATCAAGACTTGAGTATCCTGTAATACGGGCCTTAATGTATCTCCGAAGGATGCTCACGAGTCGACTATACTCCAGTTAGGGTGGACAGAGCAAGAGTGATCAAGGTATCACAGAACGATTTGATGATACACTAACAGAAATAGCACAGACAGATGTTACAGTTATTAAATACCTATAGTAGGTTACTTAACTGCAGGCAGAGTATGATAGTGACAGCGCCGCGACAACACCGCGGTCCTATGTCAAAATGACAACATTGACAACGCCATAAGGCGAGCAAGCCTTTGCGCGGGACCCTCGCGCAATCAAAGTGAAGTTTTAGCGTGAGCGGAGCGCGAGTTTGTCGTTATCGTGCTAGAGCTGCTAATATTCTTTTTGTGATTTTGTCGTCAAAGGGATATAGTTACAGAAGGGGTATTATGAAATATGAATACCTAGCTTTCGCTCATAAATCATAATACACACACACACATGACTACATGTCCTTTTACTGCATGTTAATCATCTAAATATATGTCTTAGTCTTGTCTAGGAAGGTCCCGTTATTTTCCTTTTTAGGGTTTGGTCACAACTTAAATGCTTAACTCCTATGGCACAGTCTAAAGTGATCTATAACAGTCGAGATTCATTAACATAAAAAGAGATTTCCTGGACCGCCGGCGTCCCGGCCGCCACACTTGGGTGCTTCGCTATGAGGAGCATAATTTTAGAGGCCACTGACTGTAACGCTTCCGCAACAATAGCTTACCACCCATAAACTCTAACATGCACCTATAAGCTTTAACGATTTCACATAGAAAACATAAATCCGACTATTTTTTTAAAGAAAATCGTAGAAAAAGGTTGTTATTAGCTACGATGTCTCGTAGACCTTTGCTACGAAGTTACTACGAAACACATAGTCAAGAAAATGAGGAAGTATTTAACGTACCTATTTAACTTGTTACCGTTAAAGTTTATTTATCTTTGAAATTATTCTTCATCTTGGCTCTTTAAAAGTTTATTTTTAAATCTAATACCAGGCAATTGAAGTGTATAGCGTAGTAAGTATCAGTATAGACGAAGTGCAGTTATTGGAAACTATTTTCTTATATTATTATGATCACATAAATGATTAGGTATGTATAAAGGTGTTTAACTAAAACAATTTAAAAAAGTCTTTTTAGATTAACTAACCTAAGCTACCTATTCAGTCAATTGTTATCAAATTATAAATAATCATCATTCGCGATAAGTTTCGCATTCCGAGTCATAAAAAATACGTATAATTATAAAGAGCGTGAAGAATTGAAAATAATCTAATTGAATGTGCGATCTCATTGACGTAGTTCGATTCGTGAGGCGATAGAGGTTATACCGGCGGCGCGGCGGCGCGGCGTGAGAAAAAATCATCGGCGTGATGTGCGCCGAGCGGCGAGCGCCTGTAATTGGGCTGATTGAACCGCGGCTTCCAAGAACCCAGCTCGTTAGAGGACACTGTCCCTCACGCCCCGCCCTACCGCATTCCTGAACCAAAACCACTTCTTGATATGGTTTCATATTTTCCCAAATTACTCCAAAACCAATTCGAACTCATTTCGGACGAAACCCATTTTTAAAACGTTCCGGCCTTTTAAAACACTTAAAACGTGACAAATTAAAAACAACTAAATTTCGCGTTATCTGCTGCATTTAGTTAACAATCGATAAGCAAAACAAGTCAATCGAGGTGCACTTAAATTTGAATCTGTCGGATCGTTACTTAGTGGCTCGTTAGCGGTACCCGTGTGCATCAGACGGAATGCATTGCAGGCGAGAGCACTGCTCGCGTGTTATGACGTGTAAAGTCATGGGCGTACCCAGGTTGTGAGCCAAGGGGGTGGGGGGGGGGGCATCAGATTTTTTATAAGTCTAAACATCAAATAAGTAAACATAAAGTGAAATGGGTGTTTTTTATATAAATTCCTTAATTATACAATAGCTACTTTAAAAGTAACTGTCGAGGGTCTTCAGCTCAACGGTTTATGACGCCTCTTCTGTGAAAGAATCGCCCATAGCGGCGTTTTTGCTTGCAGCGCTGCTAGCGAGTAGGCAAAACAGGCACACCGCACAATTTTTAAAAGTTGCATAGCTAGGTATTGTATTGCAAATGGAAAGTTCTTTTTCTTTACTTTTATCGACAAAAGTAGATAGTTATTAGGGTCGTAAACAAAATCCAGGGATTTTGCCCCCCCTGGCCCCCCTGCGTACGCCCATGTGTAAAGTTGTGGTGTGCGGTGCGCAGTCATTAGCCGAGCCGGGGCCCCGGCGGGTGGCGCGCTGCGTCGGCGCCGATATTACAACGCATATCAAATGCAAACATTTAAATACAATTTTTTCGGCATAATGCACACTCTTTGTATTCGACGCGCGACGACGATGCAGATATTACACAAATACAAACGTTTCTTTACAACATTGAAATACAGATGATAACTCAGTATCTACACTCATTTTGTAAAAAAATTATAAATACAGAAAACATCTATTTAATACAGAATAAGATGAAATATGAACATGTTTTTGTTTTAGGAGTATGTTTTTTGGTATGTAATAAAGAGTAGGTATTGTATTGTAATAAGTTTTATCGAAAAACTGAAAGACAGCAATTCGTCTATCTAGGTATAATGGGTACCTACCTTGACACTAGTCGGTCAGAGGGGATTGATTTTTATATTTGTATTGACATAATAAAATAAACTGTTTTCATAAATAACCGTCAGCTTTTATATTTGCACATCACAAAAATATAAAATGTGATTCAACAAAATTATTCTCGTCAAGGAGAAATACCTAGAAGACGCTATTTTGTTTGGATCGTCGTCGTCGTTCAATAAAGCTTTCCACTAAAACGATTTTAGATACCTATTATAAATACTTATAAAGAAAAGAAAAAGAAACACAGTACCTACCTAGGTACCTACCAAACTGTGTTTCTTTTTCTTTTCTTTATAAGTATTTTTTCTTTTCTATATAACCATAAATGCACAAGGGTGGCCTTCGCGCTAAACAGCGACCTCTTCCAGGCAACCCAAGGCGAAATAAAAACAAGAATACCTACCGGGAGTAGCAGAAAGTAGTGATAAAAAAAAAAAGAATGCGTTCGATTTTAGTAAGAAATAAAGTTCAAAAATACAAAATACCTACACATGACTACGCTACGTAAATAAATCAATTTAACTTGAAATTTCTTCTAATGTAAGTAGGTAGGTACTTATTTGAAAACATCGAATCGAGTAAGTAGTAAAAATAACAGCATGATTCAAGTAGTCAATTCCTATAAAAAAGAGTTTACTAATTCATAAATCATAACATGACATGTAGGTAAGTACCTACCTACCTACCTACTACAATTTTATAAAGTCTGTCTGTCTGAACGCGATAAACTGAACAATTACTGAACGGATTTTAATACGGTTTTCACCAATGTTCGGACTGATTCAAGAAGGTTTATGTGTATAATTCATTCCTGAAGTTCTCACGGGAACGAAGTCCCGGACGGGAAGCTAATATTCTGTTTCCTACACATAGATATAAGTAACTAACTAAAAGAAATAGCAAGCATTTAAATGAAGGTCATGTCATAATCATAAGTGACAAGAGAGTGAAATTGTAGTGATGTCGAATAGACCGATCAACGACCGAGACCGTATGGGACCCGAAAAATTCCCCCGTCTCTGAAATTTGGTATGTGATGAAGTTAGGTATAATACTGATTACAGATGTACAATAATCCAACAAAATTTCATTGGAGAAGTTAGAAATCTAACCTAACTTAAACTCGAAAATTGCTTATAACTCTCGGTAAAAAATTTCATCACCTCTGAAATTTAGCATGTGATGAAGTAAAGGTAATATTGATTACAGATATACAGTAATTTAACAATTTTTCATAGGAAAAGTTAGAAATCTAACCTAACCTAAACTTGAAAATGCTTTTAACTCTCGTCACAAAAGGAGGGGTTAGCTCCACATCTACGTAATTGTCGCGAATGCAACGTGCAGCAGGTGTAGCTACTATAAGACAACACATAGAAACGAAAAACATTTCTACCAAACTAAAAATATCTACTTACGCAAAGGTCTTCCAGAGTGATGCTATTGGCGGTGTAAAAGACGAGTAGCTCGGCAGGCAGGCCCCTTGAGCTGGGTTCCCTCAGTTTGGAGGCAAGCAGCAGGCACGCGGTACCCAGCAGTTGCACCTGACTCTTCCTCACGGTGCATATGCTCAGGAACCGGTCCAAGTAAGATATGGACAGCGGGAATACTTCCGCTTGGCAGTTCTGATCTTCACATACCTAGAAACAAAACCTTTTTTGAGAGGGTGTACTTTACAAACATGATATGCTATGGGAAGTCCAATAAGACTAAAGACTAAGATGTCTTATAAGTCGTACAAGACAAATGGAGTAGAACTAACGAACATAGCTAGAACGGCTTAACAGCTTAAAGAATTGCACTGCTAGGTAAAGACCACCTACAAGAATTTCCACGTTGTCATCAGTTACATCCTAGATGGTCAGTCAAATCAATCAATCCAAAGCACTTATAATCATACTAGTACCTACATTCTAAGATCCAAGAAACGGCAACCGCGCCCGTGCGACTTATCGTTCCGGAATTCCTGATAACCTATTTTAAAAAATGGAAATAGGTAGGTACTCGCTATTGCGATAATGTAGTTTATGTATAAGCAGTGGGCAATGCTTTCCTGCGGTCGGATTTCTTATCAACGGGAACAGTTACAACGGTAGACTAACTGCTTGGTAGGCAGGCCTACTTTAGTGTTCAATGTTTGTAACTGCAATACAATGTAAATATCCTTTATTGATTAAACAATGAAATACTCAGTATAGGCTACAGGCTACTATTTTACTAGGCCACGGTTTCACTTTATACCCGCTTTAAATATGGAGGTTAAGCGCCCAAAGACCTCAAAGACAGAACAAGGAAAGGAAAAAGATTAATAGGGCTAATCTATAGGTATCCTATAGGTAGGTATCTGATAAAGATTTGTTACATACCTTAAACTACAACTATACTACATACCTTTTTTTTTTTCTAGATGAGAAAAATCAGCTACTATCTACTGCACTGATGGCGAAAAACGAAAGAATACGAACTACGTGTGTTCTTTGATTTTCGTGTGAACTGAGGTACCTATTTTCGTTATGCCTAGCCTCCTAGTTAAGATGGGAAATGTACCATACTAGATCTAACTAATTAAACTAGTAAACGGATCATGAAGCAATCTATCTAAACTGTCGGTCCGAATACTGCTTTCATTGTCAAGAATTGAAGCGTCCACATAGTAACATAACTTGCTTATGTAGCATGTTGATGGGATGGGAAAAGAACGAGAAAAACAGACAAGAGGTTTAGGTATGCGAGGGCAACTGATTCTGACATGTTCTGAGTAAGATGATAGTGTCATAGGATCCGCGGAGGATCGCGCATACTTTCGCACGGTGTAACCAGACCGGATGCAGCCATTAAAATACCCATACAGTGCAATACACAAGCATATTAGATGAAAAGACTTGGGTTTTAGATATCTTATACTATTTGTATCTTTGTTAATTCTGTCACCTACGTTTGAAACAGCCGGCCCAGCCGATCTGTACTAACGCATTTAGTTAGGATGAGGCTAACGCATTTAGTTAGTTAGATTCAATGAGGGTTAAAAGGTTGTAAAGTATGGAGAAAACAATTTTTTTGGACATTTTAACTCGAAACTTCGTCAAGATATACCTTGAAGCAAATAAACGGACACGTGTTTCGCGATTTTTAGAAAATCATCCCCTAAAGGGTCAAAAATTAAAATGGGTGACTAAAAGAGTTCCTTGCGCGAGCGAAGCCGCAGGAAAAAGCTAGTTTTTTAATAAAAATAAACTAGATTAATCTTAGTGTAAACGGAGAGACGGCTTACCGACTTGTCGTGAAGCAGTTAGTGTTATAATTTTAATCTATCGGAGATAATCAATTTGTTGAGGCCATACCTATTGTAATTTTAGCAAATAAAATAGGTAGTAGGTACATACATAGTACAATACAATACAAAAATTATGTACAATACAATACAATACAATATACTTTATTGTGCAATAAAGTATATTGTATTGTATTGTATTGTACATAATTTTTCGTAGCAAAAGACTATCTCTTACCAAATCTGCTCGTCTAGGCGAACCGCTGCCGCTAATGACAACTCAGCCAGATACCTACCTAGGTAGGTACTTATTCAAATAAGTAAAACTTCACAGCTGACTACACGGTAACTACCTACCTAACTACCTACTTACTGCCGTCAGCTGATTATGATTACTGATCAGCCGTGTCAGGAACTGCATTGTTCGAGGAATTAATTTTTTACCGATAGTAGGTAGGTACTTAATATAACAAAAACAATGGCAATTTACTTCGACAGGGACAGTTTGACTGGATTTGGGTATGCGTACCTACTTATTCACAGTTTTACGAACATTCGGTAAGGAAGGAGTCAGCTCGTCAGACTGCACTGCAAAACGGACTTTATGCCAACGAATCTAACGACTTATAGGGTGCTATAAAACATTACACTTACAAACATCCTACCTACCTACCTACCTACAGGAAATTAATTTTAGCATCTCAATTAGTACCTACCTACCTAAACACCAATAGATTTTTAAATGTACGTCCTACTAGGTTAAGTAGGTACCTTCTTGTCTAGATAATGCCATAACGCCATCTTCATCGGTTCATGAAATAGATTTTGAGAACAATAGGTAGGTAAGAAACACACCACCTACTTCTGAACCGGCACATGCAATCTCTGTCACTACGAACATAAGTTAAATGTCATTGACCCCATATGGCTAATAAAAATAATAGCGACTTTTTTCGGTTAGGCCGCCGCCGTAGTACTGAAACTTGGGAGGTATGCGAGTGACTGGTTTAGGCGTTTCCTCCACGAGGGAGTGCGAGTGCGCCGGCCGCCATCGCATGACGTCACCGACATCGTGCGCTCGCGCAGCCGGCACCACGTGGCTGCTTCACAGCTGATTGACTACATAGTCACTGCACTGGCAAACTCTATCGGCAATTAATACCAGCCTATTATCTACTAAAAGACAATCTCAGAAATGTAAACGATGCTGACGCAATCGTTATAGGTAGGTAGTATAAATGCTTCAAGGTATGAATGAACCTACTCTGTTCAATATGTTAGGTACTATTCACGTTGGGGGATAAAAAAGCCAGTAACTACCTATTCCACATCTACCAAGTTTCACAATATGTACTATGAGCAAGCAATTATTTCTATGTAACAAATAGCAAAGATAAGTGCGCGTCCGGTGTCAGCTGTGTGCGTGTCAAAATCAGCTGATTATTCAAATAGAACGAGCGAGCGGTCGCCGACCCCCGCGCCCGCGCCCGCGAGGGGCCCCTCGCCTCGCTATTCTCACAAAACTACCACTTCATGTTTCATGCCTCAATTCCAAGCTGTAACCTAAAACCTACTCAAATCCATGCTAGTTACTCGTTAACGATTATTGTTCATCTATTTTAGTAACCATATGATTTTAGTCCGATACGAAAAGTAATCAGCTGATCATGTAAACAATGTTGTAACATCCACTTTAGGCAAAGTAATATCTATTTTCTTATCATTAACGAGTATTTTTATGACAAATTGTGCAATAGAAAAGTTAAACACCTGTTTATACCTACTTCCGAGGATCACAGCTGATGGAGCAGCACTGAGAGGAAAGTAAGAGGAGACGAGATTAACAGCTGAGCCGGCGAGCAGGCAGGGCAAGGCATACGAGAGCCGCTGCCGGCTGGCTGGAGCAGCAGGCCGCACGTGGCCGGCGCCGGCGACGGACAAGATGGCGAACATGGGCCGGGCCGGCGCCGACGGCGGCGGCTCGCGAGCGCTCACCTCTAGCATCCATTCGGCGACTTGACGGCGAATATTGGGGGTGATGTCTTTCTGCACGTTCCCGAAGTAGTTGGCTGTGACCGCGTAGCGCTCCTCGGTGCGCAGCAGGTTGTCGAGCACGCGACGGCGCAGCAGCACGGGGTCGGGCCGCGCGGCCGGCGCCGGAGCACCCCGCGCGGGGCCGCGCTCCGAGCTCACGGGACTCACTCGTTCCGCACACAGTAGCTCCATGGTACACCGCACTGCGGCTTATGTTGGGCTCGCGGTGCGTGTTGTCGCGGACTGGTGTCAGCTGATCGTGCGCTAAGCAGTGTGCGAGAGATACGACGCCGGCGAGTGCCCGAGTCGCAATGAATGCCAGTGCGCCGGCCGGCCGCGCCGAACATATGATCGCGGGGCGCGGGGCGGGGGCGGGGCCGTGAGGCCCGCACGCAGGTTTCTCCCGATTCGACGTTCAAATAATAATACATACTCAACCTCTTGCTCACTCCTGCCTCGATCCAGTTTTTGCCTCTCATTCTAGTATTTACAAAATGAGATGAATTCCTCGGACTGAATATTGCCTCCCTGCCGTACCTACTACATAATTATTTAAAGGACCTCGTATTGTACCTATGTAAGTACATACCTACCTACCTGTTTCCTCCTAGAACTTAGGTCTTACCTGGGTACGGAATAACTACCTGTCTAGGTATCTACCTAGGTACCTATTATTGGGAAATAAATGAAAGGGCGGTGCTTTTAGAAAATCAAAACACAGGTAAGACTCGCAAAACATATTAGTTTTAATATAGGTACCTATGTAATATAGGTAATAAAGGTCTTATTTGTGTTGGAGTGCAATAAAGTATATTGTATTGTATGTATGTACAGAGGCCAGCGCATCATATTACTCCATTTTCATTGCAAAACCGCTCTTATCACAACAGCACAGAGTGTAGGCCTGTGGTAACCTGATGTGCGGCCCTCCGTACCTAGGCAACCTACCTATTTAGCTCGTAAGCTCATCGCAAGATTACTTACTACGTGATGATATTTTATACCTACGGCATGGGTAGGTACCTACGGTCGGAAGAGCCATAAAAAACTACAAATTGGCCGGAAGAAGGTACCTATATGCAGAAGGTAGTTTTTCAGAAAGGAAACATAAGAAGCCAAATGCGAGAAGAGTTAAGAAACGCTTAACACTCAAAGGCCCGCACTAAGGTTTCCCCTTGTGTTGTGGGTCCCTTGGAACATTCATGCCGAGTGGTGATCGTTGAGTATAACACCACCCCATCTCAATCACCATCCTCATCTATCGTAAGAGGCGACTAAGGGAACAAAAATGAGACCTGCCTCCTAGTAATCCATCTTAGGCAAACGACACCTCAGTAGTCTTATGGTCTCATGCGGTGTGGTAGGCTCTGTAAAGGGCCGTCTGGTTCGCGACCACCCTCCTACCGAAGTCCGACGCCAAACAGCTTGCTGTGTTTCCTTAATTGGCATTTTCTGGGTTAACTCGCTCCATCGTCGTTGGTCAAGATTGGGATCAAGAGTTAACCCATCTCATAACAATACAAAAAAACACCCATGACCCGAGACCAAACATATGCTTTTTACACAAATATTTGCCCCGACTGGGGATCAAACCCAGGATCCGCCGCAGCGTCACTATCACTCGACCAAACAGAACGTATCTAGGGTAGGTACATGGCCTGAAATAGGCCATTAACTTTGAGACAGTCTGACAAGTACCTAGGTACAGGCCATGAAGGAACTAAAAGACTTATGTTGTCAAGTTCAAAAGTAGATGCTGCCACGATATCATGAGTATCCTAATGATACCTTTTAAAACACTGGAAGTGACAGATCTTTATCATAGTAGGTATCTAACTTAGAATAATTATATCTTTTGCTATAGAACAGGGGTGGCCAACAGGTCGATCGCGATCGACCGGTCGATCGCGACTGTTAGTCCAGTCGATCGTGGCAAGGCAAAAAAATACTTAGACCAGAATACACCAACTGCTGCACGCATCATCTTGCATAATTTTTCAAACGCTCATACATTGGATTCTTTAAGGTTGGCAATTTCCAACTACAAACCTGATTATGCTAAACTAGTGGAAGATGCTCTGACGCAATGTTCCCACTAATATATAGATAGGTAAATAAGTAGTTACTAAGAATAATTTTCAGATTTATGTTTTTTCTCTTAATAAAATAAAAAATACTAAGTATATGATTGTGTACTGAACATAGTTTCATGTAAGATTTCAAGAAGTATGTAGTTGGTAGATCGCACAGGGTTTCGTTAGTAAACAGGAGATCTTGGGTCTAATCAAGTTGGCCACCCCTGCTATAGAAGTATACACGGCAGCACGGCAGGCTATACATTTTGACCTTGACGTCATCCTTATCTCGCTCGTGATAGCTCCGGCTTTCGTAGTGCAAATGGGTAACCTGACGTGCTGCTGTCTGTACTGTACAAGGATTAATGCTTACAAGGAGGTAGTTTAATGGCCACTTATTGGCTTAAAAAACAGCTAAATGATATTAGATGGCATACAGGGTGGCCCAGCGGATAACGTCCAAAAGAATTTGGAAGCCCCGTACCAAGGGGCATTCAGATCACCCCCCATATATTCCGCGATTTTTTGTAATTTAGAAGTTATTGTGTAATTTAGAAGTAAGAAAACACATTTAATGAATTTATCGAAATTGTTTACCCAGCATCGATTTTTTTTTATCATTATGTTTAAGATTTTTTTTTTAAATCTTGAAATCAAATCAAGACATTTATTGCCAGGAGTGGTGACACAAGATGGTATAAACACAAATCTGCACAACTAGCTGGTTTCCATTCCAGCATGCAATATGCAATATTTACAATATTTCTAAAACAAAACGGAATAACGATTCTAACTAAGTAACGTTATGTAAATAGGTATATTAATAAACATATCAACATAATTTTACAAATGTCATGATAAAAATAAAATGAATAATTTAATGTTATAATAAAAGTGTCGCATGTCAATAAAATTCAATATAATGTTTAGCAAAATATGTCCGTCCGGTGAAAATTACAATTTGTCCATTAGAAATTCATTCTTCTTCTTCTTATCGTGTACGTATAATCAAGTGTGTGGCGAACTTGGCTAACCCTGGTGTCAGAGTTTTCAAAGCGCACAATGGCCTCTGACTTGGTTTTAACGACTGTAGTCAAACGACAACAGCCGGGACCGACAGCTTAACGTGCCCTCCGAAGCACGGAAGAAATTCATTCATCGATACGCTTTCTCAGTCAAAATTTTTTTTAGTTTATACTTTTCAAAAATTCTTTAACAAATGTTTGGGCATGTCTGTGGTATTTTCAGAATCAACATGTTCTAAGTATGTTCTGTGTACTACTAGGAAACCTGGTCCCTGCTTAATTATTCAGGAACTTTAGCATTTGACTTCAGAAAAATTCCAACCAAGCTGAAAATTTGTGTATATGTCATGTACCCTTTAACTTCCTAAATAACTTCTGAAAAGTCCCAAGAGTCCAGATGTGGTCATAAATTTTGACAGCTAAAAAACGGTGGAAAAAATGATACTTTTTTGGTTTTTGCTAATAGGTATCTTCGTTCCAGTTTATCCTACCACTATGAGGTGTTCTAATAAAAGAAAGAATGAAAAATTCTTTACAAAAAAAGCTTATGAAAGTTCATCGATAAAATCAGTCATTTCCACGAAAAATGTTGGGAAACATCGGATTGAGTTTCAATACGTCACGTTACAGAATGACGCCCCTGATTACTTATTTTTGACCTTAATAACCTTATAATTCTTTATCTATTAGGCAATTTGTGATAAATATTATAAATGCGAAAGTTTGTGACGTTGTATGGATGTATGGATGCTTGTTACTCTTTCACGCTTAAATGGCTGGACCAATTTTGATAAAACTTGGTATGGAGGTAGCTGACACCAAACACAAATAGGCTACATAATTTTTCCTAAATTCATACGGAAACGAAGTCCTGGGCGTAAAGCTACTGTTACGGACGGCCTGGCCACCACGCCGTACTCTTTGGTAGTTTGTCTTTTTAGTGTGATCTTTTGGTTTGCTATTGATTGTTCGCGTAGCTTTTCTGTTGTGTTTAGTGTGTCTTACTTTTATTATTTTATTATTATATTCCAGTTTAACCTACATATACAGTCCACTTATTATTTCCTCCCTTTCCCTTATATTTTTTGGTCCATTCGGCCTATTATAATATATTTACGTTTATTCCCATTTTATTTCTTAAACGTCAAAATTTTTTGCTCCCCCATTTTGTTTTCTTTATAAATTTTTCTTCCCATTCTTTTATAATGATAACCCGTTCGCGAGGTAAGGGTGCGCCGAGTGTAGCCGAGGCTCCGCTGCCGCCCGAGGGTGGTAAGCCTCACCGTGCAGCACTCCCTAGCGCGCCTGCTTCTGTGGCGGGTTCGGGAAGTTCCCGCTCCTCCGTCACTATTCGTGCTCGCCTACTAGCGGCACAAGCGACGCACGCTCGGAAGAAGGCAGACCTGGAGCGCGCCGCGCTCGAGTCAGAGCGCGCCGGCCTGGAGACGGAGCGTGCTCGCGCCGTACGGGATTCTGAACGCGCGGCCGTTGACTTGGAGCTCGAAGCTCAGGTCGCGGCTATCGAGGCGGAGGAGGAGGTGAGACACAGCGGCAGTCAGGCTAGCGATGTCAATCGCTGGATAGAGAAAGCTGAGCGTGAGTATCCTAATATATCTTCCCGTGCGGGACATTTACCTGCCACTGTCTGTGGCGCCGCGTGTTCCGGCGCCCGAGGGGCCGGCCTCGCACATTCTGGCGAAGTAGGGGCTCTAACTGCAGCCATCCAGTCTCTAGCGAGTAGTAGGCTTGAGAAAAAGTTGCCTAATTTTAGTGGCAATTGCCTAGATTGGCTTTCTTTTAAGAGGGCGTACGAGGCGTCGAAAGCCTCATATTCTCTCCATGATAATTTATCAAGGGTAAATCAGGCCCTATCTGGCCCGGCTCGCGTAGCCGTGAGCGGGCTTCTAGCCACGGCGACCGACCCTACTGAAGTGTTAGAGGTTTTAGAGCTTCAGTTCGGCCGCCCGGAGCTCATTATTTTAAGCGAGGTGGCTACTTTGCGGGCTTTGCCTCAGATTCCCAACGCTGAAGGCAAAGATTTGTCCTTTTTTGCTGCCCGCGTTAGGAGCTGCATTGCGGTATTAAAGTTTTTAAATAACAAGGCATATTTAGAGTCACCAGAATTATTTAATACATTATTAAAAAAGCTTTCTCCTTCATTTCGTTCCAGGTGGAAGGATTTTGCACTTTCTTTTCACGATTCTTGTGTAGATCCCACTGAAGCGAAGTCCAATTTGGAGTTGTTGGGCGAATTTTTGTGTCGTGAGGTCACTGCTGAGCTGCGTTTCGGTGTCGTCACTGAGGCGGCCCTATCGTCGACGGCGGCGATCTCGTCTACGCCGGCGATAGTTTCGTCGCCTTCATTGGCGGCGCTGAGCCCTTCCGGGTCCTCCGCGCCCTCACAACTTAGTGAGTCTACCAACCAGGTAAATAAAAATAAAAAACCTGAAAAAGAAATGCATTGTTTGTTTTGCAAATCTATTCATTTGATTGACAACTGCGTCAAATTTAAACAACTTGATGCAATGTCACGTTTGACATTCATAAAGTCAAACAACATTTGCATGAGATGTTTACGAAAGGGATCACATAGCTATAGAGCCTGCAATCCAAAAAGTCTTTGTAACATTGCGGGTTGTCTTTTTAAACACCATAAGTTATTACATATTTTTAATTTGCAAAACACTCACCATACTACTGAATCGATTTTGCCGGTGGTAGCTGCCGAAGTCGCAAGCACCTCGGCCCCAATAAGTGATCATTCAGTTGCAGTTGATGAGCAAAGGGAGACTGTCACTCATGCTTCAGCGGTGGGACATCGCAAGGCTCTTTTAAAGGTCATTCCGGTGACGGTTTCCGGCCCTACGGGATCTGTCGATACCTTTGCTTTGCTCGACGACGGTTCTTCGGGTACCTTTATTGATAGCGAAGTGTCTCGACAGATCGGTGCAGTCGGCCCGCCGTCTCGCCTCCAAGTAAATTGTTTAGGGGGTCTATCTAAGTGCGATTACATTCAATATGTAGATTTTTTAATACGAGGGGAAAGTAATGTTGATTTTGAAATCAAAGGCGCACGCTCCATGAGTGGGCTACGTTTGGCGCGTCAATCTTTGGCTTTAGAGGATTTCCAACATCTTTCATTGCCCTTTTTACCCTACGAAAATGCTGAACCGAAAATTTTAATAGGTATAGATAATTGGCATCTAATAACGCCCTTAGAGGTTCGTTATGGGTCTAAAAATCAACCTGCGGCTTGCCGCACTTCTTTGGGTTGGGTTGTTTTCGGTTTCACTAGCAGCAAAACAAAAACCGTAGATTTTATTAATCATATGATTTTACAAGAAAATTCAGATCTTGATCTCGATCGTCTCATTGAAGATCATTATAAAATTGATTCAATTGGCATAGTTAAGCGTGAAATTTGTTCCGCTGCCAATGGAAGGGCGATCGAGATCCTCCAGGACACCGCGCGACGCTTACCCGACGGCCAGTTTGAGGTTGGTTTGTTATGGAAAACTGATCAGCTAAACATTCCGGATAGCTTTCCTTTGGCTCTAACGCGTTTTAACAGCTTAGAAAAAAGATTTAAAAAAGATGAAAAATTTGCTCAAAAGTATCGCGAAAATATTCACGCTATGATCGACAAGGGGTACGCAGAGCTATGCGAGGAAAGCTGTTCTGAGTTGAGAGTTTGGTACCTACCTCATTTTGGTGTCGTCAACCCGAACAAACCGGGGAAGTTACGTGTTGTTCACGACGCCGCCGCGCGCTGTCAAGGAGTTAGTTTAAATTCACTTTTATTGTCAGGTGCTGACCTGCTTGAATCACTTGTAAATATTTTATTTCGTTTTCGCGAAGGGAAAATCGCGATCACTGCTGATATTAGGGAAATGTTTCCCCAGATTAAAATTAAACCCGAGGATAGGGATGCTCAACGTTTCCTTTGGCGCGATTCTCCTGATTTACCGCTTTCTATTTATCGAATGTCCTCTATGATATTTGGTGCTGCGTCCAGCCCATTCACGGCATTGTATATTAAAAATAAAAATGCCGAGGAGCACAAAAACCTGTATCCAGCGGCTGCGCAGGCGATTATTCAGGATACCTACATGGACGATTTTATAGGAAGCTTAGATTCTGTCGAGGAGGCCGCACGGCTCGCCTCTGATATTGTGAAAGTTCATAAGCGAGCACATTTTGAAATTCGTGGTTGGATTTCCAACGAGCCGAGCGCTCTTTCTTTAGTTCCACCCGAGTTGAGAGCCGCCTCGTCCGAATTGAAGAATCTAGGCTCTCCGTGTCTTGTCAGAACTCTTGGGCTCATGTGGTGTCCTTTGAATGATGAAATAGGCTTTAACGCGGAGAGTATAAAATCTTTTGTTGCGTCTGAGAAATTAACTAAACGACAAGCTCTGTCCTCTCTTATGAGGGTTTTCGATCCGTTAGGCCTTTTAGGTCCGATTACGATTAGAGGTCGTATTTTATTTCAATTTATTTGGCGTAAGAAGGTGGATTGGGATGAGTTACTTCCACAATCCTTACTTGATAGTTGGAGGTCATGGCTTTCTGACATGAATTCTTCGCTTAGCCTTCGCGTTTCGCGTTGGCATTTTAGTTCCGGTTTGCGCGAACGAGAGTTGCACGTGTTTTGCGACGCTAGCGAAAACGCTTACGTCGCAGTCGCGTACTGGCGTTTGTTATTTGATGATGGAACCGTGCGCCTCTCATTCGTGTACAGTAGATCACGAGTAGCGCCCCTAACGCCGGTATCTATTCCGCGCCTCGAACTGCAAGCGGCCGTGATCGCGGTCCGCTTAGCATCCACTATTTGTGAGGCTCATAAACATAAGCCGGTTAGGAGGGTCTTTTGGTGTGATTCTAAAAATGTTTTAGGTTGGTTGCGTAACGATGCGCGATCATATTTACCTTTCGTTGCACATCGGTTGGCTGAGATTTTGGAACTCACTGCTGTAAGTGAGTGGCGTTGGGTCCCTACTATTTTAAATGTTGCCGATGATGCGACTCGCTCACGTTCTGGGTGCCTGTCGGCTAATAGTCGGTGGGTGACGGGACCTGAGTTTTTAAAGTCTCCTTGTTCCGAATGGCCGGTTGAGCCTTTTATTTCTCCTAACGTCAACGAGTTGAAGCCAACCGCCAAAATTATATCTGCTTATCCGATTAATACAACCACAAATTATTTTCCGGTTAGGTCGGTTACTGCAGATGCAGAACGTTTTAGTTCGTGGTTACGATTTTTAAGAGCTACTGCTCGAGTTCATGTTTTTATCAGGCGTTTGCGTAGTCGCGCTAGTGTTTCCGCCCTGGCTTCGCACACGCCTTCTAGTGTTTTGCCCCACCAGCTTTGTCTTTTAACGGCAGAGGATTTAAATTTAGCTTTAAGTCACATTTTTCTTCGGCTTCAAGAAGAATGTTTCCCTGAGGAGCTGGCTGCTCTTCGTCTTGGTGAGCCTATCCCGAGAAACAGTAAAATATTTCGTTTTAATGTCAAGTTAAACCAAGATGGTTTGATTGTTCTTTCCGGAAGAGTCGGAGCAGTTTCTAATTTAATAAACAATAACCCTGTGCTTCTGGACGCTCGACATCGGATCGCAAAACTATTAATTGATAATTTTCATCGTCGCATGGCCCACGGAAACAACCAGACAGTTATTAATGAGATAAAACAACAGTATTGGATCCTTGGCTTAAGAAATGCTGTAAAATCAATTGCTCGTGCTTGCCAATTCTGCCAGATTCGCAAAGCTGTTCCTGTGAGACCTTTAGAAGGAAATTTACCTGACGCACGCCTGGCTTATCACCGTCGTCCATTTTCCTACGTCGGTTTGGACTATTTTGGACCTGTGCATGTAACTGTTGGTCGAAGACATGAAAAGCGTTACGTTGCATTATATACTTGCATGACGACCAGAGCAATCCATTTAGAGTTGGTGCACGATTTGTCTTCGGATGCTGCATTGATGTCCTTGCGGAGGTTTGTCGCACGTCGAGGGGTCCCAGTTGAAATTTGGTCGGACAATGGCACATCTTTTGTCGGTGCTTCAAAAAATTTGAGAGAGTTGTTCGGCCCTCCAGTTGATGATTTCGCAGCTAACATCGGCACAAAATGGAGATTCATTCCACCTTCAGCCCCGTCGATGGGAGGAGTTTGGGAGCGGTTGGTAAGATCTGTAAAAACTGCTTTGCATGTGACGCTCTTATCAAGATTTCCGAAGGAACCGATACTTAGCACTGTTCTCACCGAAGCCGAAGCCCTGATTAATTCAAGACCCTTGACGGATATATCGGTTGATGGAGATGAGGCTCTTACTCCATTTCATTTTCTTATTGGGAGCTCTTCACCTGCCTCAGGGAACTTATACGGAAGAACAGAATCCGTTGACCTATGCGGTCGTATTTGTTGGCGGAAATCTTTAAGGCTCGCCGACATTTTCTGGCGTCGGTGGGTAAAGGAATATTTGCCCCTTTTGTTACCTCGTCGTAGTGGCGGCGATGGAGTTCCTCTCTTAGCTGTTGGAGATTTAGTTTTAATCGCCGACGGCAACCTGCCACGTGGTTCTTGGCCTCGTGGTAGGGTGTCCAAAGTTTTCACGGGAAACGATGGCATTATTCGTGTTGCCGAGGTATCCACAGCCGGAGGAACTCTACGTCGCCCTGTTTTGAAGCTGGTGCGGTTGCCGGTGTGATGGCTGGGTCGTTCTCTCACTTTGTCGAAGGTGGGAGAGATGTTACGGACGGCCTGGCCACCACGCCGTACTCTTTGGTAGTTTGTCTTTTTAGTGTGATCTTTTGGTTTGCTATTGATTGTTCGCGTAGCTTTTCTGTTGTGTTTAGTGTGTCTTACTTTTATTATTTTATTATTATATTCCAGTTTAACCTACATATACAGTCCACTTATTATTTCCTCCCTTTCCCTTATAGCTACTTTATGATTAATCTGACAGTACTTGTATTTACTACTTATTAATTCTATAAAAGTTTTTAAAACAGTATATTTAATGTTTTGAAATAACCTTTTTACTGTTTTCTGCTGTTTTTGTTGTTTTTTGAGGTGATCATGAAAATGCACTAAAACATCCATGTAAATGTCTACCGGAGTTTCAATGCTCGTTTGCGTTAAAACTATTACTGTTATCAATAAACTTTGTGTCACCGTTTTTGTAGAGAATTTGCCATTCTTTATTTAATTAGAAAACCTCACAGCGGTAAGATCGACAGGAACAATAATATAGGCAAAAAACCGAAAAAAGGTGTCTTTTTTCACCGTTTTTTGGTTGTCAAAAGTTATGCCCACCCCTGCGCCCTTGGGACTTTCTGGAAGTTATTTGGGAAGCTTAAAGGTACGTGTACAGTTGTACACACATTTTCAGCTTGGTTGCAATTTTCCCGTAGTTTTGCCAATTGTTTTTCTAAAGTTCCTGGATCATAACGTTAAACGCGAATCACTCGTAAAAACGCCTTTTAAGTGCTATTTTTTTGCATGTTTCGTAAAGCCGAATATCTTCCGAAGTTTTTAAAAGCTATTTGAAACCTGCAGGTCCATCTCAATTGTTTTTTTACCAACTTGAAGTTTTGAAAAGATTCCGCTGAAATGCCAATTTTAAATTTTAAGTTAAAGTAAAATCATGTTCCATAATGACGAGGGACATGCAATTTTTTTAAATGGTTGCTGATATTTCCTTTATTATGTATCACAAATAATTTTTAAAAATAATCCTAAATATAAAGAGAAAAAATAAAAATGCTCCCTGGCATGGGGCATCCAAATTTTTCTTTTAGACGTCGCCCGCTGGGCCACCCTATATAAAAAAGTCAAAATGTCAGTGATCAAAGTGATCCTTTGAGTATTGAGTTAGATTATGGTTAGATTTTTGTGAAGTGATCTTATATTTTCTTTGTCTATGGATCATACTGATCATTCAGAACATAGACATAGAAAAATGACAGTGATTCAGTACCTAGCTGAAAAATTATAAACAAAGAGCAAAGTCAAAAAGTGTTAAAGGAAGAAAAATATATTTGACGCCAATTTAATGCAATAAAGCTTGACGGAAGCCACAAATTAATAATAGTAATGTGTCACGGAAGCCATTTTCTATGCTAGTTTTTTTATATACTCTTTGTTTCTATGCATTATTTTATTTAACAAAGTGCAATTTCAAATATTATAAAATCAAAAAACAATATAGGGCTCCACAATGAATATTACTTACGAAGATCCATCTATACCTTTGCGAGTTCTTGTAGCAAACCCATTAAAAGAGACCGGATGGATGCTTACTCAGAAAATTACAAGAGGGGTTCTTTTTGGACCTCATCAACTAGTGGATTTAATTTTGTTAGTTTTTTCGAATGAAATTAAGCAGGCACAAATGCTAAAAGTTGCATTGGACTGCGGAATGCCTTGTAGAAACAGTATTACTATATCAACTGAGATTCCCAGGTAGATTTATTTTATTAGCACACAACCTCTCTTTTTAGGTCTGCTGTAAGAAATTTCTTCCTTGAAATAAGCAGTGCCTTTTGTGTCGTATTTCTTTTTGTATGTTTCTTTTTATATGTCTATTGTGTACAATAAAAAGTAAATAAATAAATAATAAAGAATGACTAAAGTAGTATAAAAGGGCTATAACGATTTTTTGACCTACCCACTTTAAAATTACTCGGGTACAAAGTCCAGCGCATCAGGTTACCCTATATTCGCAGCAAAACGTTGAACAGCACAGAGTGCGCGCATGTGGTTACTTGATAACCGGCTCTCTGTACCCACTTTTTGCTTTCTTACGCCATGCGCCAGTAAAATTACGGTTTGGCAAAATTATTTGTATTTTTGTATATCAGCCTTTCATCTTATTTAAAATGACTATATTTACGAATCCAACTAAAGAATTATATCGAAATACCTCAAAAAAGAAAAATGCGGATAAAGACCTAGAATTTTCAGCAAAAATAGTAATAACTAAGTGAACAGTTTTCATGATAGAAGTACCTGTACCTGTAACAAATATCCCACCAAAAACATAAATGTAAAAATGTAGGCCAAGTTCTTGTACATAAAAAAAGAGTTGAAATCTAAACTACAGCCAAGTTAATAATAATCAGAACCGATATTAATCATTCGAACTTGGCGGGTTTTGAAATTTTAATGAAGGAAAAAAGTCCAACTCTAAAACTTACCTCCGCAAGATTTGCTGTTTTCAGAAGTATTGGTGTGATGAAAACCCGCCAAGTTGGAATGATTCTATTAGAATGTTGGAGTGCTTAAAGCACAGGCCGCGCGCACACCGTGCACTTTTGACCCCCCTGTATCTTCTTACCTGATTAATAGATCTGGATGAAACTTTACGGACATAATAACACCATTTAATATACTTTGAATAAAAAGTTTCAATATTGTAGCTAATACAGACAAAAAGTTATAGACTCGAGAAAATTATAAATTTGGTACTCACTGATTGACTCACTGACAGCTCGTCAAAATGTTCGACCACTTCTAGAAGACATACAAAGCTGAAATTTGGCATTTAGCTAGTCGTCAGGGTAAGAGTAATGGGAAAATTCGAATATTGGAAATTGGTCAAGTGCGAGTCAGGTTTTAGTCAAAATTATGTATAAGAATGTTGGTAATACTTCTCTAAGACTTAAAAATCTGAAATTTGGCATGGGGATAGTCGTTAACATTTAAAAAAGTAAAGAAAACATCGAAAATTGGAAATTGGTCAAGTGCGAGTCAGGTTATAGTCATTATTATGTATAAAAATGATATAATATGAACAACGTTGCGATAGGTACTATAAAGCAAACTGAGCAAAAAGATATGAAATCCCACCAAAAACATAAATGTAAAAATGTAGGCCAAGTTCTTGTATATAAAAAAAGAGCTGAAATCTAAACTACAGCCAAGTGAATAATAATCAGAACCGATATTAATCATTCCAACTTGGCGGGTTTTCATCACACCAATACTTCTGAAAATCTTGCGTAGGTAAGTTTTAGAGTTGGACTTTTTTCCTTCATTGAAATTTCAAAACCCGCGGTTCTAATGATTAATATCGGTTCTGATTATTATTAACTTGGCTGTAGTTCATCTTCAACGGTTATTGTCAAATGTAACACAACAGGTTATAGTATGTTTTCGTTACACAAAATATGTAACCCAAAAGTAGCACATTTTTGGGTAAAGCGTGTTTCATATTGATAATCATTATAAAATTGTACCGACTGCAGTGATTGTTAAGGGGGAAGTTAGTAATAAATAAAACATATTTTTTTTAGAGTTAGCAACGGTGAGTAGAAGTTGCTTAGAATGTTTTTGGGCGTGCTGCTGGCGCATTTTCTTTTTTTTTGCGATTCCTTTCCATTTTCTCCTTGGTTATTCTTTTTTTTTCTTCGTTATAAATTTCTACTTTACGTCTATGTTAACGGAAATGTATGAAATCCGTCATTGTATACACTTCCTAAAATCACCCGGAAATGTGTGAAATGAAAATTACATTTGATACATTTCCTAGGAAATCTATACATTTCCTAAATAACAATCATAAATGTGTAAAATGTTTGATTTTGTCTGTTTATAAGTCATTCGACTTCTTTGTTCCATTGCGATAAACGAAACTGCGACAAGAGCGCCCTGCCATCGCTTTTCCTCTTCAATTCGCTCGGGGGAAGGGCAATAGGGCTTTAACGGTGCACCCGGGGCATTAGATTATAACTTTTTTACGGAATTCTTACTATCTATGGCGAATAACCTGACACTGGCGCGGAACGGGACCGTTTTAGTTAGACCGTTCCGCGCAGAGGGCTCTCCACGCATCTCTCTGATGAGCAGAGAGTGACGTGGACGAGCGAGGGGGAGGCGAGTGGCACGAGAGTGCTGCTCGATGAGGGTGGCGTGCGTGCTAAGCGCAATCGGTACGCGCGAGGGGGGAGATATCTCGCTGCTGACCGGAGCTTACTCCATGGTTGACGGTGAGACGTCTCCGAAGAGTGTGTCCCCCTGTGGTATGGTACATACGAATTAGAGTTTTAGTCGGTTTGAATCCGACATAACCCTCCTTCCACCCTTGTAGCGAAGAGGTATGCGTGGGCATTTCCCCAAGTAAAAAAAAGGAGAAATGCGACCCCTAACGCACGAGCTGAGCGAGCGAAGCGAGCGTGCCGCTGTAGCGGCCGGCGAAGTGCCAGAAACGACACTGTGGTTACGTTAAGTGGTTGCACATTTCCGCTCAGCTGAAGTACTTCATGATGTGGTAAATAAACAGGGAAATATTTCATGAAATTTGATTATTTCAGTGAGCAAATCTTCAATATGGGCAAGACAAATTCATGTCGCTTATTCAGGTTAGGTTGTTTTAATCATTTTATTTACAAAAATATTAGTTAAGTAACATATTTTATACATTTCCTAGATAGCCTCGGAATTTTATACATTTCCTAGGAATTGTAAATATTTCCGAGTCATAAAGTAAATAATAACAGTAATTCTACGACAAATAACCAGGTAAATGTTACAAAAACAGTTCGAGGGCGAGTTTCTGTTTAAATATCTTTATTATGAGTCCGACTCACTCTAAACTATTTTACATCATTTTTTAAATTAGTATAAAGTATGACTAATTATACCAAATAACCGAGCTATAGCTTAAAATTTGCTTTTGGGTTGCATTTGTGTTACACTTGTGTTTATTTTGTGTTAATTGTCCTATAAAACCACATTCATAATTATCATAAGAATGAATTGATAAAAGTAGTAATTTGCGTGTGAGCTTAAATATGTTAAATGCAGCAGGCACCCACAAAATTAAAAACTACGAATCCTGAAAAGTTTAGAGATACGCAAAGTAGAAAATTCTTACAAAGAAAAAAAAGAATAAATAAGGAGAAAATTGAAAAAAGATCGCAAAAAAAAAGAAAATGCACCGTCAACACCTCATCAGCACGCGAAAAACATTCTAAGCAACTTCTGCTCACCGTTGTTAACCCTAAAAAAATGTTGTTTTATTTATTACTAACTTCCCCCTTACCAATCACTGCAGTCGGTACAATTTTGTAATGCTTATATTTATGTAATTATTTTAACTATCAATATGAAACACGCTTTACCCAAAAATGTGTTACTTTTGGGTTACATTTGTGTAACGATAACACAAAACCTGTTGTGTTACATTTGTCAATTTTTGCGACCTTACCCTTTTAATAAACAACTTCCACTTTAACTGTCACTTTTTGATTTATATTAATAAACAACTTCTACTTTATATTAAACTTGCTTTCCACCCGCGGCTCCGCCCGCGTGGACTACAGGTTATATCGTACCCAGCTGTGGGGTAAAATGTAGCCTATTTCCTTTCCCAGGCTCTAATCTATCTCTGTACCAAATTTGATCAAAATCGGTTCAGTAGTTTAGGCGTGAAAGACGGACAGACAGACAGACAGAGTTACTTTCGCATTTATAATATTAGTAAGGACGAAAAACCGACATTTAGTACTTATGTAAACAATGCGTGGCGAATAAATGATTACCTTCTAAATTACGGAAGCATCCACTATAAGATTGAAAGGATGGCGCGCCCGCTGCCCGCGCACCCTTCCGCCGCCCGCGCAACTCTTACTCTTCTTGAAATAAAATGGTAAATGTAAAATTTTTTGTTGGATTTTGAAATTATCGTATTATTTAAAACATAAATTACAAAGTCTACCCAAAATTATCGCTATTTCTATTTTGTCCGCAAAATGACTACAGAAATAGCAAAAAATTTTTTTTTACGTTTCTAGTTGGATTTTTAAAATAATTGAGTTATCACCATCGTTCAAGCTATACTATAAAAAAATAGCCTATTACGTTTTTTATTGCAACAATTACTTATTATTTTAATATCACTACATTGAAGTTAATAAAAATAGCATAATTAATCATAAATATTGTTGGATTTCGATTTACTTTCTAACAACTGGATTATATCAGATTAATAGTGCAGAAAGTAATTTATTAACATTTTTGTACAAATTTACAAAAAATATCAGAACTTACCTCATAAAAATAAATATATGTTGTACCTTTTTAAGATGGATTCTTACGGTAAATGATAGCCGGGAATTTAATCTATCAATAAAAAAAGAATTACTGCTATTGCAATTTTTTTCACTTTCGCCATACTAGCCGACTGAGATTTCTTGCACTATCTGTTTGGCATCGTTAATTTTTGGGGTCTTTTTTAGTTAAAACTGTCGGTTGCTTTTAAAACTTAAACTTCAATTCTCATGTGTATTTTCCAGATTAACAGACGCAGATGTTTTTATCTTCATATCGAATTTCAAAAGCCTGAATTCTTTTGATTATAGCACTGACGATGCTTTTAGTTTTGAAAGTTTATATTTATTTATGAAAATAGCTCCGAACCTTAAATTCTCGGAGTGGAAATCACGTCCAAAAGATTCTAAAATTACTAGAAAACCCGTCATAATTTGCGATGGCTTAATAGCACTGGATATTTTCAAAACATTTTCCGATTTGCCTAATGATATCTTGTTTTGCCCATGTTCTGTATCTGGTGTCGCTAAATCTATATTAGGGGACCATCTCAAGGTAAGCTATAAAAATGAATGTTGTAATCATAGATTGTAATGTTTCTCACTATCGCGTGATATTTATTTTTAGGAGATTCCGAGTCAGTTTTTTTTCAGAAGATGTTGAAGAGGAAACCTTTTTTTTTACTGTGTCTGTTTCTTTATAACTATTTTAAGAGTGTCAAATGTTTTTTTTATGTCTGGATTACTAAGCGATTAATTTTCGATTAATTCTTTAATTTCTTTACAATCAAATACCTCACCACCTACCAGCGTTCTCAACCGTAATAGAAGGCATTATGTAATTTTTAGCCTTTAGGCGGTATTGCTTTGTCATTGTCCAATATCAATCGTAATAGACCTAACATTACGCCTAGAACATTACGCCTGCGCCTATTAAAGCTCATAGTATTTTTTGATGTGCTCAAGAGTTATTAGATACTCCAATGTGGCCTGTAGTGGGGCTTATAATATACTCAGTAAAATTACTATGGTAATCAGTTTTCCGATAAAATGGACACGGGCGTGATTCCTGTCCAACACACTTTAATGCTCGCGTAGACTTGCTGATTTCAGTAATTTATTTGACGACTTGCTGATTTCAGTAATTTATTTGACAGGTGAATTGTAATCTTATCAACCACTTTTATGCGTGGGGAGCAAATGAAGAAGTATTTCACGTTGACGTACAAGCTCCGGTATACTTACATGAACATTCGCAAAAACGAAAAAAATGCCAGTGGTCACACATGGCAGACCTGGAATACAGATTACTCGGTATAGATTTCACGCAGTTTAATGCCTCATGGTTGAGGAAAGACTTCAAAGACCAGGTAAGTGTACTTGAGTTCTTAGCTCAGGTATAAATTTTCCTATAACTTTTTTAAACCCTCGCGCGATTGCACACCCGTGTGTGCAAGATATGTAGGCACGGCGCGTAAACAAGCGCGCGACGGTTGTATTCTATATTTTCTTAACTTTTCCTCTTTTATGATTCCGTAGTAAAGTACGAACCCTCACAGTTTCGCCAGATCCATCTGGCTGGCCGTCTCTGTCTGGCATCAGTCCGCAGTCCGTCTGTCCGCGGTTTCTCTCAGGAACCCTTGGTACTACAAATCTGAAAGACGAAGTTTTGAAATGAAATTTAAAAAATGTTTTGAGCTACCTATCATACACGTAATAGAGAAATTATTTTTAACTCGCCAACTCCATTGTGTGGGGTTCACGAGTATCATTGAGTAGCTTTTTATAGGCTTTGTGAAGAGCGTTTTTTGATTTAAGTCTAAAAAATTGGGGCCAAATTGTTTATGATTCTATCTATTTTTACTGAAATATTTTTATGTATTTGTAATATTAGGTTATATTCACAATTTTATTTCCTTATTCCTATCCATAAAAACTTGTACAAAAAAGTTACACATTGGAAGTTGATCCATTATAGACCAAGATCCCAGGGCCGCCAGACCTTACTTATTTTCTCAGTAACCAAAAGTGTGGGAAAGAGTAGTGCTAATATGTACTATTAACATATGAATACTTGCTAGCCTGGGCCGACGGCCTATTTTCAGCTACCAGGTTCTGAAGGTACTTCCAAAAATTACTCACTTGTCCTGAAGTCTGGGTGCTATAAAAAGAATTGTTATGAACATCAATATAAAAAAATCACGGCTCAGAATGTAGGTACCATCGCAAAATTTACGTTAATTTTTGAGAACTATAAAGCATCTGGCAGAAATTACAGCCGGAGAGTGTCAGGCCACAGAATAAATAATAGTATGTACTCAGTCTGGCGGTGTTGATCATGCATTTTTATATTTAATTAATTAAATTGTATAAGACATCAGCACCCAGACTTCAAGACAAATGAGTAATTTTTGGAAGTACCTTCAGAACCTGGTAGCTGAAAATTGGCCGTCGGCCCAGGCTAGCAGGTATTCATAAGTTAATAGTACATATTAGCACTACTTTTTCCCACACTTTTGGTTACTGAGAAAATAAGTAAGGTCTGGCGGCCCTGGGATCTCAGTCTATTAGAGAGAATCAATAAATACTGAATTTGAATGTTTCATTTATTTTCTTTCAAGATTGCTTCACTCTTATCGTATCACCCATACCGTTATCTGTATAAGACTGCAAAATTGTCAAAACTTTTACAATCGGTATGGAAAACTCGATCCATGAAACCCGTTGCAAAATATTATGACAATATAGGAGCTATTTCGGACGGTACTTTGGGTACTATAGAAGGTAAGAAAAAGAGAAATAAGATTACGGAAGGACCCGTACGCCATTTTTTGGTAGCAACGACATTGGTCAAATTCGTTTTTGGTCAAACCATTGTTTCGACAAATGCTACATTCGTCAAATGCTTGTTTGGTCAAAATCGGCTTTCGTCAAGCCCGAGTACAGGTGCGTACATATAGGGCATCCAATCCCCTTTAAACGTTTTTTTTGGCGCATTTATTAAAAATCTTAAACGTAATATTGGACATATTAATCCATCTCATAATAAATAAATAAAATAGTATAAAAAAATAAATAAAAATAAAAATAGTTAACTGAAATAATATTGATCAAATGCAATATAGTTACGCGAATTTTGACCCGTGTCAGTGTTAAATCATACTGACTCCTGCTGACCCTTGTTTACCCTGCTGACCTGACATAAGCAACGAGACTTCTCATGACAATTGATTTTCAAGGAAAACATAACCTTAAAAGCAACCTTCGCATTTCTTTTAACCGACTTCAAAAAAGGAGGAGGTTCTATGTTTGACTGTATGTATTTTTTTATGTATGTTCACCGATTTCTCAGCCAATTATGGACCGATTTTCAAAAATATTTTTTTGTTTGAAAGAGTATACTCCAGAGATGGTCCCATATAAATTTAATCAAAAATGATTCGTTTCTTGCCTATTCTTCTCCTGAGGAAGACTGCACCTTTGCGAATAGACGCAAAGTCAAAAGTGTTAATGTAATTCAATATCTTGCTAAATATATCACTGTATTGACATGTTCAAGAAACATTTTTATGTTCAATGAAACAAACACTTTTGAGCAGCTGGAGTTTGAGTTGGTGGCACTGTACACAGTTCATAAAGTACAAATACATACAGGTTGAAAAAGAACATCCTAGCTTTATTGAAAATCCTGAACCAGTATCACTTGCTGAACACTTTTTTTTTTTTTAATTTTTTTTGGGGGGGGGGGGAATTTTTTATCCTAAACTCGGACACCACTCGAGCGCACCCCCCGAGCGCTACCCGCACCCCTCGCGTGCCTGGTGTAATGTCTACGTTTAGGCAAAAATGATTTATTCCCATGGAAAAAATATTTAAAAAAAAAAATTTTTCGTAAATGTGTTCTTTGAGTGATACTGGTTCAGGATTTTTAATATAGCTAGGAGGTTTCTTTCCACCCAGTATAAAGTCAAGAAACAAAGTTTCAGTTATTTTTATTTATGTAAATACTTTTTAAAGCATTTGAGGAGTTGGTAATAATTTCTTTTTTGTAATGTTGTAAGTAATATAAAATTAAAAAAAGATCATTTTTTATTTTTTGTATGTAGTCACCTGTACAAAAGCGGGCTTGACGAAACAAGGATTTGGCGAAATAAGGACTTGACGAAAGTAGGACATGACGAATGTAGGATTTGGCGAAACAAGGATTTCACGAACGTCGTCGCTACCCATTTTTTGTACAGGGACAACGGACTAATGTGCTATCCAAATCTGTCAAAATTCTTCACTCGATTTTCAATTTTATCTCCAAGCATTAGAGCTTACTATACATTGGGGAAATTTGACAGTTTGTGGTAACCTGATGTGCTGTTGACTGTACTTTAAACGCTCACTGCTTTCCTTACATAGCTAAGTACCTAGAAATAAAATATTTTCGTTTACAGGGCTCCCTTATTTTCTACCTGTTATTTTCTGCGGTGAAACAATTGAAATAAATGAATTTTCAAAGGATGACTACCATTTTAAATTGGAAATGAAAAAGATTAACGATGCGGCACTTAAGCAACATAAGAAGGTGAAATTGTAAATTAAGTATATAGGCTAAAAGAATTTTTGAATTTTACGACTTTGAACGGCATGGAATGTAACGGTTTGACACCTGATTTTTTTAGACTAATTCGACCCTGCTGCGCTCGATTTCGCCCGGTGTCAGACCAATTTCTCCCCTTCCCCCCTTTTCATTGAAAATATGTTCCTCGCCACGGTTTTCTCCGTTTTGTACAAAAACTGTTAGATCTAGAAGAAAACTGTCAATCACAAAATTAATTTACATTAAACTACCTACCACATGGTATGAATTTTATTTTTATAGGTCTTAAAGTTTTTGAGTAACATATAACCAAAGTTTTTTTTTTTAATTTTAACTGTATTTTCGCCATTTTATAGGGAAACCGCTGAATTTGGAACAAAGTGATGTATGCACGAATCAATCTTGATGTGTTAATCTATAAAACAAGACCCCATTAACAGTCGTACGAGTTTTTGTTCACTTTTGACAACAAACAGGAGAAATGCACATGTTGGAGAAGTTGAACTGCTTTCTCCAACGGATTACGGCTGGCAGCAAGAAGGGGATAAGCTTAAGCCCATTCTGATAACCTTAGAGGCTGTTCCCAAGGCCTGCAAAGACCTCACCAAAGACATGGGGCTGTAAGTAGGATGTGAAACGGCAGCTTGCATTTGCCGCAGAGACGTGAAGCAACCTTGCACATATGGCTGTTTTTGTCGGGGAGTATGCCATAATAATGTTACTGCAAATGTTTAATAACAATATTAAGTCAGATTTTTTTATTATTATCATCAAACGATAAACACACTATTGTCTAAATTGACCAACTGCACCAATACTTAATCTTTCTATTTCCTTGAGACCATTGCATAGTTACTGTGTAACTTTCTCAAATTACTTTAGTGAACTAGAACGTGCGTTAGCACATATATATTATCATTGACTAGCACCCTGTAAAAGATTTGCTTGCTCATCTTTAGAAACCTACCTCTACGAAATATAAAGTAGGTAGTTTATGGGGGTTAATTGTTGTTCAATCTTCGCAAGTTCGGCGCTGTTTGTTGTCAAAAGTGAACAAAAACTCTTACGACTGTTAATGGGGTCTTGTTTTATAGCTTAACACATCAAGATTGATTAGTGCATACATCACTTTGTTCCAAATTCAGCGGTTTCCCTATAAAATGGCGAAAATACAGTTAAAAAAAAAAAAAAAACTTTGTTTGGTTATATGTTACTCAAAAACTTTAAGACCTATAATAATAAGGTAGTTTATTGTAGATAAATTTTGTGATTGACAGTTTTCTTCTAGATCTAACAGTTTTTGTACAAAAAGGAGAAAACCGTGGCTAGGGACATATTTTCAATGAAAGGGAGGGGAAGGGGCGGAAATTGGTCTGATACCGGGAAAAATCAATCAGCAGGGTCGAATTAGTCTAAGAACACCCAGTGTCAAACTGTTACGTTGAATGCCGTTCAATATCAAAAGGAGAAGGCTTTTCAGATTATTCTTCTAGACCAGGGGTTCCCAACCTTTTTTTGTCTACTGCCCACTTTAAGAATAAATTATTTTTTAACGCCCCCCTTTTTAAACATACTTAAAAACCGCTAAGTACTTATAACTGATTATTGAAACGCAACTTTATAGTATTCGGACAGAGTATCTTTTATTGAAAATAAAACAAACATAATCAATTCTTATATATAAAATAAAGTGAAGGTTGAATCTGATGCTGTTCAATAAGTTTGTTGATATCAGGTTCCAATTTACTCAAAAACAGCCGCAAGTCGCCACGTTCGGTAACACGCAAACGATTTCTCTTTTTAGTAAGTAGCGTTGCCACAGCACTAAATCCACGTTCACACAAATATGACGATGGGAATGCTATCAAGAATCGTTGAACAATTGACCACAATCCAGGGTACAATTGCAGGATCGGTTTTTGTAGCCAAAATTCTTGATATCCATTTTTGAACTTGATTTTTATTTCTTCGTTTGTTGTCAATTCTATAAGTTCTTCTTCCAGCTGAGGTGACATTGCTATGTTGACATTTGAAAACGGATCCAACACCCAGTCTGGTATTTCCAAGTTTAAAATGTCCTGGTATCGTTCGGTGAAGTCAATGTGGAGGTTTTCCAAATGTTGGCAGTAGGCAAACAAGTCGTCGTTACTGCAGGATACTGATAAATTCGGAAAATTGTGAAACTCACGTCTGCCCATATTCTTTTTGTGCAGAAGCAGTTTGGCTGCGAAAGCAGCAACGACATTTTTTGTTTTAATTAAATTTAGTTCATCGCCTTGCAGTTGGAGGTTCATGTCGTTGAACAATTTATACAGGTCTGTCATGTAAGCTATATCATTCTTTGATTTTATGAGCTTGTTGCGCAGTTCTGTATCTTTAGTTTCCAAGAACTCTATCACAGAGTCAAACAGGTTGTAAAATCGAATCAGACAATTGCCTCTTGACAGCCAACGAACTTCAGTATGAAGCAATAAACGGTTGAAATCTTCGTCATTAGTAACACAAAGCTGATGAAATAATCTATCATTCAAAGAGCTGCTACGGATTTTATTGACTGCTTTGATGACATATTGCAGTGATTGAAATAGTCGTTCACTTAAGTTTCTAGCAACCAAATGTTGTCTATGAATAACGCAATGTATAGCAAGGACATCTGGAATTTTATTTTTTAAGTACGCTATGAAGCCTTTATGGCGCCCTGTCATAGCCAGAGCGCCATCCGTAGCAACTGATATAATATTTTTCAAAGAAATCTCTTTCTCTTCACAAAACTTTTCCAATGTATTGAATATGGTTTCGCCTTTTGTATCTGTCTCCAAATTTCTGGCAAACAATAGTTCTTCACGTATTTTCTCATCTTTAATAAACCTCACGTAAGATAGCAACAACGCTTCATTAGTTGGTAAAGTGGACTCATCGAGCTGAATTGAGAATTGACTAGTCCTCAGATGATTGCACAATGATTCTTCAATGTTTTCAGCCATTTCATCAATTCGTCTTTGCACAGAATTATTACTCAAAGGAATTTTTCGGATAATATCTGCGGCCGGTTTATGAAGCACAGTAGTTATTACTTCCTTTATTGCTGGCAAAATTAACTCTTCTCCGATGTTGTGTGGTTTGCCTTTTTGAGCAATTAACAAAGAGATATTGTACGAAGCTCGAAGTCCGTCGTCATCTTGCTTAGCAGCCGCCGAAAATAGTTTTGATACACTTGGCTGAGTATTATGCTTCTTCTCTAGGTCTTGAAAATATGCTACATTCTTGTCTTTCTTATCTGGATGCATTTTATTCAAATGATCTTGCAGTCTTGAAGGCTTCATTGCTTCGTTCGAAAATGTTTTTAGACATAGAAGACACAAAGGCGACGACGGGTTTGTGGGATTTTCAATAAATCCGAATTTAATATATTCCGCAGAGTATTGCCGTCTCTTCTTTTTTACTTCCGACATTGTTTTGTTTTGAGAAATACGTAAGTGTTATAATGAAGTACTGCTTATCTATTATGCGCGAAACCGCAAATGAAAATAAAATAAATTTACGTCGTTTATATAGGATTGCATAAGCAGCACGCACCAACAGGAATAAGACAAACGTGCATAAAATCGTTTATCTCATTCGACGCCCAATCGTACTCGACAAGCAAGAACAAGTATTATAGAACCAGCCGATTGATACAGGAATGTACAAATCGGATTATTTAACAAAAACTTGTTAAAACATGATTGCCCGCGGTCTATTATATCGAACCGAGTTTGAGCTATATCTTAATTAATATTAGTTGATGTTCACAAGATGTAGTCGAGAGTCGAGAGCTCAGTCGGTGTCTAAGAGTCTTCCTAGCTAGGTAGATGAAATTATAAATCGACCCCAAAGCCCTACACAACGCCCCCTTTTTTTTCTGGGTCTCTTACCGCCCCCCTTTAGGCCTGCAGCGCCCACAAGGGGGCGTTATCGCCCACGTTGGGAAAGACTGTTCTAGACTAATATCAAAAATAATACAATATTTTAAGTTTAAGTGAATTAGTGTTTTTTTTTTTTTCTTTGGGAATAAGTAGTTCATTTTTTGCCTAAACGTAGACATTACTCCTACACCAGGCACGCGAGGGGTGCGGGTAGCGCTCGGGGGGTGCATCCGAGTGGTGTCCACGTTTAGGAAAAAAAATCCCCCCCCCCCAAAAATAAAAATAAATTAAAAATAAGAAAAAATAAAAAGTGTTCAGTAAGTGATACTGGTTCAGGATTTTGATTATAACTAGGAGGTTCTTTTTCACCCTGTATAGCAAGAACTAAAATGGTTGAATCTACCCATAACTATGATGGTCAACAAGTATTACTTTTTCTGCAAAACCCCAAGTTAACGAGTTTTTGTTATTTACATGCTTTGCTACTACGCAACGTAACGCGAAACAGTCCCTTTGCCATGCACTGTCCCCCCGCTCCAGGCCGCTGTCAGAATGCGATGTGCATTGCTGGTTTTCTCTGGAAAATCATTCAAAATGATGATCTGTATACGATGTTTCAGTTTTTGCTAAGCTTTCCCTTACGTCCTCTATGTGAACAACTTCTACGATACTTTGGACTATTACTTAATTTTCTCAATCACTATCAAATTAATCTTATTTTCAGTTGGTGAATTTCTGCAAGATGTTCTATAGAAAAAATATTTTAGATTTAGAGTTCCTTCCCCCAGAGTCTGGAACTACGTTGAGTTTCAATCATGGCCTCGGGGAAAAAGTCGATGTTGTATCAGCTGGATCGGAAACTGACGACTTTATGATGCCATTTTTTTCCATGTTCCGCGATTAAATATTTTTACGATGGTTGTTTAGGTTATTTTGCCAATTTCTTAAGACTTCATTTCCATTAACTGCGACTCTTATCTTACGTAACTTTGTATCAATACATACACTCAATTTCAATTACTGTAGGAGCAATCCTAATCCGTTGTATGGGCGTTCAACAATAATTCATAACAGTAAACTTTTTTATTTATTAATTAGATCAGCTAGTTTATATCTATCCTTCAGTTTGGCAATTCACAAGGTGATCTCAGAACTGAAGTCACCGCTGAATATTTGGTACTTGGATGACGGGACGATCGGGGGAAACGTGGAGGTGGTTGAACGGGATCTCCGTCATCTAGTACCACGCCTGAAAGAGCTAGGGCTAGAGGTCAACAGCAGTAAGTGTGAATTCTTCCCATGCTGCCCCGAAGCTGCTTCTTCCTTTCCTCTTTTCTCTTCTATGCTTCCGGGGTTTAAATTATTAACGCTTAAAAATTTCAGTCTCCTTGGCTTCACCCGTTTTCCCGGATGGGATTATAGAGGCTCTTGAAGTCAGAAAACGTGCACTTCTTGGTACAAAAGATCGCTTGCTCAAGTAGCTCTGGTCTTGATGCGAATGTGCTTAGCGATGCCCAAAATAACGTACTTGCTGAGGACATCCCCTTGCTGATTGTTTCCAGATGCAACCGCTTCTTTTGATAGCGCACTTAAGCTTCTCATAAAAGATATTTTGAACGTTCGCCTGAATGGGGACCAGTGGCTTCAAGCAGCTCTTCCCATACGATTCGGAGGATTAGGGATAAGATGCGTGCGGGATGTCAGCCTTCCGGCCTTCTTGACTTCGGCGAATGGGGTTGGGGACCTTGTTACTGACATTTTATCAGTAGATGGTGGCAGGGTTACAATTCCTTTTGCTGCTGATGCCTTGACAGCTTGGAGGGTTTTTAACCCGGACGTAGCAACGCCAAAACTCCTGGAGAAGCAGAGGGCGTGGGATGAAGTGGGGGCAAAAAGGATCTATGACCACCTCTTAAGTGGAGCAGTGGGTGCGCACAAAGCCAGAATCAGGGCGGTATCGCGAGCTGAGTCGGGAGCGTGGTTGCATGAATTACCTTCTCCGCAAATGGGAACCTTCCTCGATAATAACTCTCTGCGGGTGGCTGTTGCTCTTCGCCTGGGCTGCGATGTTTATGAAACACATCAATGCATCTGGGGCTCGACAGTGGAGGCAAATATTGTCACTGCGCTGGGAGGTTCCCCAGGCACCACGCTTTAAATGATATTATCCGCAGGGCGTTAATTTCTATAAATGTCCCTTGCGTTCTGGAGCCCCCTTGTCTCAGCAGGTCAGATGGGAAGAGGCCTGAGGGTATGACTATGGTGCCATGGGAAAAGGGAAGGTGCTTACTCTGGGACGCCACGTGCGTCAGCACCTTTGCCGCCTCGCACCTTGGTCATACGGTCAGGGAGGCAGGGGCTGCTGCAGAAAATGCGGCAGTAAAGAAAAGGGAAAAATACTCAGCGCTAGAGCAAAATTTCATTTTTATTCCCTTCGCTGTTGAGACCGCAGGGAGTTAGGGTAGTGAGGCCAAGGGTTTCATGGCCGAGGTAGGTCGGCGTCAGAGATAAGAGTTGTGACCCCCGCTCCGGGTCATGCTTGGTGCAAAGGTTGTCCATTGCCATTCAACGTGGTAATGCCGCAAGTGTTATGGGCACCTTTGCACTAGGGATGACAAGGGGCGGTTTATTTGACTGATTTGAATAATTTAATTGCAATAATAAATAAAATATTACTTCAAAGTTTATATATGAATGAACCTTAATCCACCAAAATTTATGGTCGCAGCTGTTAAAAATAATAAAAAGAAACCTGCCGTTCAGGTGGCGAAATTGAGAACTATCAAAATTTCATACATCTAATGACGGCTGCTTTGACTGGTAGCGCCACCGCCAACTGAATTTTCATTGAAAACTATCCAAATTTCATACATCTAATGACGGCTGCTTTGACTGGTGGCGCCTCCGCTAACTGAATTTTCAGTTGCTAAGTAGTTTGCAACTTTACCTTCAGTTGGCGGTGGCGCTGCTGGTCGGGGTGGTTGTCAGCAAGTATATGAAAACCAAGCAGTGCTCAATTTCGCCACATGAACAGATAAAATGGCCTCCATTCCAACGACATACACAAATCGTTTAGATTTTTTAAATTATGGTTTCTGTTAGATATCTTATTGGATTTGGTTAAGACACTACTGTAAATAAACCTATTTCCAGCAAAAGAGGTTTACTATTTTTGCTGTTTTTTGAGCGCTTTTTTTTCTGTAACTTCCGGTCCGCTTTGCAGGTGGATTCGTATATATAGGTTCTCAGATTTGTTATAATTATATGCTTATTTAATGTTTTTTTGTTTTTTAATGTTTTTTATTATAATTATACTATAATTGTAAATGTTTTTTATTATAATTATATGCTTACTTAAATAACTGTTTGACTTTTTATTTCAATTCTAGATCTATTGGGTGACTTAAAATTAAGAAGCGATGTTGAGGATATGAATCATGAATCAGCCCACGATACTGAACAACTTTCTACACAGAACATAGGTCGAAATATGAAAAAAAAAGTCTCCTCTCCATACTAACTTGTGCAATCAGCTTTATTTGTCATATCATTGCATAAGAAGTCGAAAATAATTTTTGAAACACTTCTTAAAGTTACGCTTACAAAGTCACTCTATACTTACATATACTAATGAGTATAAGTACGAATTTATGAATGGAAAGGTTACTCAGATGATTTGCCATGGACCTATTCTATAAGTCTTCAAATAAAATAAGTTTTGGCCATGGACATTTAAATTAAAAAATAAAATAAATTAGTTTTAAAAAAAGAAAAACCTTACTGCATAATAAAAACTGAAAAGAAAAAAACAAGTAAGTCCAGTAGTCGAGGCTTTTGTCATTGAATATTATTGAATAACATAACGATTTTAACAATCGCAACCCATTATTAGGACCATTATTAGGTCCCTAAGGACCGATATTTATATTTGTATATTGATTTTCTCATTAGTTGTTTATATATCTCAATTTAACAATTTCCTAAATTTAAGTGAAAATCTTTACTAACCAACTTTAAATCGTTATAGATCCTAAACGGTAATTATGATTGAAAAACGATATGAGAAACCTATAAATAAATTTTTAAATACCTATTCAAAGATACCCCACTTGACATAGTTCGTCGATTTTCATTTTTTTATTTTTCACATCATGGCGTCCAAATTCGGCCATTTTGATTTTTCCAAATTTTTATACTTTCTTTGACATTCGCGCTATCATGACGAATCCAACGACGTATCATTTATCAAAATCGGCCGACGCGTTTGGTATAAATAATGCCACAAAGGTACAAACCCACATACATACCTACTCGTACATACATAGGCTGATAAACACATTACCCTCCTTCGCGCAGTCGGGTAAAAAGTTAACGTTTGCGTGTGTGTTTTCTTGTGTGGTGTCAAGTGTAGACGATGTGTAGGTTCCGGTCAAAGAGAATACGCATTGGAAAATAACACTAATGATTGTATTGGTAATCAGAAATCACATGTTGTCGCTATTGTTTTCTATACTGCGTCCATCGATAAAAACATTTTATTTTGGGATAAAAGTAGGCTTTTTAGTTATTTAGAAGTTATTTACGTATTGGTGTCACTTTAGCTTTTTTAACTTGATTTCGAAAATTACATTTGTAATCCAAGCAGATATAAACTTTTTTAAATGATGACATTTCGAAATTGATGAATAATAGGTTCTATAAAGTGTACACCCTTATTATCTACTTACTTCCGGCTAATTCTAGGTGCTAAGTTCCTCCAATACTAACTTCATCTATTGTGTGCAACGCGTTACAGAATGATGTCATGTTACGTAATATTAACGTGATTATTAGGCTAGGCAGGTATCATTCATAATCAGCGAAGTGACATACCTAGGTTTAGTCACCTAAGAGAAGCTAGGCTAGGTATTTTTTCTTTTTGCGCGCAAGATTTTCCTGGCTTGAAGTTTTATTATTCCCGTAGGATGGGGCTGCCTATAGTATGCAGACAGGTATTTTGCCTAGTTATAATAATAACCCGATAACGGCGAGTTTTATGGTTATATAGATAGGTGCTTAGAATGCTAAGAAAAAGCTAGGGTTTCCGATGTCCTATACGCCATTTTTTTTAAATAATGGAGTAAGAGTTATGTATGAGCAACAAATTGTAGTCTTTTCTTTTGTGCAAGAAAGAAGTCTATGAGTCTTTCTTGAAAACTATGCTAAAGTTTGGACAGAATTATTATTTAAATTAAAAGTCCATTTACTTATTAAAATATGGTACCTAGTTAGTAGTTACCTAATAAGTTCCTAGGTAAGAAAGTACCTATGTAGAATTTCTCCATTTAAAGCTTGAGTTACCTAAGAACAGTGCTCTTGTGGTAGCCCTGTGCAGGTATTATTATTAATATTGACTACAGGTTCTACTATAGGTCGTGCGTTAGGCGTGCAGAAATTCGGAAATTCCTTGAAATAATGCCACGAGTAGAGTAGGTATGACGGGTAAGTCGCACAGGTGTTTGACCTCTGAATGAATTGGACGAGGCAGAGGCGGCTCGCTCAGAAAGCTAAGTTTCGGACAAAAAACAGTGGTTTTTACAGGTCTGCTCTCGCCCAATCCAGGCATATCCGAGGATGCACGTGACGATATTCGCTGCTTGCTACAAACCATTTCGAAACGGCTATTTTGTGGATGCAGAGTTATTTTACAGTAACGAAACTTTTTTTTGCATAAAAATAGAGCGAAAAGGCTACAAAAAGAAGTTGGTTTTACGAACTTATTTACTACGAAAATCTTTTTAAGACGAGCTTTGGAGTGCTGGCCCAGAAAGTTATAAATTTGGTAAGTAAATAGGTACTAGTAATGTACGTACCTAAAGGTAAGACATCTAGGGTATGTACCCACCTATAGATACTTGATTAACAACACCTACACTATCTTCACTAGTAGGTACCTACATACCTATTACAAAGAGAAAAGAATTGTATTTTTGTATTGTAACGAATAACCTCAAAAACTACTGGAGGTCGTTCTATGGGCACTTGAGGCTCTGTCTTCTTTCTACCCCGTTATGGAGAAAATCTACACTAATATTCTATAGAGAAAAAAAAATATTGTTTGCATTGAATAGGCTCCGAAACTACTGGACCGATTTGAAAAATCATTTTAATATAAGAGTACTACATTATCCCTGAGTAATATAGGCCACATAATTTTCCTGAATTTCCACGGGAACGAAGTCCCGGGCGGAATGGTGAAAGAATTTTTGAAATCGGTCCAGTAGTTTTTAAGTTTATTTGTTACATACATACAAAAATACAAATCTTTCCTGTTTATAATATTAGTACTATATTCTCCAGTTGTGTACATTCTTCTATAAGGCAACAGAATAGCATTGACGCACATTGAGTGGTTCGGAGAAGGCAACTGCAGTGCAGTGCAGCGGCGCAAGCGCAGGTTCGGCAGGAAGTGAGCCGTAACCGTGGCGCGGTAATCGCAGCCCGGCTTCCTCCTGAGAGGATTCTCAGAGTTATAGGAAGGGAGATATGTCACTGGAATTGATTGTGTACCACATAATACTGGACAGTACAGACAGCAGCACGTCAGGTTACCCATTTGCACTCGGAATGCCGGTGCTTTTGCGAGCGAGATAAGGGACATGTCAAGGTCAACATGTGTAGCCTGATGTGCTGCCGTGTATACATATTGTACAAAATCAAAAATCTAAATTATTTTTTGTCTTCGTGGATAGATTTACGTCTATATTCCTTCAAGGGGTAGACAGTGGTCAGAGCTACGCTACTAAGTTCAAAATACGAAAAAAATATTTTGATCTCCCATACAAATTTCATCAGCATATAGCGCATTTTGTATGGGCAATCAAAATATTTTTTTCGTATTTTGACCTATGTTCCTTGGGGAAAGTTGTTCAGTTTCATGGACTGATTTAGCACCCGAGAGGTGGAAAGAGATTTACCTAAGGCCCTGTATAGTAGTTTTTAAATTAAAATTTTAGAAAGTAGCTTTGCACACGTGGAAAAGTAACCCTATGTCACTCTCCAACTGTCTAACTATATGACACTGTGTAAAAGATATTGCAGATGCGTTGCTCCTTTGATTTGCAAAACCGAGAAACTGTTTAACCCGTTGACGAGCTGTTTGTCTCAGTATGACTTACCAACCAGAAGCTGATTTAATTTTTGGTATAAGGTATCCTAAATCTTTTAATTATGAAAATATTGCATGTTATTGTATGATTTGAGTGTTTTGGATTGAAATACTACATTATAAAGAGGACCAGCATCAGTAATGTTTGCCACTTCCCGACTCATGGCTTTAAGTAGTTAAGAGAGCGACACTTTTATTGTTTCGCATACTTTGCTTTTTTGCGCGCTCCGGGCGACGCGCATTCTGCGGGCTGTGTCGTGATGTGCGCAAGCCCAGCCTTTCAATTTGCACAATTTCAACCGATTACAGACTAAACCAAAGACGCATAAGTTGATTACACGCTGCCTCGGTGCCTAGAGGTTATCACCTTCACTTACTTAGTAATTTCGTTAAGCAACAAGGCAAATTTAAGCAAGAGCATAGATTAAAAACGTACCTATCGCAAAACTTTATATACTTACCAATAGGACCTGCCTACAATTTGTAAGCAACGTTAGTCTATGGCTTCTAATCATTTACGTCTACTGATTTATGTGTGTGACTGTCATCAAATTTTGTATATTGTATGATATTGTAAGTCCACGCTTTCTAAGCTAACTTAATTGGATTGCACCGGTAGAAATATCAATAGTTTTCGACAACTTAGGGAAACATGAGGTATCTTGAATTGTTGTCTTCTTAGTGGTTTGTTCCTTGTCTCATTTGGGGTACCTACAAACCACTTGACACTGTGTCTCTTCTACAACAAAGCATTCTTTGCTAAAACTTACTTTGTCTTGTAAACTTTGATCAATCTTTTAATTTCCATGATTAAAATGCTAATCGTTGGGCTTGAAAGGCAAAGTTACGCATGGGACCTTTGACCGGATATGTACTTAAGTATTTCCTTAGTTGGTATTGAAATGAGCTTGAACGCAAACAATGCCTGGAGTCCGAAACACAGGCAATAACATGGAATGCTTAGTGTGAGCAGGACATCACTCTTTCTTGGAATCACGAGCCTGCGTAATGGAATGCAGTAGGAGGGAAGTACGTAAACCACAGGACGGTTTTTTACCTATGACTCTTGTTTCAATCTCTACTTTTCATACCAGAGATCACCAGTGTTGTCGTAATAGCCATCCGAATGAATCCGAATGTAACCAGATAATGATCACCACCGTTAAACTCTAAGTATGATAGACGCTAAAATAACATAGAGTGCTAGGCTAGGTCCTCAAGGGTTACGTTCTCTGCCAGTTTAGGTTGAAATCAGGATAATCAATCCCTGAGAACAGGAAAGCGGCGTTGCGAGGTTGTCTAAGATGACATTGTCGAACGCTACACCGTAAATTTTACTTACTGGGGAAAAAATATGAATTTGCTGATTAACCTGACATACCTAAGTGGATGTCAAATCACATCATTTATATGGTCCACAAATTATATACGACTGATGGCTGTCAGACCCAATAATAAAGCAGAAAACGAAAACGATTAACGACTTTCTTCCTTATAACTTTTAAAATTTGTACACAGAAAACGATTTGTTATAGTATAGATAGACGAATCTTTACCAAAGAAAATAATAGGTTCTACCGGATACGTAGTTCATGAGCAGTCCCAAGGGAATGCAACCGAGCGACTGTGAGCGCCGCCGCCGCCCGCGCCGCTCGCCAGCCGCCGTCATCCCATCGGCCTCCGCTAAAACAATGTCTGCAGACCCCACAAACTCTACCAACAACCATTAACTACATTTTTGAACGAACCCTTAACGATTGCTTCAACACTTACCTATCTCTTTTTAATTACTATACAACGTCCTATTACCATTCCATGTATTTTTAAACTGTACATTTACAATTAAAATAATTTTCTTCATTCACAAGTTGAATGTGAATAAGGTTTACAAAATGAGCTGTTTTGAGAGTAAAGACTTTATTTACTAAACACTTTTGAGTATCTACTAGGAAAAATGGAAGGTAAACATCAGGAAATGATGTAAGTTGCGGTCGTTCCTGTCCCGTATCGCCCTACTCGCCTATTTATGAACCTGTTAATTAGCTATTATATATACTTAGTTTGATATCGTTGACACACTTAGTAACTAGGTAAACAGACGCAGCAACGGTTTTCGCACAGATTAAGACTTAATAAGTGATATAAATACTAGACAATTGTAGAATTACCAGAGCATTGTCTGATGAGCGACTTTGCTTGCGTGTGATGTGGACTGGATAGTGCATCACAATCTCGGAGCTTGATTTCGTTCTACTTTTTATTAAGTTCCAGTCTAGATCCGCAAGTCTACAAAAAGTACCTATCTTACGTTGTTAATTAAGCATGTTTTAGAGTTTAAAGGCATGTGTACATGTAAGTATTCTCACGGTCAATGTTCTTTACAAATTTGCAGTGTTAGGTTAGGAGTTAAAAGTTTTAACACGTTTCACTTTCGTCCAAGAACAATATAATCGTAAGTACTGAGGGTTTTAAAACGATTTTATGGTACATAAAGAAGATGCCATACTTACTCAAGCAAAAGTATTATATTTAAGTATCTGAGCGATACCTTTGTCTCTGCCACGCCTAAAGCATGGCAATATCTGTAAACTTGTTAGTAAATAGTGGGAACACGAACAGTAATGTAGGTACAAAAATTGAGTTCTTGACTATTTCATACTTTAGTTGATGTTACTCCGGCTCCAGGCTCATCTTAAGTCGATTTCGTGCTTTCACCTCATCAGTTTGTCGAGACCAACATGAAAATATTGATAAACTGGTAAATAGTCTTCCTCGTGTTAAAAATAAAGAACTCACAAGAGCAAAATTAAGGTCTATACATAAGTATAGAGCTTTACTCTATATACATTGGAAATAGCACAAAGGAAAATGCCAGATAAAATCCATGACGAGTCTAGTCACATTTTTGTAATTTTTGATTCACCGAGAACCGAAACGTCTCAAATATCTTGTTCAACGCTAACCAGCATACCTATCTACCTACCTACGTCGAGGAACAAATAGTATGTTGTAAAACAGCGAATTCCAACGAAATTCATAAATTGAGGATTGCAACGAGACATCGCATCCACCGACGACGTGACGCGCTGGCGGCCACTCTGAGACAATAGCCTCAGGTAGTAAACGTAGGACAATGAAACGCAAGCTTAAGTATAGATCTAAGTACAGAGGCCAGCACATCAGGTTACCCCACTTCATTGAAAAACCGTTCTTATCGCAACAGCTCTCACTGTAGAAGTGCAACGTCTTAGACGTACGGAATAAGAACGAACGGTACAAAGTTCAAAGTGTCCAGTTAAATGTGTATGCATACAGACACTAAAGCTATAGACACTCAAGCACACATTAAACTTGTCACTTAGAACTTTGTACCGTTCTTATTCATTTTTGAAATATTATGTAGGTATTCGTTCTATGTAGAAAAGCAACGCGTTTACTAAACTATAATACTGTCGCTTAAAACGGATAAAGTTATTGGTGGATGTCTTTATGAATTTAAGTTAGTGTCCATAAACGGTTTTTGATCAATAAAGTTACCTATAATATGTTCTGATACAAACTTCTCAATCGTCATCAGCCCAATACGTCCCCAACGAGGGGCACGGGCCTCCCTTCCAAACACGGAGGCCATAGTCCACCACGCTGGCCCAATGCGGGTTGGTTGACTTCTCTTAAGCTGAGCGAAACAAAACGACGTTTTCGTAAATACTATAAGAAAAGCTGTAGAACACTGCTTAAACACTGCTCACAACACTGCACTGCACACAACACTGCACTGCAACACTGCTTAAAGAAGTAGAATTTAAGCATCAGTCGAAAGTTTTAAATGGTAGGTAGCGCTATCAGCTCTGACTACCTAATATTGCCAGGCAGCATACGTAACATTCTATTTCACATTGTAATTTCAGTAAATTTCAACAGGACGAATAAAACAAATTTGAAAATTAAACCAACCGATCAGATATTTTTGTTAGCTTTACATTTCAACTCGCTTATTTCCAGGGGTAGGTACAACCTATTGTTTCAAGAAAAAAAAAACGATTCAGAAACAAATTGATGAACGCCTCAGATATGATACATGTAGCAATTTTGGAATTTTAAGCAATAAACCAACACCTTTTCAGCGCAATTGTTGGAGGGGCCGAATAGTTTTTACGACCCGTTTACATGTTCCAAGTGCCCTCAATAGCTGCAAATTGTCTTGGACAAGGCATAGGACATTGTTTGCAACGCAGTTATATTTTTTCCAGGCTACTGTGCACAAGCTAGGTGGGTCGACGGCCTGACAATGCTAATACCTCAGCCAGAGATGGTGGCTGCGTTCCCAACCTCCCGTTACATGGCATGGTACTCGGCGATAAGCCCCATTATTAACATAAGCCGGAAATTACTTTGATTTTCCAACGATTTCCTGGGAAACTTCTGGTTAACGTTATAGTTTTACTCACAGTTTGGAAGATACTATGTAAAGCTAGACTCTCTCTTACACTTGTAACTTACATTTTCAGCTTATAGTATCTACAGGGCTTTAGGTATCTCTCTTTCAACCTCTCGGGTGGTTAATCAGTCCATGAAAGTTGTTCAAACTTCCCCAAGAAACATAGGTCAAAATACGAAAAAAAATTTTGGTCTCTCATACAAAATAAGCTACTTATATGCTGATAAAGTTTGTATGGGAACTAAAATGTTTTTTTTAGTATTTTGACCTATATTCCTTGGGGAAGTTGTTCAGTTTCATGGACTGATTAACCACCCGAGAGGTTGAAAGAGAGATACCTAAAGCACGTAGACACCGTATCATTGTCAAACCCGTAATATTGTAATTTGACTGAGTATGATTATAAACTCTCGGTACTTTATGAACCGCTCCATTTTTTTCACATTGACGGACTATTCTAAAATATTAATGCAACCTAACCGAACCGAACCTAAAAAAAGCCTAACCTAACTTATCCTTGTTTAATGCAGTCGGCAAATTGTAATATTACGGTTTTTACAATTTTCCGGTAACATACAAAAACTTTACAATCCCAAAAAAAGAGGCAACTTACAATTAGGTTCATTATCTTAACACATTGAATACTTACTTATTTTATAACATGCATCGTTAATGAATAGGCTTTCGCTACCCACGACTTGGCTCTACTTTTTAAAATACGTAGAATATAGGGTAAGCGAAACAGTTTATGTACCCCAACCCGCTAGTTAGAGGGGCATTACATTCTTGAACATGATTCTCTATAAATAGTCGGCGGTTGCTTTATGTCTTGAATAAACCTAATAACGCTGCTGTTGCTGTTTTTATAAGGGAAATCAGGTGGAACCTAGTCTAGATAAATCTAGCAGTTAGCCAGACGAATACTGATTAATATGTGCATTCGTCAGCGCAGCTATACACTTTACATGTTGGGCTATTCTTGACTCTTACTTCTTTTGTAATAATAACGGTTTCGAATGTGCTGTTGTTTGTACAATGCTGGGTAACTAGCCTTTTGCAAAAACTGCATATTACATATTGATGTTAGGAATTATGGACGGTTACACAATCGATGCGCTCGCTGGTACTCACTACTCGTAGGTCTCGCAAATTGCAGAATTCTTAATAGGTAGGTGCTTATTTTCTTTGAATAAGTCAGAATTGCACATGATTTTACAAATTACACTGTCCTGAAGGGCTACGAGTAAATAAGGTAGCCCTTGTGACGTGAGTGAAAATTGCCCTGTCCCAAATATAACGGTAAGTAGATACATCTATTTTTTGGAAAAACAAATTTGCTCCGATCGGGAATTGAACCTGTTCCTACTTAACGGATTGGAAGCAAGATCATCTAAAAAAAACTATCATCAAACAAAAGGTTATAGAAGTTTGTTTTTGTGGGGTACCATCGGACCCTTATTACTTTCACTACGGTAAGCTGTCCCTGAAAGTCGAAACAAATAGTTTTACAGAAACATATTTTTTTATTACAATACATACCTAGCTTGTTTTACAGAAGCTCTTTTTCTTTATTAACCATTGCCCTACCTAGGGTGTGGTCCGTTTTACTAGCCACAGTCACATAATTATGTTTCGGAATCAGGTTTCTAGGAGTTGCACGATACAATACAAAACAGTTGATGAGAAAAGTCTCGTCCTATTTTCGCTTTTCTTTTCACTCCATATATCAGGAGACCCAGAGTGGTTACTGAGTGCAGTGTAACAGCTCTGGGTCATATATAATAATAATTCATTTGAATTTGTAACCATATACAATTTCAAATGAATTATTAAGATTTAGACTCATGATAAGAAATGGATATTAGTCGCTCAATTTTTTTTTACAAGGCGTGGGCCCATGCAATGATTTTGCCACGGGCCTCAAATGGTACAGTTACGCCACGCTTGAGCTAGCGTTATCTAATTCAAAGGGCTTATTAAAAGCTTATCGCTTCAGGGTAGTGCGTGCGCTATAAAAAGCATAGAAACAGCGACGAGCGTTGACCTGGCAAATGTTTACTGTCCTTGATCGGCGCGGGCGTCGGTGACGTCATGGCGGGGGGCCGATGGGTTTCAGAGGCCCGCAGATTGGCGCTATGCGGTAGGCGCTACGGAGCCGAGTACTTTTGTCAGCCTTGCCACATGTAAGCAATGGGCATACTGTATTTTAGATTTAAGATTCGGAATTTTTCCAGATAATCTTTCGACATTTGCATTGGGTTTTTAATCTCAAACGGCTACTTATTGTATAATGTCCAAATATCAAATCGCAAACCAACGAGTCGATGTTTCATTTCAATTCACTTTCTGTCAAGTATTGTAAGATTTGTCATATATAACTATATATATAACTATTTATTGTACTGTAAGTACCTCCTAGCCTTCCGAAAGAAAAGGGATTAAATTTGTCAAATCCTCGTGGCCAAAACAATAACCATAACTACAAAAAATGGGACAACATCTTAAAATTCTCGGTAATCTCTAAAAGGATCCACAGCCAAGCCAACAAGAGGCGATTGTCGTTCATGATGTCACGGTTTTGTCATTTGCCCAATGACGATCATTTTGTTCTTACACTACATACCAAGTACTTAAAATATTGCAAAGATAACACTTGTTAAAGTTAATTCGTGGTTCATAAAAATTATGAACACTGACACCCATCATTCATGAATTCCGCCATCCAGCTATAGGATTGGATACCCCGTAAGGAATTCAAACTGGCTTGTTAAGCGTTAATTTAGATCTTGCAAGGCTATTAAAAGAATATTGGATTGAGCATTCAAATGTGTGACAGAGGCGCCGAGGGCTAGTTACACTGTCCTACTCAGCGGTAAAGTCAGTATAATATAGCTCTCAGACTTTGTTACAACCGGCGACGAAGTTGGAGGTCGTTCGAGGCACTTTGAGGCGAGCCACGAGCTATATTCCACCAGCTATGAATGAATAGTCGTTCGACTAGTTAGGCGCATACCAAGTAACATCAGATTAATTTGACAACAAACATTTAAGTTGGCGAAAACCGGAATGGTTGTCGGGTAGTAGGCACCACCGGCACCCGCCCCGTGGGAACCGCGGCGCGAGACGTGTGTCGCGATGATTGCCCGACCATTCATTTACCGATGTTCCGTTTCGCGGCTTGAAACGTGTTCTCCGATCACATTGTCAGTGTTGATGAGCTAACGACCACTCGCCGTCTGGTTTTCATCGAGACTCGACGCGGTGCGGCGTTCACACACGCAACTACCATTGTATTTTTAATAGGTTCACATATGATGAAATTGCTTAATCACTCTTATAATAGGTGTGTCAGATTAGAATTTGCGGTTTATTAATAGATGCTAAAAACTTGCTGAACGTCTAAAACAATGTGTGGTCTTAGTTTTATTGTAGAGTCGAGGTCTTCTCTGTAGAATATGTCTAGAGTTTAGGGTCTCTCAATTATACTTTTTTATACATTTTTTGTCTGCACAATATTGCTATGCTAGTATCTATTTCGATCGGTTTAACGACTTTTTGAATGCATAACAAACCAAATATGTCTTTAGTAAAAAGTGGTTTAATTTGTACAAGCCTAAAAAAACCATCTTTACTTTATTAGTAGGTATCTACACTAATATTATAAAGAGGAAAGATTTGTACCTATTTTTGTATGTTTGTATGTTTGTAATGAATAGGCTCAAAAAGTACTGGGCCGATTTAAAAATTCTTTCACCATTCGAATGCTACATTATCCCTGAGTAACATAGGCTACATAACTTTTTATACATTTTTTGTCTGCACAATATTGCTATGCTAGTATCTATTTCGATCGGTTTAACGACTTTTTGAATGCATAACAAACCAAATATGTCTTTAGTAAAAAGTGGTTTAATTTGTACAAGCCTAAAAAACCATCTTTACTTTATTAGTAGGTATCTACACTAATATTATAAAGAGGAAAGATTTGTACCTATTTTTGTATGTTTGTATGTTTGTAATGAATAGGCTCAAAAAGTACTGGGCCGATTTAAAAATTCTTTCACCATTCGAATGCTACATCATCCCTGAGTAACATAGGCTACATAACATTCCCGAATTCCCATGGGAACGAAGTCCCGAGCGGGATGCTATAAGATATATACTCGTTATTTTTTTGTTATTCATTAACATAGAAAATACATTTTTCTTGTATCAACTATTAGTCATGTATAAATAATGGGTGATTGTAGTCCGTAACGTTACTTACGTTTGTGCGGTTTTAGTGTCAGAATTACCTTAAAATACCATCTTAACACTCTAAATGTGCGGGTTCGACCATTAAAGATACAGTCAAGCCTACAGTACTGCGTGTAAAAAGTACGTGCTGAGGTCTCCGTAAAACAAAAAGAGGTTTTATTTCACGGACCATCAATTTATACATAAAGCACTTTTGTATGTACTTACACACCAGTTCAAAGTTTTTATCTGTAATCAATTCCATTAAAAAGATTATTATCATTTGACTATAAAAGGTGTGGAATTTCCCTTAATGGGAATAGTTCACAAATTAAAATTTTGTGAAGAGTATGTAATAAAATTTATCATGGCTATCGGCGGCCGGAAATGAAGAATATAAATTCATGTGTTGTAACTTGCTACGCGTGGCCTTGGATTTCACTGTGGCTTCTTTTCTAATCATTGAATCAAAACTATAGAAGCTTGATTTGTCACTTAGTTACAGAAAAAAAAAGATTTTTTTTTGTTACTATAAGACCCTGCATTAAGCGAAGCTTGAATTGAAGTGGCCTAACAATTATTTAGATTACCTGCTGGTTCATCTATTGAAGACAATATTAATGACACCATTGTCAGAACCAATACATGAAGGGAAAAAAGGAAACATGAATGATGAACTAGATAACAAAGTGAAAAAAAACAATGAAGTAAAAAAAAATCGACGCTTTATAAAAGATAGGTAAACGTTTTGTGGAAGATTGTTCAATTAAGTAAGCAAATACTTACATAATATGTATCTCGAAGTGAAGAATCTCGGATACCTAATTATTTCACGGTAGCAAAGTTGGTAATGAGCCAGACTTGTTGTTGGTAATGAGCCAGGTTGCGGGTTCAAATCCTGGTGCGGGACTGCGGGCCTGTACTACTAAATTCGTCTTTTCGGATTTATGTACGGATTTCTAATTATGACCTGCTCAACGGTGAAGGAAAACATCGTGATGATATCCGCCTGTCCAAGAAAATTCGTTTTCAAAAGACGAGCGGTCCACCAACCTGCATTGGGCCAGCGTGGTGGACTATGGCCTGACTCCCCTTCGTGTTTCGAAGGGAGGCCCGTGCCCTTCGGTGGGGACAGAAAAAAGGTATACGAATATAACTAAGCACCGGCCTTACGAATATAACTATGACTGAAAGTTTTATGCATTGGTATAAGCAACGGGACTTGTCTTCTCTTGTCTTGTCTGTGTATGATAGTGTCATACTGAGTACCGGGAAGTCCTTGTTTCGTTCGTCTAACATATAATTAATTGTATTTAACTTCGCATTCCAAATCGTAGCTGCGTCATAGTCGTGGTGACGGTTAAACTTCCTTCAATATTTGTAAGTAACGGCCGTACTTATATTACACATTGCGTTTACAATATTTGACCAAAAACCTGTGAAAAACAGTGGTTGCGAACTGTTGTACGCAGTATACAATTTATAATTAGTTCTTAAGACAGTTAAGTATTCTATAATAGATTTCTTTATCCGACAGTAACACTACAGGAAAGACTTTCCGTTTATTAGTTTACAAATAAATATGTAGGTTTTTTCGTGAAGAAGCAACACAAACCATAAGAATAAATAATAACTTATTATTTATTCTTATGCACAAACGTCAGTTAAACGTCATCAGCAGCATCGGGCAGATGAGAGGTATTGTTAAAACGTAAGTGATTACCTATATGCTCTTTGGGTATTGTTATTACAATACTGTTTTCCTTCATAACACCCTCAACGTGCCTCACTACCACATAAAAAATTAGAATTGGTTTAATAATTTGGCATACAGTTCGTTGCATTAAAAGATTAGGAACCGCTGCAGTTAAAAATGAGTATTCTATTGGTATATAGGTACAGCGACATAAAAACTCTTAAATCACCAAAATAAATATACATTGTATAGTAAAAAAAAATTGCGACATATATGCCTTGAATGTACGCCACATGATAAATAGAGTTCAATGTAAGTATAATAGCCGTTTTTATGTAATTTAGTTGAAGATAACCAGTAACCATATGGGTAATATACCATATGGTATTAGGTTTACAGATGATAGAGTTTACTGGTTGTCCATGAACTTTTGAGTTTTCGTTTATCGTATAGTCATATCAAACGTTCGGCAGATGTAAAGTAAAGGCGCTGATAACATGCCGAGCCTCAATGCTCGCAAAAAATTCAAGCGCGCGTATAACTCGGTGATCACGTAATTTCCTGTCTAATAAATAGGGCAACGCTTCACGTTAACCTTGTTCTTTGATGGTTTCTGGCAAGGTTAGCAAGGGCGTGGCTAATGAAAGGCAAAGTTTGGACCACTTTTGAATGCCCAAGCTTCCAGATGAATAATTATTTGAATGTTGGACGAGTATACCACGCAGTTGTCGTAATCGTTCTTTTTATGTAGTTACCGGGGCTTGATGTGTTACGGTCTGCGGTCTCGCTCTGATATACTAAATTTAAATCAGGATAAAGCTTCGGACCGGAATGCGGGCGCAGGCCTCTGATAACAATGATTCCACTAATTTTCTTCACATAAGTCAACCGGGACGTTGGCGCGTTGGATTAGGCGCCTGTAAACCTGTTCCAGTTGGTGAGGAGAGGAATAAAAATGGTCTCTATTTTGGGATCTCCCGCTGTGTCCTCCCGCCGCCGCGCGCCGGCGCACCCTGCTGAACCCCAATAATGTCTACTGTGACCTACTCGTAACACGTGGCCGACGCTCCTATACTACGGAAAGGAACTATATTTTTTTAAGTTTTGTTGTGGCAACTTCCGAAATGGCAAAATAAATTTACGGCTAAGCGATACCCTAACCCCCGAAGCTCTTCAGCTTTATCGTTTTGTCATTTGTTTGTATAATGAGCGCAGAAAAGATTGATGGGGCTGAAGAGTTTCTCCATAACTTTTTCAATGAGTCCTAATAAGGTTGACATAGTCACCTAGGATAATCTAAAATCTTGACCTTCTAGATGAAAAAAAAACACTGTTTTTATACTTTTAGCTAAAGCTCGATCGTATAGGCGTAGTATATTAATGTCGGTTATGTTGTGTTATCTATTCGGAATGGCATTATGTCGCGCCACATACGCAGGCACCTGCGCATTTGCGATTCGGATGGACGATGTGCGTCTGATTTACCACTTACCATAGAAAACGTATCACCCTGACAAATAGGTCGCTCAAAAACTCGAATTTCTCGAATTATGCTGAATTTTAGATGATTTGAAGATTTACCCGACTCTACATAACAATAGAAATGATTTTACGCATAGAAAATAATTTTTTTCCTGGAGATATGCTTCGCTGTGACTTTCAAATTGGAATTCGAAAGTCACAGCGAAGCATGTAAGCACTGAATTTAAAAATCGAGATTGTTGGGTGATTTTTAAAGCTTTTATTTGAAAAAAATTACTGGAAATCTTTTCAGTTTTTCGAATTTTTCTTATATTTATAACTACTTAATATTTTAACACATGTTTATTTTGAATTTAACACATGTTTATTTTGAATTTTTTTGACTTGTATTAGATTATAAACTTTAGAGATGGTAAGAGAGAACATATGTATACTACTTACTATAGCTTATTTACTAACGGAACATATATTTATCCTTACTAACATATTAAACGCAAAAGTTCGTATATATGGATATTTGTTACTCTTTCACGCTCAAACGGTTAGACCAATTTTGATAAAATTTGGTATGGAGGTAGCTGACAGCCTGGATTAACACATACGCTATATAATTTTCCCGAATTCCTACGGGAACGAAGTCCCGGGCGGAAAGCTAGTCATTTATAATTTTTTGGTATAAAATTATTATTTTTAAAATAAAAATACTTAATAACATCTTTTAAACTTTCTAAGTTTTTATTTTTGTTTTAGATTGTTCGTAATCTTAAAAAAATTGTGTAAGAAAAACTAGCGTGCTATTCAATAACACAAGTTGGTTCCAACGTAAATAATATATTTCTTAAAACTGTTGTTATTCCATGATATAGTTATATGTAAGTATCAACAGGCATTATGGTAGTTCTTCATATGATACCATCAGTACACCTTAAGCTGTCATTAGTAAAGGTACAAGGAATTTATAACGAGAAATTTATTCATATGTTACTGGATTGCCTTTGAAGGGAAACCAGAAACGTGAATTTGACAAGGCAATAAGGCTGTTAACTGGTAAATTACATAGCGCAAGACTATAATGAAAACCGTGTTCGTATACAAAATAATTTTAGAGAAGTGGATACCTAAATCCTCGGTACCGAAGTAAATTGTTAAAGCGAACGAATGGCATCGGCACCTACAGGAGGAGGCGTGGTCCAGTATAAACATTCTTATGTTATGTTGGGTTATAACTCTAAAATTATAAATTTTGTATCTGCCCCGACATTCATCGCTTATCTTATAAGTCTTATAACTGTTGAATGGTTGAACGAGTTTTGATTAAAACAAAAAAAAAAACGCATCAAAATCGCTAGATTCATTAGGCCTACGATGCCATAGACAGACATACAGATACACACATAAACTCGTTAAACTTATAAAAACCCTTCTTTTTTGTCATTACAATAAAAGTTATATCAATAAAAATTCAAAACAAATAATAAGTATCTACAGCTTGACCAAAAAGAGTAGAAATTAATAACTAGCAACATCATCGTGTCGTCCCTTTAAAACCGTATTGATTTGAAAGGGACGACACGATGATGTTGCCAGTTATTAATTTCTACTCTTTTTGGTCACGCTGTATGGTATTATCACGCGAAAGTAACACAGTCTCGCTCTCTCTGAAGGAGAGGGTTGCAGGAAAAACCCTGGCGAGGCTCTCAACAATCTTCAGAAAGAAATCTGCGAGCTATGCTGGTAGGTAAATCGAGTAAGACTACTTTCTGTATCTTGTTCATTATTGTAATTTTGGTAATACTTGCGTCCTTGATAAATTACTACTGTAAAAACTTGCAATTTACTACGCTGGCTCAACGAATTGAACTGGATCTTGGCCTCAGACATTAAAGTGCGCCACTAGTACTATTATTTATTCTGTGGCGCCACTCCTTCCAGTCAAAGTTTATACAGGGTCTTGTCCCTATATCAATCTTCTAATAATGCTATTTATGCTGACTAAGCGAATTTCGTAGAGGTTATCAAAAGATACTGAAACTTGGTGCTTCCGGATTTCTCTGTTGTTGCATGAAACTATTGTTTCACAAATGTACGTACATTTGTAGCAAATACTTTTAAAAGATAGTTAGGTGACTTATTGAATATTTGTTTTTATGTAAATATCTGCGGATGCACTTCTTGCACTTCGTCTGTAGTTTTGCACTCTGTAGCTCTCGACTACGACGTTTTTAACTACGAATTTTCGTCCAATTTATGTTGTAACGTATACTCATTGACTTGATATAACACAGTGATCATTCGAAAGCTGAACAGTGGTACTTAACTTTGCCAAACGAAGTCGCGGGCGGAGAGCTAGTGGTTTACAAAACATGTGATTTGGCGGTCGGCGAGCGCGCGAACGTGGCAATGACTCGTGGGCCTTGAGCCGTGAGCGTAAAGCCGAATGGCGGACGCGGCGGGCCCCACAGACTGCCATTGCCATGCCATCAGACGTGCCATACCACACCGGGCGAAAACCCACCGCCCCTGAGCGAAAACCACCTCCTACAGTCACAATGGTAATGACCAAATCTTTATTTTACACGGATAGATTTTTATAGGATATACATTTCGACGATTTCTTTAATTTATTAATCTATTGACTTATGGAATAATTTTCGTCTGTTAACTTACGAATCGTTTTATAATACGAGCGGACCGAAAAAAAAAAGAGTTAGTTTTTCATAGACCAGGACGAAAACTTGTTGCGGTCAATATGAATGCAAAATAAATGTAGGTTTTTTGCAGCGTTATTGTAATAATTAGTTTACTTTGAATGGAGTATGCTTATGGGATGACTTTGATATAAGATGGTAAATATTCCAATGAACAACTTTCTCGGACGAACCAAAACCATTTTTTTTTCTCCTTATCAGTCGGCAATCAGCTGTTGGAACATATCTGAAAAGTTGGAACATTTTTTCCGTAAAATTTTGTGGACCAACTCGCAATTTTAAATTTCTAAATTGATTTTTCACACATGTTATATTTGTAAATGTATCTGGATTAAACATTTAAGAAGGAACAAATAAAATAAACTTAAATAAAAACTTCTACCTATATTCAACGTGACCAAGAGCGAGTAGGTCGGTATCATCGCTGTATAATCTTTTTTACGTTTTATATTGGTCTCGATTCATTATTCCGGATCTGAGTTCCAAGAACTCGTCTAATTCTTGTCAAAATCGGATATTGCCGAGTGTTGGAGCGGTTTGCTATACTATCTATCTATACACTCACGCCTACAATCCCTTTTGGGGTAGGCAGAACGTCATTTGGTTCTGAAACCACTGACGTCACATTCGACATTAATTCTGAAAGTCAATAGATGGAATTTGGGTATAGCGGTGATAAGTTGTCAGCCTTTCGCCTACAATAAATACAGCAAAAACCCTTAAGTCCATAACTGTATGCCTGGGAAGAGTTGGCAGCTGGCACATTCTAAGTTTTTCTTTCACTCCCAGTCCAGCATGGAAGCGTGGAGCGGTTATCAGTGTTTGAATATATTATGAACGTCGAACTGATGTACTCACTAAGTACGTGAGTACTACTCAGCCAAAACTGTCGCTTATCAACATCAGCAATGTCGGTCATAGCAAACGGCGCGGCAGCGCGCATGGGGGCCTTATCATCACAAACACCGCACACCGACCGAAAGTACCCACACGTTTAAAAATACTGCATAAAACTTAACGACCGCATTCCCGAAAACCATTGACTTTTTTACTCAAGTCCGCGACACATCTTTGAAACGGCCAACAAATTGACGTTTTTCTTACGTAAAAGTGAAACAAAACCAACTTTTGCGGATATTTGCGCAGTGTGTACGACTACAATCGATGTAAAATTAACTCATAATGAACTGACAATGTCGGAATTTTGAGTACTTACATTGTTAAACATAATACGTAAATCAGACGTAGTCGCTTATTTCTTTGAAATGTTGAATTTGTGCAATATGTAACGTCTATGTACTGGGTGACACAGTGAAACGCAGGGTACAGTAAAACAAACGCAATATTTTTACAAAGCATTAATCGCTTCACAAACTAAAAATTTCCACGGGAACGAAGTCCCGGGCGTCCTCTTGTTTATAATATAAGTAGGGATTGTAGCCTTGTAATCATCGATTAGATGAAATAAGATCTAAAAAAAGGTGTTCTAATAAATATAAAGTTAATGTTTAGCGGTGAGGAAAAGGGAAAAGGTCCTTTTACCAGAAGTGTTTATTGGGAAATTGTAAATTTTGAAAACTAGACGAATTTCAGATGATTTATTTCCCTACGCTAATTTATGCTGGTAACCTGCTTACTTCATCTAGATAGGGCGGTAAATGTTAGCAAAAACGCGAGTACGTAAGGCATGCTTGAAATGTAATTAATTAAGAGCTATTAATTGTCCATTCGCCTCGAGGCGATGTGACCGTGATGTTTTTCTAAAGCCGTGTCCTTCGATTTATGACATCGATATTGTCTCGCATTACTAGGCCGGCGCTGCGTACATGAGAACATTCCATCGAGAGGCTCTACTCAGTAACTTTAAATCAATTACAAATCGAGAGTTCGATAGCAAATTCGAAGTGCACAGACATAGAAAAAAAAGTGATCAAGTGTTTATAATGAAAGTTTTGAGAAAAATGCAGCAGCAATGTACAGAGACCTGCGCATCAGGTTACTCTATTTTCATTGAAAAACCGTTTTTATCGCAACAGCATAGAGTGCACGCGCGTGGTAACATTATGTGCGACCCGCCGTACAACGGCACTGCAGTATCGATATCGGAGTGCCCCTCAAGATTCCTTGGCCGGCTAACAATAGGCAACACAATATACTCAACCAAATATGTATTTACTGTGTTGTGGTTATTTTTGTTTCCTTATTCACAGGACTTCCTTCCCTAACACAGTTGACACTTTAAATTAAACAGTGGGAGATGCCAACTACCTATGGAATGCAACGATTTCCGGGTTCATTTCCCGGTATGAGACGGAGGGACACGCCTAAGTATTTATTAATGAAGAAACCAAAGATCAAAGTAATTGTGAATACAAAGTTTACAAAATGGTACTTTTTACGATGTTTCGTATTTTCACATCTCTGTGTGTGTAAACTTCATTTCATTGGTTTGTGACTTTGTTAATGCAAAAGGATAATATTAATTGTGTTAGCTGCTGGTTCTTCCAAGGAATACAGTTATACAATTGGTATGCCGAATTTGAGTTCTATCGGGATCGGTTTCACCATCCAAATAGTAGGGTATCTCCGTTTGTAAAGCATCCCTGTAGCAGCGTCGCCGTCACCGCAGCAATTTGACTGCAGATAGAAGATTGACATAAGAGTTGATTGACCGAAAAATGGCTAGACGTTATAGAAGAAAAGCAATATCCTGTGGGGAAGGGGAGAGCTGCGGCGCGGGCGCCGGCAGTTCACACGCCCTCGCAATAAGTTTTAATTGAGTCGCAGGAAGCACTCTCCGCGGTCAATGCTTAGGGTGACCTACTCGAGATACAAAACAAGGACCCCGAAAAAGTAATAAAAGAATTAAATGACTAAGCCGTCATTAGCAGGACGATTCCACTAAAAAAATACCTACACCTACAATGCAAGCTACATGTGTTAAAATATTTCAAACTTCAACCTTTTTTGATATTTCAATGCAGCTGTGATTATGATAAATCCTGGTAGGACTGCTTACAATTAGACTGCCGAGATAATGTCAAAGTTTGTTTTGCAGTTTTTTTGTGGAATCGCTCTGCGGATATAAGACATGTATTTAATGACTAATATTTTGGACACAGCCAGGACAATATCGCCCCAGCAGCGCATATAAACAGTCCTTTTCTTTGGTTACAATGAAGTGACAATACCAAAAATATGTTACTCTATTCTTTAGTTGTTATTTGCTCTGCATGCAAATCCTTAAAAGTAATTTAAAAAAAATTAAAATTTTCAGTCCCAGTAACCTTATGTCTGCGGTAAACAAAGATCTCGATGTCATTGATAGAGTAGAACGAATACAAATGAAATGTATACAAGGAATTTTTTTTTACGTAAGTATAACTTAATGATGTAATTTTTCAACGAGTTCAACTGAGTTAAACCAAATTTTTAATCAGATACTTCTAGGTACTTATATTTAAATGCGAGAGTTTGTGAGGATGGATGAATGGATGTTTGTTACTCCTTCAGGAAAAAAAATTTGGTCATTTTTGATGAAACTTTGAAGTAATGTAGTTTAGACATCAGAGAACACATAGGCCTCATAATAATTTCCAAATTCCCATAGTCCCGGGTGGAAACCTCATTGGCGTACCTAAGGTTATTTTATAGGGGGGCCTGGCGAAAATTAAATGTACTAATACTTATTATAGTATTATAGTAGGTATGTAATAATAAGTATGTAGATTTCTCACCTGTAGATAACTATATAATTTTTTTTAATGATTTTTGTGTGAAGTTATTAGTATTTTGGCATCAATTATAGAATTTCGGATTGGCAGCCCAATATTCTGGGGTGGGCCCTAGACCATACTCGGGTGGGCACGGAAGACCCGCCCCCACCCCCCTATACACGCCTATGGGAAACCTAGTCTTCTTCTTCTTCTTATCGTGTAGGTATAGTCAAGTATGTGGCGAACTTGACTAACCCTGGTGTCAGAGTTTTCAAACCGCACAATGGCCTCTGACTTGGATTTAACGACTGTAGTCAATCGACATCAGCCGGGACCGAAAGCTTAACGTGCCCTCCGAAGCACAGAAACGCTCGTGATAATTGCCACTTTGGTCACCCATCAGGTTCCCTGCCTCTGTGTATGTTGCTTAACCTCACCTAGTAGCTGGAAACCTAGTAAATTACATTCTTAGAAGAAAGCGTGGTGGTGGATCTGTTGAACGCTAAAATCAGAGATCATTAACCTTTTTCTATTATACTTCTACTAATCTTTTAGCAAACACGCGCTTGATGCAAAAAGCTTGGACAAATTCGTGACCAATCGATTTAAAAAAAATTACATAATACCTTTTTGTGTAGTTAGCAGGAAAACTATTTGATAGGTAGATATTTGAGTATTTCAATGTTATACAAGTGAGAAGTTTAACGGTGTATCGTGAATCAGTTTACCCAAAATAATAGATCAAGTCAGTACATAAGACAATATAACTAGGAACTGTTTCATACTCAAAGATTTACCCACTCATTACACTGCAAAGAGTGCCCACTCATTATTGATCTAATAAGCAAGCTTTTGCCCAAAACTATGAAGTATTGGTAATATTTTTTTCTGCACTTCAGCCCTCTGTATCTCATATTAAGATTACGTCGATCCATTGCGTCGTCCGTTTCTGTATTTCTGATCGTAAGACCAACATCGTTGTAAAGTTTTTCAAAATCCATTAATTTGTTTTTGCTCAAAACAATGACAAATTTTATCTATTCATACAATTGTGTTTATGACTATAATTTACTTCCTTGTGGTAATAATATTCACATTACCTCGTTGCGGAACACTAAACACTGTAGGACTATACGTCCAGACATAACACAAAAAGCCAATCTTGAAGTTTAATGAAAAGTTAAGTCACAATCCGTGACGAGTCGCTTCCAACAGTTCCAAGGCCTTTGTACGCCTTTACCAAATTACTTCTTCAAAGGAATGTTCACATCATCATTTTTAACTTATCTATTATGTTCAAGTTCCAATCCGATCAGGATTCCTTGGTCACATAGCAATTAGCTCTCTCCGTTATAGTTGCTTGATCTTGCAAATCCTAGATTGTATGATCGCTCACCAAATCGCACGCCGAATGTGGTAAGTATATTACAAATTACTATGTAAACAAAAGAGTCATCTGTTCAGCAGTGACTATCTCAGGATAATACCTACAGTACAGTATTACAGTTTAGATACGGGTTTAACTAATTGTTTACCCGAAAGTACGTTTGACCTCAAAGACTTTGACGAGGATTCTTCCAAAAGCCAGTTTATGGCAAAACTCGGTAACGTTAATGTCCTGTTTTGAATTCGAGTGCAGTCACTCTATTCAATTTTGTTCATCTTGCCTTGGTACCGCTCCGACTAAGAGTCTGTTGTCATCAACAATTGCTTTGTTTATGACCCTCTATTGAAACGTAAGACACGAGGAGTGTCAGATGATTCAACGTACAGAGTATAACAAAAAATATACATAGATATATTACCCATTTAGATGGGTTCTATATGTATTTAAGACAAGATGTGTATTTAAGTTTAAGATCGTTTTACAAAGAAAACACAGTCGTCCTAAGCTTTAATAGGTACTGATATAGCTCAGTGGCCATAGGTTTTCATTATCCGCTTTTCGCCCAAAATACAGCAAAACCCTAGAATCCCATTACTGACTGGAAATAAAGGCTGGCACAGGGCGTAGTCCAACATGTAATTTATCAATGCAATCAATTTCGTTACTTTTAATGCCAAAATTTTGACAATATCACGTAATTTTATCATATCATCGCGTTAATATACAACAGTTTTAAATTAACAAGTTTATGATAAGATAAATGCAAAATGGTGGAAACCTATAGTTGTATAGGGTTATTGAACTCTTTAGGAGTGGCAGATGGTGAGCAGTCTTTACCTAAGGATTACATTATGTTGCTAAGTGATATTATTACATCACAACACACGTACAATAAGACCTCTGAGTCATACTATCATCAGGTTTTGTAAGACAGACCAAGGTATACAAGGCATGGGCGTAGCCAGGGGAGGGTTTTGGCGGTTCAAACCCCTCGGTCAAAATCATGATCATCTTCCTGCCCTTATCCCTCTACGAAACACCACCAAAATTTTCTTAACCCCCCCGAAATAGAATTCTGGCTACGCCCGTGATATACAAGGGTTTAAAAAGTAGAATCGATTAGTCAAGTAAGTACATATCTCAAAAATCCACTGCGTATTTTGGACGTGCATGAATTATGAAAAATTTAATATGGCCTGTTATGGATACTGTTCATTCTAAGTCCATTCTGAGTCACATACTCTGCCTTCTTCTTGACAATGTCTACGTCATCATAGATAAACAAAAAAAAATAAAGCTAAATACTACTTAATTTAATTTTAAGTTACCGAGATACAGAGATTATTGAATTTAATGTCCTCTATATGCCTCACTTAAAATTACAATCAATTTTCATTTATATCATCTTGTGACAAGATCAGAAGCTTGTGAATTTGCTTATATAGGTAAGTAGACATCAGAAAAACCAATTCTTCCGTAAAACTATTTAGACATCCTTTAACTCCTATTAGGCCAAAACATAAATAAATTGGATTTTCAGTCAAACGTTACGTTATAATTTCGATGAGAAATAGATATTATTAAAATTGGCCCGCAGGTTCGGCATTGTTATCGCGTGCCGACATTCATTTTGGGCACGATTCGCCCGAGGGCTGCGGCGCCGCCAAAACACTTCGTCGGCGCACACGCATTATTGTTGACACCTCATTTGGTTTCAAGGTTTGAACCTTCGACTTTTATGACTTTGAAACGCGAAATTTTTTCTTGTGGTTTTTGCTTTAAGTACTTATCATTATCAGTAATTCACAACATCAAGGAAAAGGCATTTTCTGAACAGCTTCTTCGGTTTTGGACCCTAACCAAACATTACGTGGTACGGCAAAACAGATCCAACGACAACAGCTATTTCATCCAATGTTTGCGTTTTTGTTCAAATATTTACTACAGTTCTCCTGTTTACGGTGCAAAGGGGAAAATTAATTTTATTTGGATTTCCTCAAAATTCAAAATTCTTTATTGTATCGTGAGTTTTTTTAAGGTATTACATCATTAAAGCACATACACGAACCCCGTTGGGGCACTACAGCCATGTTTCAATACTTACACATACTTAAAACTAAAATGAGATAGTTTATGATAAGTACTGACATATATTATGTATTTTTTTAATTAATTTAATTTTTTAGGCTAATGCACATTATAGTTCGCAAAAACAAAAGTATCTAGGTATGAGTGTTTGTATGTATGATCATGGGATATGTGTGTGTGTCTGTATGTGTATTTGTGCGAGTGTATGCGAGTGGCTAAGTTTGTAATATTTATACAAAAACGCAAACATTGGATGAAATCCTTGGAAAGAAACATGGAAAAAGAGCATTTATTCTCCTTAATTAGGTACGATTGTATTAGTTACATCAAAATTTGTAAGTTATCTTTGAGAGTAAGAACATGTAAGAACATTACTCTCAAAGATTAAAAGGACTTGGAACTTGTGCATTGATGTGCGATTCGTTCGGCCGAGGCGCGCCGGGGCTCGGGCCCCAAGTCGTGACAGCCGTTTGTTAAGCTAATGGCGAGCAAAAAGAATAAAAAAAGGAAACTCCTCACTCCTCCATTAACCGAGGCCAGCATGCGACCAATGTGCGACTGTTGACTCGCACAATTTGCTCGCGCGAATACAATTTGTCTTATAGCACCTCTATTGTACTTAGTTTTATTTCCGACTGGATACAGCACCGTCATTCAGTTTCCAAGGTATTTGAGGCGGTCGATAGAGCATTTGTAGTTTAAATTAGATTCATTAAACTTAAAAGCCTTGCAGGTTTTTGTTAGTGCGACGGTAGATACAAAGGAAGTTTTTTTAATGATGATTATTTCGAAACGGTGGGGAATCTTAATTTATGAACGTCTTAAGACAACTCCCAGCTGCTTACAAATTGTTACTAACAGCGACAACTGAAACCCCAGGAAATTAGAGAGAAGCGGGTGAGAGCTACTGGGGACTTCTTTGGTCGCCTTCCCAGTTTATGCGGCCCTAGAGTTAATCCACGATGTTGTAATTAGCGAATTAGCGCCACATGTGACACCGCGGGGGTCGCAAGCGCAGATGTAAAACACGCGACAGTGCGCGGCGAAAAAAACGCGACGCGAGAAAAAGCCGTCAGCGTCGGCGGCAGCCACGGCGTGAGAACGCCAGCCAGTCAGCTGACACGTGGCCAGTCGCGAGCTCATTCATGCATTTGATTCATAAAATGTATGCGAGTTCTAAGGACACCCATACAATGTTAGCAGTGCATCTGGATGGGGAGTGAGGAATGCTTCAATGAAACCGTACCTAGACGTGTAGTTACACATGTCTTTGTAGTACATATCATAACTGAAATTCGTAACTTTAAACGATTCGATTGCTTACAGAAATCGAAAAAGGCGAATTTAAAAGTTTCATTAAGCAAAATGCACATTGTGAAAGCCGATAACCGCCTCAAAATGTATCATTAAGAGGAAAGAAAGGAGCAGGAGTTAACTCCGACCGTATCGAACCGTCACTTATGGTTATTTGTGCGGGAATGCAATCTTTCGCAGGCGATCGGCGGCGGCGGCGCCCTGCTCGCTATAAATCAGCCCCGATTGAGGTCGGGCCGGACGCGAGTTATTTTTAAAATTGCGTGCACAATATTATGTGTTTAGGTGGAATATGATAATTGCGGCGGCGAGAGGCGCCGTAAGCCGACACCGACTATGGGATTACAGAGCGGTACCGCGAGGCCGGGCAGGCGCGCACTGCCTCCCGCCTGCCTGCATCACGCCTCGTTACGTCCAGACTTCACGAAAACACATCAGAATCACCATTCGCTTTGCTTTACTCAGCGATTTTCTAATATAGGTATTCCATAAGTAAGTATACCTACACATATACATGCACAACCACCCAACACTAATTTAAATTCCTCATTGCTATTTCGGAAAACTTTGTAGTAGAAGTAAGTACTTACTTACTTAAAAACCTCATTTATTATTAAGGGATTGATAACAAGCATAAAAAAAGCATCGCTTATTAGCATTTCAAAATTATACCACCGACAATTACAAGGGAATGTAACCGAATAATGATAACAAAGCTATTATGGTCGTATGAATAATACCCGATATAAGAAATTAACATAATATTTTTTGTCACTCCTTTGGAGGTGGCCGCGGACAGGTACACACTATGAGGGTGCAGAATTCCTTGAATGGGCATTCTTCACGAGCAACCGATGTTCTATTATACATCGTCTAGGAAGTGTAACATACGTTTCAAATTTGTTTGAAAGGAGATAATCTTGTTTGAGGAGAACAAGGTAGTGAACATGCCAGGGATAATGCAGTGTATTACATAAAGAATAGAGTAGAAAGTGGCGTGCGATGCTGGAGGTGCGAAGGCCGGGCCGCACTACTATCAATCAGCAAGGCGCCATCACCATTGAGGGCTGGGCAAGGCTCGTGAGAAACCGTAAACACTTACCCGCTTTATCTGATAGAGATTTTTTTCGCTCAGCAGCGGGTCCAGTCAATTAATGGGTTGCGCCGTTACGTGGTTTATTTTTGATACCGACGCTGCTTAGCATTAGAAGTCACTAATTTATTTGAAAGGGTTTGACAGGTGAGGTATTACGATGATGCAGATCGTCCGAAGAATTCACCGTCTTATCATTTATTATTGTATTATAAACGAGCATCTAAATGTCGTCTGGGTGGCTGCTCTGGTTTGATAAATAATAAAGAAACATAATATTGACTGATATCCAATGAGGTGAAAATTAATTATTGGTCGGTTGAGGCACGAAACGAAACCAGATTGACTTGTTCGAGTCTTTTATTGATTTGTAGAGTTCTGAGATTCTAAGCATTTTAGAATAGAGGGTAAATATTTGTAAGGGCTGGGCGGGCCGTTTTGACACATATGTGCGGTGCGTATAAAAAGTGTATGAGCGCGGAGTACGTATTGACAATGCGCATAGCTCTGCCCGCCCCGCGACCACCCTGTTGGCTGTCACACCTTGTTGTTCCATTACTATTTAAACACATCCTTAACCAATTGTACAAACGATATCATAACACATCTGGGTAAAATTCACCCGTGTCGGGATTTCAATTAGGCATTAGATAAGAACAGGATGATCCTAAGAGGACACCCACGCTCGTGAGAAGTGCTTATCAAAGGAAGTTCTTCAGGGCTGCCGTTTAATAAATATTTAATTTAGTCGGAAAGCGCCAGAGCCCGCAACACAATCGTCATGGTGTAAACCTCTGATTAGATATAACCCCTGGGAACAGACAACAACGAATACTTGCATTTTCCGGTGCTCTACATTCTCAAGTATCTTTGTAACGGTCGATTATTAGAATGTTTAGGGAGTATATCATTTATTTCGTTCGTACAGACAATAATTCATTCCAGGATAAGATGATACAGGTACTTATACAGCTTCTTTGAAAGTCTTTTTAACAAAAATTGTGCACTATCTTTTGATGTGTGAATATTATGTTTGTTATAATCCTTTCAGTTGTAACAATTTAAAAAAATCTATCCATATTTCAAATTAGACGTTTATAAATAATACGAGTAGTGGGATTTGTCGCTGTCATACCGTGTAAGTAGTGGAACTAATTTTTAAATTGTAAACATATTTGTGAGGGACCGAGAGACGAGCCCCGTCTTTAGACGAGTCTATCGATGTCGGCCACAAACACCCCGATATTGTTTACCTAATGAGATGTGTCGACTGCACGCGATACATTCTCACGACCCAAACTTCAGAAAAAAAGAAATTCCCAAAATTTCATCGCAATAGATACATTGTCTCTATATAAACAGCGGTTCAATTTCACAGAAAAACAAAAGGATAGACTTCTATGGATATGAAATTTTAAACTGACGAGCGACGTTCAATTATGCTATGACATTTAGGAATCACTAAAATTATTTCGTAAAATCCGTAACATGTAGTTAGTATCTAGGTATCTCATATGAAACTGTCGTTCGTAACCCAGTGGAGCTCGCTTGAACCGATCAATGAGGTTAAGCAACTTGCACATTGCGTGGGAATCTGATGGGTCACCAAAGTGGAAAATTACGAGCGTTTCTGTGCTTCGGAGGGCACTTTAAGTCCCGGCTGCTATAGATTAACTACAGCATTAAACCTTCGCGTGCTTTTTGAACACATCATGGTGTACGAGATTTGTATCGCACGCGGTGTAAACAAGCGCGCGAGGTGTTAAAACCACGTCAGAGATCATTTGGCGGTTTAAACACTTTGACAACAGGGTTAATTAATTTCACCACATATATTTGATAAATTCCTACACTATAAGAAGAAAGAACCTGCAAACCGTACTATTAAGTATTCCGTGCGTCTATTTTCCGGGATTTTTTATATTAGCTACCGCAGATAAGCGTCGTCGCCGTTCACCAGTCTATGTAATGGGCTATTAGGTTATCTCATATCGCTTTCTTAGTCTGCTTTGACTTTCCTGACTTTGGCACAACAGAGTAACCAACCCTTGCTCATAGATCTGTAGAAAAATATGTAGTCACCGGAAAATTTTAAAAGCCGTAATGTAACAGTTCCACTAGTAAAATTACAATCTCCCCTTACAATCGCCGCTTGCATGAAATTATGATAAATTAGGCTTATTATGTTCGGTTTGGTTAGGTTCGGTTGCATTAATATTATTAAAAGTCTGTCAATGTGAAAAAAATTGAGGCAGTTCACAAAGTACTGTGGTATGCAGACCTTCACGGAGGATCGGGCATAACGCAACTTCTTTCTCATTCGGTCATTTCGAAGAAGATAATTCGAATATCAATTTAAAAGGTTTGAAATGGTATTCGATGTCATGATTCGAAATGATTGAAGATCTGGCCTTGCGCGATTCATTGATTGATTATTGTGAATTCATTGTAGTAAGCTCGCGGAATAAGTTTTAAATACGTTCGTAGGCGTGCAATAGCACTTAATAAGCGGTGTCTAACTCTATAGCTGTGGATGTGACGGAAAGTAAATAGTATTGTAACGGAATACAGTTCTTTTGATTATAACCGTAATTGAAAAGGAATCAAGCTGTTTTAATTGAACGCCCCCAAGAGACACTTGTTGCAGTACCGAGCGATTTTATCTTACTAAGTGAAATACAATGTTATGGGTTGGCAATGTTAAGGTGACAAATACATCTCGTGGAGGTCCCTACAATCAAGTGTACCTTGTACCAAGTTTACCATGTACCAACTGTACCACACATAAGCTGATCTTTGTATACACGTGGTATCAGCTTGATTGTACCACTATATGAATGTATCCATATTTTTCTAGCTGCCTCAGGAATGCGGATCGCGTAGCCGTAGCGCCAGCACTTTGCGCCTCCTTTGATAACTGACAAACAATTAACCATAAAAGAAACTTATTACCTAATCGGTATAGACGGGTCTTCATGCGTATGTAGAATTTCAGGACGCAAATAATTAAATAAAACATGAAAGAGCACTGAGAAGTTGTCAGCTTTTAGCCCAGAAAATAGCAAAAGTCTAGTGAACTAGAGACCATTTTACTAACTCTTGATGTTTGGTGTTTTACTTTCATTTGGTTTCTGTTTGGTTTTTATAGCACTTATCTTTTCAACCACCAAAAGCACTCAATATGAAAAAACCTACTTCAAAGCATTCTAAAGGACATAAAAAGGAGGTACTAATTAAACTACATTGTCGGTTTCCAAGCAAAAACCTTGTGGCATTTCACAAGTCCATATCTGCAAAGTGCAAACGCACGATACTATACAACTTTTTGTAGTTTCGGTGGAGACAGTGTCAGTAAGAAGTGCGTAACGCGACAAAAATGTCTACGCTTGTAATTAGCACTAGACCTAAATAGATTTGCTCTCATTGTGAGTAAAAGGACAGGGCAATGTACCGCCTGCGCCTGCGCTTGAATCATTTTCAGGATAAATGCCACTAAATTATACTACGCATGTTTTGATCAGAACTAGGTGAAAAATAAAAAAAAGGAAGTTTCTTTTTGCATACAAACTACAATTCTTATTTTTGTTTTCAAAGGTATTTCATGGTTATTTAGTTTCATATTCATTATGCAGTAATGACAGACAGTTTACATTTTCAAAAAGTGAAAGAATTATAATAGTTTAGAGCAATTTAGTCGTGTGCACTACGTTAGTGCGATCTTACCTCGTTGAAGTTTGGTACGGTTATAGCGGTTAGAGAAGTCACGTTAAATATAGGTAAATAAACGCGACCTCTTGGGGAATCCCTAATAAATGAATCAATGGAATGAATGGTGATACGGATACCTATAGTTATAGCACTGTAACACTTCCATCAAACTTCCCAACATATGATAGAGGCAACAGGCCTGCGTTTATTTATTTATCAGTGCAGTCGCTCATAATAACGGCACAGCTAACATCAATAAATAAATCCATTCCTGTAATTCTCACAGCTCGGTGGGACCAGCGCGGTGCACCTCATTCCTTCGAGCACATGTCTCGTTCACTCGTATCGTGTTCACTGCTTTGTCTCTTTTCGATACTTTTGTGTAACCGGCCGGGGTTGGGTTTTCCAGGAATCAAGCTTGTGGCATTTTTTAGAAAGAATAATAATTCGATCGGGAAATATTTATAGAAGGGGTGGCCGGACGCGATGCGATGGGGCAAACGAGTCAATTATCGCGTCGGTTGTATTGGAGAGGCTGCTGAAAGCCGCGCCGGCGCAATGGGTGGGTCCCCTTACCTCACTTACAACCAGGATTTATGGTGCAGATAATGAACCACTGGAATTTCACAGGATCTCTTTTTTGATTAAATTTTAACGACCCAACTCACAAGGCGGCAAGTTTTTTTCCATTGTGCTTCCAGAGAAAGAGAGAGCAATTTTCTACTCTCAACGCATTCCTCGAAAAATTCACATTTGTCTACATTGTTGGCAGGCAGTTATGATTATGATGTTATGTGACTACTTCATGAAAAAAAATGAATTTAGGATTTATACTATGAATTTTGACTATGAGGTTGACTTGCATGGCAATTGTCAAGTGGTTTTTAAGTACAGTATTATAAAATACCCAAAACTTGAACATACTATTTTCTAAGGCTACAGGACAATGTAGATTCTCTGAAAAGCGGCAGGGAATCTCCAATAGGGGAAGCGCCACTGAGACGGAACCATTCGTCTCAATGCCTTGCAGAATTGACGTACTTTCCGCCATGGACACAATTACTGGTCAACAAATAGACAGGTAATGTCCAATACACTGAATAGAATAATTGTTTTGTATGGCGCCAACTCGTCGACAGCCAGAGACGTAGCTAGGGCTAGTCATTTGAGTGCCCAATATTTTTTTCTACTTTTGCGCCCCTAAGAACACACACAGCTCAAAAATGTCTAGAAATATCACACGTATGGGAGGAAAATAAAAAAAAAACACCCTCCGTTTTAAAAAAACCCAAGGAAAAGCGTATTTAAAATTGTCATCTCATGTCCGCAAACTCAATAAGTTTATAAGAACTGAAGGATCGCGTAATACCAATGCACACCGCCTGTGCTAAACGGTTTAACTCTCTACGTGATTCGACTCCTATTCTTAACTTGTCAAAAGAACTCTGTTATATGAAATATCGTACATGAACCGTTACATCCTTGAGACACACTATATTTTATTAAAGAAGGTCCATGTATGCTATACAGTTAATGCGCCCATGTGATGCTTGCTCCCCTGGCAGTGGCCCCCGAGTACAGTCCCTACGTTCGACGCTGTTCGGAACGTAACGGTCTTTCTGCTTTGCCCAGCCCACTACCTGATGTTTATAAAGACAGGTACTTGCCAAATATTATCCTCTCAGAAGTGGAAAGGCCAGGAAGCCATATTATCTTTCAAATAGGACATTATCCAAGAATAACACCTCTTTCCACGTAGGGCATTGTGTGTGGGTTTTGTGGTGGACACTCGAATCCTTATAATTTAAACCTTCATGGTCGGTCAAGTGTTATCATTATTAAATTAACGCTAAAAAAATTCAAAGGCGTATACAAAGGTTTCCCTTATGTCGTGGGTCCTTTGAAACATACACAAATACCCATGACCCGAGAACAAAAATCTTCTTTTTACACAAATATTTACCCCGACCGGTTATCAAAACAAGGACTCCAGCCCGATCCTAAATCCAAACCGGCTGTCATTTACAAATAATTTTGCAATTTAAACCTATACTTGTTCCTACGTCTTATTTTGCTTGTTCCGTTTGTCCTTCGTTGGTAAGACCATGATCTTGTAAGAATACCCGTACTGACTACTATTGTTAAGCAAAACCTCAATTTTTTTAAGAGCTCTTTCACGACTTGAGCAAAAAAAGCTGTTAGCTTTAGCTTCAGATTGAAAAAAAAGTACATATAATAACTGGCGCTTGTACTTCCGGACGCCCTCCGCCCCGGTCATATGTCACTTAGGGTGGTCCAAAACAATCTCCAAAACATTTCAAGGCGACACGTCATCATTTCCGTCCTCAGGAAGTAGATTTGTTTCGCAGAATTGTTTCGGCGGCCGAAAAGGGTGTTTCTTCGAAACTATACAAGTTAATGAATGAACGTAGTTCTTTTGCATAAGACAACGTGTTGCATGTGGCCGGCTCGAGGAGAGCGGGCCCTAACACACATGTGTCAGTGAGGATTGTTCCTATCCACTCCAATAAATCTTTTCCGATGACTTCAAGCAAGAATAAGCATTACAAACGAATGGAACTGTAATGAATCATTATAACTTTTTAAAATTAATCTGTGTATCTCTACTGGAAGAAATTAGGAAAACTGCAATTGCGTTTGCAGGCAGATTTTTTCAATTTAATGGCATAGGTGTTCGATGGCAGAAATATATGAGATGGTGCACGGATGTTTTCGTATTTTATTATTTATTTTCCTTTGTCTGATACCTACCGACTGTACTGAAAACGTTTTGTAATCAATGTATGTGTATGTATTAAAAAAGTACAATAGATTTAGAGTCAATGGGAGCAAGCCGTCAGTGTCACGGCTGTTAACGGCCCATTGAGTGGCATTGTCCTGCACATGCGCCTGCGCCGGAAACCAAGCTCCACCCGCCTCCGCGCGAATTACCAGAAACGATTATAATAACTCGATAACAAAGACATTCACTCACTTTGCAGCCATTTAATTACATTTGCATAGTCATCTGTGTAATTGGAACAATACGTCAATATCAGCCAGTGACGACGCGAAATTAATTGTTTAATTTTACACCTAGACGTGGATAAAGGGTTATCAAACTTGTCTACTTACAAGTTTTCAAAGTCGATATAAAAGTCATCCTTTGCGCTGTAAACTTGTTATTATATTTTTATTAAGTACTTACATACGTATTCAAATTTACATTAAAAGGAGAATTTTATTGAGATATGCATTAAAAGAAATTTAGCTTGTTAAGATGGTGTACTACGATACCGTAATTTTGTAAAAACAAAAAGTAATTTTATTACTCTGTTTTATAAAAAGCCGTGGTGGTAGGTACCTGTTGAATAGCTAGGAAACTCGTAGCACTTTGCTACGGTCGTGGGCCGGCCGTTGAGCACTTGAGTTGAGCAGAGTAGTTCATTGTTACTCGTAGTTTATTTATTATACCCTATTGTCCACAAACAAGAAGACTTGGGAGTTGGGATTGTTATTTTAAAGTTAAGTAAAGAAACGCTTAATGTACTAAGCCTAGGCATTATTGATAATGGTTGTATATTTGCAATTTATACACAGAATAAATCATGTTTCTGGGTACATTCTCGGCCGGTTATTATCTTTGCTTACCCCAAAAGGATAAGGGCGTGAGTTTTAATGTTTAATTTGGAATTTGGAGTACTAAGTTGACTGGAAGAAATCACCTTGTAGGATAAGACCGCCTTTGTACTGTTTTTCTTTTGTATTTTGTAACTTATGCTCATGTCTGTTTATTGTTCACAAACATACATATAAACTACAAAAGAGAAAGGAATGTACACAACGGCGAGCTTAACTCAGGCAATGAGTTTTCTTCCAGCTAACCCCACCTATTGCCCACTTCAACTGCCTCCCCTATGTGAGAGGGAGAGGCAGTTGAAGTGGGCAATAAGGTACAAGAGAAAAATGAAACATTACATTTATTAGAGTGTAAATATTATTAAGTAAATATTATACAAATACAAAAAAAATATTAAAATAAATGAATATAAGGAACCACCATAACAGGATGAGGAGTGGGATGGGAAATGAAGGAGTAGGGATCTACTCTGGTCCGGCAGAGCTTGCCACGTACAGCATGTACAATGTTGTACACGTTTGCCAGCTTCAATAGTATTTCTCTGTCACTTAGGTTAGCTGGAAGAGAACTCATTTTAGGTTAAGCTCGCCATTGTGTATCCTGTTCTCTGTAAAATGTTTGTGTAAAACTGTATACAATAAAGTATAAATATACAGCATAAAAACATACATACATACTTTAAGCTATTATTTTGAGGTCTGCGGCTGATGTCTTGATAACCCGAGCGGTGGTATTTGCTCGCACGCGGCGTACAGTTTATCGCACAGCGCCGGATACGCGGGTCTCGCCGTCTTTCCGCCCTTATCACTATCACGCACGCCTCGATCACCTCTAATTCAAATACATCTAAACCAATTACTAAATAATACTTAAATAACTGTGATTAATAATCTCAGTTTCGCGAAATAATTTAGTAAATATTCAATCAAGTATTAGCTTGTTTAAACTTACTATCCTGTGCTTTGCAAACACGAAAGAAAATTCGATGGTTTATTTTACATTTAGGTGGTTAATTTTTCTGTTGTGAATTGTGATACTCATTCCGGTAAAGAAATAATCTTTTTTGAATTTTTTAACGCAAATACCCAACTTATAACTCCAGCCAGATACTAAAACGGCCAGTTTAAAAATAAAATGTCACCGATATACATTTTTATTACCCATTAACATATTTCATTGTAAAATACGCAGCCGAAACAATAATCATAAACATTTACTGTAGGTAGGTATCTATAAAATGCTCCATTTTCGCAAATACTAAAATGGCAATCAAAGCGCCCGCATGGGGTTGGTTCTTGATAAGTTAATTGAGATATAAATAAGCTCATAATACAATGATTGGTGATATTTTTACAGCTTCGAATAGTGGTCACGTGCCCGGAATTTGCCATAACCGCCGCAAAATTAGGGGCACCCTAATCAGCGCAATAGGATACAATATGAAGTGATTATTGTGTTACATTTAATCTGTAACGTAAAACTGGCTACGGGCGAATCGCAAACACTATACTAATTCATAATTACACAATGTAGACTGGATTTTTTAATGTGAGACATATAAAAAGAGCTACTAAGTTGAGTAATATACAACACACAAATGACATACCTATTTAACTTAATATTAGAGCTTGTAATACTAATAAATAGTGATAGTGCTTTTTTGTATTAGGTGAAACTACACAATAACTAAATTTTTTCTGTAATATGTGTTTTTTTTTACTCTGATCATAATTGTCTACATTCAATCAAAGTTTATGAAGCGTGCGGTGTGAGGGACCACAATTAAAGGGTGGTTATTTTAAAGGGCAGATAATAAACGCCCTAATATTCACAGGGTAGAATCTACAAAAGATGTCCTAAATCTTAAAATATTTCTGAGAAAAATGACTTAACGAAATATTTTGTATTAATCAAAGTAAATTTTGAAACCGTGCGAACTGAGGGTCCACAAACTCGTTGGATTCACTTTGCGTTTATTAATTAACAAGAGCTGTTATTTACGTATGTAGCCCTACAAATTAACTGCTAAATATTGCCATTCATCATAATCGTTCATATTGCCCAGATTCAGTAATGTGGCACCCCACATGGCTCGTGTGAGGGACCACATTCAGTGAGTTGTAGCGTCCTACCTATAACACCTACAAATTTATCCCTTCGCCTACAATTCTTTTAAGAGACCTGCTAAAAGTGCATGAACTCAAAACCACATTTCCCGACTTGGCCCCTCAGAGCCCTAATATTCACATATTTATCTTTTCCACGTCATGCTGTCCCTTTTTACCTCATTATGAAGGCCAAAACAATACTTTTATTATAAGGAGAAAAATAACGCAAAGGTTTACGGGATCTATAAACCATTAACTACCTACCTACTTAAAATAAATTTCTGCAACGCGGTAGGTATCAATAAACACATATTCTATTAGAATACGTGCATCAATACAAATGTTAGTGAGTTATATTATGACCTACTAGCATTCTGCTCGGGCTTCGGGAAAATTATGTAGCCTATGTTACTCAGGGATAATGTAGCATCCTAACGGTGAAAGAATTTTTTAAATCGGTCCAGTAGTTTTCAAGTTTATTCGTTACATATAAAAATACAAATCTTTCCTCTTTATTAGTGTAGATGGGGTAGGTCGAAGTCCACGTTCAGACACATCCTATTTCATCATTTTAGAGTGTGTGTAATAAAGAGGCTCATGTGATGATGTGACCTTATCGAAGGTTATCTACATTATAAATTCAAAACTGTTTTATGACATACCTCATCCGACTTATATCTTTCTGAGACATCATGAATGTTAATTTTATCTATGATGTTGAATTATTATCATCATCATCATCGGGCCAAACGCGTCTCTCCCGCGCGGCACTTGCCTCCCATCGAATTACTTAAGAGGGTTTTAGGTAGACTAAAACCCTAAAAGCCGCTCTATCTTTCATGCTTGACTGGGAGTGAAAGAAAAACTAAGAATGTGCCAGCTGCCAACTCTTCCCAGATATACTGTGGGAGCCAGTAAGTGGGATGCGAGGATTTTGCTGTATCGTGGGCGAAAAGCTGTCAACCTATCACTCTACACTCGTGTTCAATCTAATAACCCTTAGAATAATTGCCAAATGTGGCGTCAAGTTGTTCTCGAACTAAGTACATGACGTTCTGCCTACCCCGATAGGTATTATAATAGGTTTGAGTGTATGGATGGACGGACGCTGGCCTAATGCGGGTTGGTGGACCGTCACCTTTCAAATACAAGACTTGTCCGTAGGCTACACGTATTAACTGTCTATAATATAACCAACTGGGTACATGTCTTTGATGTCTATATCTATACATATTAAAAAGAGGAAAGATTTGATTGTTTTTTGTTTGCATTGAATAGGCTCCGAAACTACTGGACCGATTTGAAAAATTCTTTCACCATTAGAAAGCTATACATTATCCCCGATGGACATAGGCTACATAATTTTCCCGAATTCACACGGGAACGAAGTCCCGGGCGGAATGCTAGTAAGTAATAAAAGTGCTAAGGTACAGTTGCACATCGATTTTGTGATTGAACGAAAAAGATCGACCGAGTAAAAATAAACGCATAATTCAGATCGGCAAACCAAGCGCGTGGGAAGCACCCGCCGAACTTATTAACAACTAGCATTCCGCTCGGGACTTCGTTCCCGTGGGAATTCGGGAAAATTATGTATGTATGTCCATCGGCGATAATGTAGCTTTGTAATGGTGAAAAATTTTTTCAAATCGGTCCAGTAGTTTCGGAGCCTATTCAATGCAAACAACAAACAATCAAATCTTTCCTCTTTATAATATGTATAGATGACACATGTAACCCACGATCATACTACATTAAACCAATATCAATAGGTATAATACCGATCAATCTCTTACAGTCTCAGTTTCCAAAACAAATATGAACGATAAGACAGTCAAGACTTAACGTCTTTGAATAATATATCACCTAATTCCCATGAAGTTGCATTTCCCATAGTTATCAAAGCCGTCGTTCCGTAGGTCAGTACGTCTGATAAGCGATCAGCCCCGGCCCCTTTGTGAATAGCTAACAACATGCATCATACTGCAACATGATACAAGTGCATACTTTATAGAGAGCTAGATGATGTGAGTCATTCACCATTTATCATTCATAATGTTATCTGCTCGTAACGTCGATTTTCGCTTTGATGTTTTCTTTGTACAATAAATCATATCGACGAAATGATACGTCTTGATTTCTTTTGCAATTATACCGTTAAAACTCACCGACCGCAAAATTGAAGGCTAAGCCGAGTACAAATGAAAATAATGAGCTATTGAAAACAAATGACAAACAATTAGGAATATTACAGCGGCGGGCGAAAAACAAAGTCGATGCGAGATGCAGTAAGTGTACGCGGTCGCATATACGCATACACACACGTAGGGAAATAAAACAGCCGAGACGACATTCCCGAGTGCAGCGCGGTATTATACCTACCACTTTATATTTGAGTTATAAATTTTACGCTCCATGACAAGTGTTTGCATAGTTAGTTGGAATTTCGTGAGGTAAATTCTTTCTACTACTTATCTTTCACATTTGTACGCTTCTAACCGGGAGATTACCATGTTTATGACCCTTTAAAACAAATATTAACCAATGATTATAAAACAATAAAAACTACATTCATACATTCAGCCACCGCTTTACTTCGATTATTAAAGTAACAATATAGACTTTACACATACAAATGTATTTTACTGGAAACTGTTAGTTCGTTATCCAGATACGACCCCACTGCGGGGGGTTTTCCTACGAAGCAGCCATTTCTTGTGTTGCGAGTTAATTAATCTGATTTTTTATCAAATCGAAAATAAATGGTTTTCATTTCATACAATAACATTTTCTGTTCTAGCAAAAGCATAGAGTACCTGCACATGCAGTAAGTTGATGTACTCTGTACATTCTATTGAGCAGCCAATGAAAATGCGGCGCAACCTATTTGTAAAGTGGCAAAGCACTGACAGTTCCCGGAGGAATCTCGATGAGATCAGCTTTCACGCTCAATCTTCAATGAAAAGCGTATTGAAGCAGGACAATCGAGCGTGGGAGCGTCGCGGTGGCATTCACTAATGGACCCCCAAATCACCTTATTACATTTGTATGATTGTTGACCAATTTTTTGCACAATTTCAACAATGACACTAACCGCGTTGCATAATAGAGACTCTACCGATATAATGTCTGCTGTTGCACATTTTTTTACAAAAACATTCCCTGCAAATATGCCGAAGAGTATCACATTACAACGTAGAGTTATTGTGTAAATTTAAAGTTTCATTTACTTTAGTAAATGTTACTCGTTGACTGTAATTATTTGCAAATTACAACGCTACTGTGACCGGCTGATTTATCCCAGACGTTCTAGAGCAAATGAGATGCAATTTTACGAGTTCTTACCGACGGTTTTCTTGTTCTTAGCTTCTTCGGAATGAATGGACCGTTACAAACAGATAAATCGAGATATAAAAGAGCTAATTACCCAGAGACGCAGGTAGGAATTGTTATAGTTTAGTTGGTGGGATCTGTTTAGGGCCAGGCAAGGTCGGCGGCGTGGCGGAGAGGAATGCTAGTTTGGCAACTCACACGCCCAGCCCAGCCAGCTCAGGATGAGTTGGATATTTAAAAGGGCGCGATTCCTGGAAGTCTCCGAGCGGTCGGAGGCTGGCGCTCGGCCATTGTGGCGCGCGGCTAGTTTTGATCTTATTGTTAATGGGACGCCAAGTTTTTTTCAACGGTGCTCGGAAAAAAGGTATCATCGGACCCAAACGGAAACGTTACGGACCCTTGTGAAGTAAAATGGATATACGTTCTACGAAAGAGGTGTTATTTTAATCGTAGGTCGGCTTTGTTGCTGAGGAATGTAGATGGCCTGTCATAATTTTAATGGGCAGGCTCTCAGCCGCTCTGTGAACCTGATGTGATGGTGCACACGTCCTGAATATTCATCAGCGGTGCAGCGGAGACCATGACATCGAGATGGAATGCAACTCTCACTGCATACCTGCTGCGGGTGCATACAGAGCAAAATAACTATTATAGTTACGAGTCATGCCCATTAGTAAGTCCCTCCCAAATCATAAATTACTACTTTGTTTATCTTTTATATCGCCGTCCAGTCCCGTCACAACACAGAAAATACGATTGAGAAAGAATTTCCTCCAAAATAGGTGAAATAACGTTACTCAGAAGCTTACCGCTAAAATAATACTAGCAACATACAATGCATTGAGATCGAAAGTACATTGAACGCGATACTTCTGCTGAGGAATTTCAAAGCAGATTATTCTCTTTCACGTGATAGAGATCCGGAAGGCCATTATACGATGTTTGAATGGACTCATAGGGGCGTATTGAGTGTTTACCTATAATCGATCTCACCTTTGTTCGCGAACAAGCGACGTCTGGTAATGAGGCGAGGTACCTACCGCAGACGAAGTACGCGTAATGACATAATAACCGGCGGCCAATAATAACATCATTTCACGAAGCACTGCACCGAGCTCTCGCATCATTAGGCTCTAAAAATAGCTTATATCCTAGTGTTTCTATTCGCGGGCTGAGAAATGCGGCGGATTATATTTAATTCTATATAAAAAATCCAAGTCAGTTTTTTTTGTCAACACGGCACAAAGGCACGGTCACCGCGCGAACAAATTGCAAGACCTACTATATTTAAAAAATATTTTAAAGTATGGACGAGTACAACAATAAACCTTTCAAGGACGGCAGCGCCTTTAAAATTGCAATCATTTTCATTTAATGCGGTTTATTGTATCATGAGAAGTTTATTGCTATCTTCAACTACACGTTTAATACCATAAAGGAGTATCATTTTATAGTTGGGCCTCAAAGAGGCCGCTAACTGTGAGGTCGTATCGTTTTTTCCCAAATCCCTGAGGGCTTCGCTTCCCATCTCGTTCTCTGGAGCATAATGAGTGGTTGTTAAAATTATGAATGGAACATCTTCTGAGAAGTTTCATTGTGTGCGTGGTAAGTCTCTCGCGCGATGACATACACACAACACAGCTGACTACGCACACATGCATGCCGCAGCGTTTCCACAGCTGAGCGTCTGTTGTAGAGACGAGAGCCGCATCTGTGTGTACACTTACACTTGTTCGCTTTGGAATTCTTCTGTTATTTTCAAGTTAATTCGCTACTAAACTCGAGACCAAGCGAAAGGCTCGCGATATTGCAAAGCAGGATCCATCTATACAATTATTTTCGTTTCCCTAATTAAAAGGTAGGGACAAAGTTAAATGAAATATTAATGCCAGTGTCATTGGTCATACAAACATATGCACCAACAAACAAATTTAAATGTATGTATTTACTGAGGCCTCTTATTACGAACGATTATCTTAATTACGGAAAGAGGATCGCCTAAAGTAGATGTAGATATACGTAAGTATGGGATCAGTGAGGATTCTGTAAAAAGATACAGATCTATCTTTTAATCTACACAGAAATTCTTTTCTCACAAAGGAATGGATAGGTCAGCGCTTCTCAAAATATTAATTAAGTCGGTAAATACTGCTTAACGTATTAGTTAAAACTGTTTTGAAAAATATTTGATAAATCTAAGTAGTTTACTTTCTCTGATCTTTAAGGTTTTTTTTTAATCTAGAGTCGGTTATGTTATTATACGATGGTGATAATATTTTGAAAAATTGGATCCAGTTCGAAGAAGTTTGAGATACCTATATTGGTTTAAAAGAAAGAATTTTAAGGTCCAATTACTAGCGGCCTTCCATTAACAACTTTATTTATAGTGGGATGAATAACTTGCGGCTTTTTAATCAATCATGTGGAATACAAGCCGGCATCCGGTGCACATCGCGATTGTCCAATAAGTGCTTATCATTCCGCAATAAACTATGCCATCGCTTAAACTGAACGTTTAAATAAAATTATCCATCACCGCATCGGCCCTGGATCGAAGAAATGGAATGCTGCTCCGTCTGCGGTCATAATAAAAACAATGCGTGCGCGCCGGTGCAGTTTGTAGGTGAACGCAACCCAGCGGCGGCGGTGACCGCCTGTGCCTGCTCACTCCGAACAAGTTCACCAAACACCGATTTGTTTAGATCCCAAGGAATTTTAACCGAATTCCAAAACAACTTATCTCTTATTCCCACCACCATAAAGAAGTACTTACATCCGTGGGAATAGTATTCAGTAACAGATAAAAGCTCCGAAAAATAAATATGAGGGTACAATTGTTTACGGAACATGGGACTTGTTGAAATGCACGGAAAAAAAAGATTTCAGGCAAGAATGTAGGAATGTTCGGTCGATTAGCAAAGGAAGGCGACTATCACATTTCGCTGGGTGAAAAGCGGCCCATTACGCCGGCTCGAGTGGGCAAAGCGGCGACCACCGCCGCCGCACGCACTCGCCGAAAAAACACCCCGAGACGAGACGTAACATAATATTTCCCAAGCAGCCTTTTATTTATTAGCAGGCCAGTACAGCCCGGCGCCGCGACAACTCAACTTCCCAGAACCGAGCTCCGACGTGTCGGCTCAAAGCCGTTACATCCATGAAAAAACAATATTTATGTGGATGAAAAAATCGGGATACAAGCCGTATTTATCTGAAGACCGTGAGCTATGCAGTTTTTGCTTAAGAGCGATTTGCAGGAATCCGCAGGTACCGCCTAACGTGAGGGAAAATATTAATTTGTTAATTTGCCGGCCAGGCGGGCGCGGGCGGGGCCGGCCCTTAGTCCCGAGAGCCGTGGAAATTAAACACAAGTATTTAGCAGCTTTTATAATACCATACCACCACCTCGAGGGTTCCCTATTCACGTCAATTTTCACGGATTCCAATAAAACGGATGTCATGGTAAGGTTTCGATATATTAAATGGAAATGGTTACTTTCGCTACGAATAGTAATAGTCATTGTAACAATTGAGATAAGAACTAAATGTTACTTACAAGTAAGTCTCGTTCGTATACACTTAAAAACTTGAATTTTGTCAGCGAATATATACCTATCTATCTTTCTATACTATGTCCAATATAGGATGGTGATTTTGACAGATGAGATCTTGCCGTATGAGATGACTTTATTAGTTATTGTTTCATTCTAATTACTTAGTTACACTGCTAATAATGACTACACCTGTTATTGAGTAACTAATAGCATACTAGTACCAGTGCTTATACTAGTTAAAGTAGACGTGTCCTATTATAAAAGGATCTGTCAAAATCACCGTCCTATCTTGGACATAGTATAGTGCATAGATAGGTGGAAAAGTATCCCTAGAGATAAGCTAGTAGGGATAGAGGGAATAGGGGATTTTTAAGGGGTGTGAAACTGAAAGAAAGCATCTCTGAAGGTAGGGAATGTCTGTATGTAAAACCAACTGACTTTCCTCAAGGCACCCATGCTTAAAAGATTTAAAAAAATATATGTAATTGAATTTTCATTCTAAGGCAGCTAGCTCAGCTGATCGTAGGAGTTGTATGAAATTGTTTTTTTTTTTCATATTTCTTTTGGAAAGTTGCTGGCAGAAGAGTTTAACATCTGACGTAAGCAGTGTCCCGTCCGATCTAATAGGTATTTGTATCTCACGTTAAAATTAAAGTGAGATACAAAATTTTATAATCCGTTGATAAAATGACATGGCTGACGTGAACCCAAAGAGGAATTTATATTTTTAAGATCATGACAAATCATTTTGATGTTTTCTATTTCTTGGCATTCAGCAGTTATTTCCAATCAATTAATTTTATAAAAAGGCAGGTACACGTGACGTAAAAAACATTCACAGGATGATGTTAAAAGTTAACCGTCGTACTTATTCGTTTTAGGCTAGTGTTTGTAACTATTCAAACTGTGAAGCAGTGGTTAATTTTAGGTCCAATTTCACCATACTCTGTTAGTTAGTTAATCCACGATTAAGAAGTTAATCAGACAAAACGTCAAACAAAAAGTATGAAAATGAAGTTGTCAAATCTCGGGTTAGCTGCTAATCGTCTGTTAAATAACTAACAGAGTATGGTGAAATTGGGTCTTAATGTGTGAGATGAAAATACATTTCTTGTCTAAAAAATTTCCAAGGACCCCATATAATATGCATTGCATTCATTGATTGCAGCTGATCGCACAAATTCGTTGGAGGCTAAATAAAATATATATTTCAACCTATGTTCTTTGGGAAAAGTAGCTAAGTTTAGCGGATTGAGATCCTTTTTTTTTATAGTAATTATTGTGCTATATCCTACATGCATGTTGTTAGCAGTCGCCTCAGGTGCTGACTGAAAAACAGCCTGGCTGAGGCAGTACCTTTTCACCTCATAATTTATTTGTATGTTGTTTGATTTCTGCTTTATACGGTGAGTAAATTTCTTTTTCTTTATTTATGTTGCATATCCTTGATGCTCTAACTTTCACCCAATATATAAAGCGCAGAATAAAATAAAACTGTGTTTGATTTCTCACAAGATATGACTAGCGCAAGGAGAACAAACATCTTAGTTTATATCAACCTGTAGTTATGATCGGAGCAAGAAAGCGCCGGGCAACCTGAATGAATGCACTTGACACCGAAATAAATGGGAACCGATACAAAGACACGCGGGCCTTGTCATTGTGAGCCGATTTATACCCCGCCGCCGTAATCTCGTTTTGTATAAAATCGACATGGCAATTTAGAAAACTTATGAAAACATCTCGCCTATAACAAAAGACAATTTAAATGTATATGTATGAATTACAAAGCAGACACTGATTAAAAAACATACCTAAGCGACATTTGGTACAAAGGCGGACTTATCCCACAAGGGGATCTCTTCCAGTCAACCCCGTAATGTTGAGAGAAATATTGAGTAGACGGGACGGTACAACCGGATGAAAACATAATATGAGAATACTGATATTTATATGTTTATGTAAGTAGGTATGTGCTCATTAATAAAGATTTTTCAAAAATCAAAATCTCAAGCGAATTTATCGAATCTACCACGATAGGTAGACTAAGTCAGTGCTTTATTAAAAATAGACTATTTCATAAGGTAGGCATCAAGTTGTTTTATAGCTACAAATTATTTTCTTAGTACTGTTTTTTTAGTGTTGTACTTCATTCCCGTGAGAATTTGGGAAAATTATGTAACCTATGTCCATCGGGGATAATGTAGGATTCTAATGGTGAAAGATTTTTTAAAATCGGTCCAGTAGTTTCGGAGCCTATTCGATGCAAACAAACAAACAATCAAATCTTTCCTCTTATAATATTAGTTTTAAATTGTGAGGATGGATATGGATAGATGACTGTTACTCCTTCACGCAAAAACTACTGGACCGATTTTGACAAAACTTTGCAATAAGCTTAGACATCAACATAGGCTACAGTATTTTCCCAAATTCCCACAGGAACGAATAAACACCACACACTCTAAAAAGCCCACATTAAAGTTTTTCTTGTGTTATGTGTTCCTTGTAACAATGCCTCAAAATTTTTTAAGAATGTTGGCAGGCAGAGGCTTCTTGTAAATGAAATAAAAATAGAAAGTATTAAATATAGATAACCCAAATAAACAAGTCGCAGGAAAGAAAGGGAACATCCAAAGAACCGGGCCTAGAAAATCCTTTACCTACCTATCGCAGGTTTTTTTGAAGTCATTGTCATTGGGATAATCTTTCAAGACACTTCTAGTTGACTTTTTAAATTTGTTTCTAACGACTTTATTGCAAAGCAGATAAGGTTGAATTCAACTTGTTGTACTAGACATCCGAAATTGAAGCGAATTAGGTTGAATTGTAGTCATTCTTAAAGGAAGCTAAGCCTTTATTATGCTTAGTGATAAAACTTTACAGCAAACTATAGCTATCTAACAATAACTATGCTATGGTTAACTGACGACCACTTTTTAAGTTATTGTTTGATCTGCCTTTTTTAAATACGATTATAACAGCATAAGTTTTATATATAATAACGTTTTAGTAATATGCAATTACAGATTACCCTGGATTAGCTAATGAGCATTGACTTGAAAAAACAAAGTTTTTTTATCTAATACACCCGCCCAGGCTTCCTACGGGTAGGTAGCATTAGGCAGCGTTTTTGATGAAAGCTCAAAATCGGCTTGATTTTTTTCCAACGTCTTCAATCATCATCGTCGTATTCAACCAATTGACAAAAAAGATTTGGCCCATTCCTTCCCCAGACTATGTGCAGTTACACGGATGAGATTTATGTTAAAAATCCTTTGATAATTAATGATTATTAGCATGATTAGTTAAATCACTGTTAAAGCAGCGGAAACAAAGTGAACAAAAATAGGATATTGTATTCATTATCGACGAGAAACTATTTGAAAATGGCGAGAACTACTACTTTTTTCTATCATTCACCATGGAGTTCACACTGACATAAAATGTCCGTGGTGCGAGTGTAAACCAGGTCCATGGAGGTTGGATCGGTATATTTTTTAGGTCATCTCTTTAGGTGGCCATAATTTATGCCGATTCTGTGTCATTTGTCTGTCTGTCATTTTGACTTACTCGTATGCAGTCATTGTTATTGTTATGCTATTTCGTTACAAGAATAAAATAATCACTTATATAGTTACCCATTGAGAAACTAAACAGTAGCGCTGCGTTCCCGTTTAGCGAGCCCTCGACTGCTTTGCATGAAATGGATCCAGCTCCAGGATATATGTCGACTCATTTACGCATGAAAACTTGCGAAAACTTGTAATTATTGCAGATTTTGTGGTGATGTAAAAATAGCAAATTACTTTTAAACCTCTGCTTTATAAAAAAAATAGTATGTACATGTTTAAAAGACATGCTTTCCCCTTTCGTATGTTGCATAAATTATTGCTGTAACTTGTTGGGGCACAGAACTATGGCAAAATTGGCCATCTCATTTATCTCCATACATTGATTAAAGCCGAAAATACATTGATTAGTTTGAAAGATAGGGCGTTGTAGGTAGCGCCATCTCTCGAGCGATGGTCGCAAACTGGTCGCGATCGGCGTCAAACAAAACAGTACAAGAAAAACCACTTTAATACACTTTTGTACACACTAAAAAACAACAAGAAAAGTCAGCTTTACTGCTAAATATGAATCTCTTCCAGGAAAAAAATATCAAGCGCTAGGGGATGCCCGGTACTTCATTCCCGTGGGAATTTCGGAAAACCCTTCCATAGTCCTAGTTTCTGTTGAAAAAGAAATCTTTGTGTCTAATTTCAGCTTTCTAAGACTTAGATTTTGGGCTGAGCGTTGATGAGACGAGTCAGGACAGGACCTTCTGTTTTATATATTGAGATTACAGTTCTTACTCTATCTAACGTTTTCTCAGGCTAATGATTATTTTTTAGCCCACCTCATAAGACCCTAATAACCGTAATCGTCTTTGCCTAAGGTAAAATAGGTAAAAATATCACAACCAAATAACTAATCAATGGAAGCTTCTTTGTCAAGTAGTCAGATTCAATTTATTTTGTGAATCTTGCTACCACAAGGTGTACTCTATGCTGTTATAATAAGACTGGTTTTGCAATAACATAAAACAAGTAAGCATAACAATAATCGCACAAAAACACACACACACACACACATACACACACAAACACTCACACTTGCAGACACACACCACATGTTCTCATTTTTGATTTATTATAATTTTTTGTAAATTTTAGTAATATATTGTGAGGCTGGTAACCCACAACACAGGGAATTCTAGCGTAGGTTTCAGCACACACTGTAAATTTATGTAAAATCCGTTTATGAAATAAAACTTTTTTGAGTTTTGTATGTTTGGCATACAATATAATATAATTTATATGTTTTTTTCGAAGGTAGGCCCGTGCCCCTCGGTGGGGACGTATATGGGCTGGTAAAAAAAAATGTACGACATGGGATTATTGTGACGTAGATGAAGAAGGTTAATTATCGTTTTAGTTGCAGTATCGGTACCTATAATATAATTGTATTTTTCTTATCAGGTTTAAATTATTTTTAACTTTTTAGTTCTTTTTATTAACAAGTAATAAAATCTTGTTTTTTTTAAGTTTTCTTTTAATTATATTTTTAACTTTTTTGTATTTTTAAGTACTCTACAAGTCGAGTCATTCGAGCTCAAACTCGATGGGGTTATGTCGCTTAATTACTGAGTTCCTATGGCCACCTTCCAGTTCTATCATCAGACCCTGGTTACCATCTAGCACCAAAGTCCCCGTCAAAACATATCAAACGAGCCCAAATTCGATGGAGTTGTGTCGTTTTATTGTGGAGTTCCTATGGCCACCTTCCAGCTCCAGCATCAGATCATCATAATATTGTATTGTCACGCGATAAACATATGCATGCAAAATTTCAGCTCAATCGGAAACCGGGAAGTGGGTTAAATTTAACTTACAAGATTTGATTAAAGACAGACACGGTTGATCGGGACAGGTGAAACTAAATAAAAGCTTGTGATAACAATAAAAAAAATAGCACTTAATAGGGCTTTTTTACTATTAATTAGCGATTAACGTTAAACAGGGACCGTCGTAGGCGGTTTCCTAGTAGTAACCCAATCGGGTTAGTATGACTTGGTCTAAAACGCAACCGGTCTGTTGCAATTAACCTTAAACGCAACTGGTCTACTGTAATGTTTCGCGATTGGTCTATAATACGACTGGTCTATTACGCAACTGGTCTATTACGCAACTGGTCTATTACGCGACTGGTCTCTTACGCGACTGGGCTTAAATTTTAAAATATAATTTTATTAAATGTTCAAATTAATTGAACATAAAACTTATTTCTGATTCACTTAAAATAAAATAGTATATAGTTCCTTCAAAGAGATAGATACTACTCTCTCCTTATCCCTACTATATATCCTCGAAACTGAACAACTTTTACCGCAGAACACAAAAAATTATTAATATGCCCAAAATTGATTGAGGTAGCGGTTTATTTTTCAATAATGCGCGTGCGCAAGGGTGAGATAAAGGAAGACTTCTATAAACTAACCTATTTCCAATAAATGTATCTATCTAGAACATGGTTTCACAGCGACGGCGGACTATTCCGGATAGCGGACTATTCCGGATAGCGGACGTCCAGGTGGAATACGTACACAAGCTGAATGTGTATGAAACTAAACAACTCGTTTCAAGAGCAAAGTTGTGCGTGCGGTTACGCTCCTTACTGATCTCTCGCACAGCTGTGAAACCAGCCTAATTCTGGTATTGCAGACCACTTGCATTTAAGGCGAGTTAACATATAGAATAGTTGCGTTTTAGACGAGTTGATATATAGACCAGTTGCATTTTAGGTGAATTGCTAACTAGACCAGTTGTGTTTAAGGCTAATTGCAACATAGACCGGTTGCGTTTTAGACCAAGTGATACTAGCCCAACGTCCCTGAAAATACCACAGATATGACCAAAAAGTTGTTAACACGCTTGTGAATGAACCTTTGGCCCGTATTACAGAACAAGACTCAAATCTTGATTTATAGTTAAGTGTTGATTGTCTCTATCACTATCAAAATGACATAGACGGCTGCTACTTAAATATAGATCAGAGTCTGAGTCGAGTTCTGTAATACGGACCTAAGAAAAGTAATAGCGATTCATCAAACTTCACGCTATATACTTTGCGGGGTGGGTGGGACACATCTCTTGCTTCTTCTTTCAGTCGTCGACCGTTCCTGACTTACTTACATTTATGAATAATCTATCTGTCCCATAATATATGGTGACTGACGATTAGGGTTCTCCCGTGATTTATCCCGGGGTTTTCGTATGTTCATGGAAACTATACTTTAGGAAGATATACTTTATTGCACACATACGAAAATACAAATTAAATACATTTATATCAAATTACATAATTTGTTTACAGCAAACAAATACCCAAGCCAGAACTACATAAGTTATGCTTCTTTCTTCTTTCTTTAGTTAATATGTCTGCCAACATCACTTCATAGGCACATATACTTCAAAGAAATACCTGTTTTCTGTTTCAAAACATCCCTTATGAAATGATACTGAATATTAATTTGCTTAGTCCGTGAATGGTAAACTGGGTCATTGGATAGGTCATGTCATCCTTCACCACGATAACGCGATAATAATCTATATATATAAAAATGAATCCCTATTTCCCTTGGTCACGGCATCACGCCTGAACGGCTGGACCGATTTCGCAATTTTTTTTTTTTGTTCTGTTAGTTATTATCAGGAGAAGGATCTTATGAAATAAAAAATTAAGAAAGTTGAAAAAAAAAAGAAAACAGGACAACGTTTGTCGGGTCAGCTAGTATTATATGACGTGTGATTTAGACTTATTTAGTAAAGTCCATTGATGCTTACAAACATTAGTTACTTTTGTGTTCATTCTTTCATACGTAGGTACGATCGCAAATAAACACCGTTGCGTCATCACGAATAATAATATTGTTCATCCATCTGTGATGTGGACGGAAGGTCTTTAAAAATGTTAAAAACATGATGTTCCCTAACGATGATCCCTGAGGAATGCCTATATAAATTCTACTACATTATACGATATAAAATATACGATGTGTAGCATTTATATACAATATTTTACATATATCTTCGTTAATTACTTCTAATAAACTGGGCCCCATAACCATTGTAGGGGCTATGAGTTGCTAAATGTGGAGGCTTTTTATAAAAAAACTAGCATTCCGCCCTGGACTTTGTTCCCGTGGGAATTCCGGAAAATAAGTAGCCTATGTCCATCGGGGATAATGTAGCTTTCTGATGGTGAAAGCATTTTTCAAATCGGTCCAGTAGTTTCGGAACCTATTCAATGCAAACAAACAATCAAATCTTTCCTCTTTATAATATTAGTATATATAAATAAACTAGCTGATGCCCGCAACTTCGTTTGCGTGTTAATTTTTTTTTTGTACAGAGTACACAGATTGAAAACATCTTTCTTACGTGATTTAGATTTTTACATACAAAAGTTTTTTCCCGCTAACTCCCGTTCCCGTGGGAATTTTGCAATATCCTGTTGCAACTAAGCTTTAAGTTTACTAAGGTACCTGCATGCCAAATTTCAAGCGTCTAACTTAAGCGGTTTAGATTTTTCATACAAAAGGATTTTCCCGCTAATTCCCGTTCCCGTGGGAATTTCGGGAATTCCTTTCTTAGTGCACCTCTACGGTACCTAAGCTACGTCCCTTCCAAATTTCAAGTGCTTACGTTTAGCCGTTTAGGCTGTGCGTTGATATGTCAGTCAGTCAGTCAGTCAGTTTCTCCTTTTATATATTTAGATAATACATAAATATACAGGGCTTTAGGTAAATCTCTTTCAACCTCTCGGGTGCTAAATCAGTCATTGAAATTGAACAACTTTCCCCAAGGAACATAGGTCAAAATACGAAAAAAAAATTTGTTCAGTAAAGTGTTGACGTATAATATGGACAAAAGAATATCAATCAAAAGATAATATATAGACAGAACTCACAGCCAGTGAGTAAATTATAAACTACTAGCTTCCCGCGCGGAACTTCGTTCCCGTGGGAATTCGGGAAAATCGTGTACCCTATGTCCATCACGGATAATGTAGGATTCTAATGGTGAAAGAATTTTTCAAATCGGTCCAGTAGTTTCGGAGCCTATTCGATGCAAACAAACAAACAAATAATCAAATCTTTCCTCTTTATAATATGTATAGATCAAAGAATGTCTACTACAACGTGAATATGTAACACTAAAAATAAAATAAAATAAACGTTTCAACAATTTAATAAAAATACCTATCTCTAAATGTACATACTTCATAAATTACTCACTGTTTTCACTGTCACTGCCCGAATAGCCGGCTAGTAAGGAAAGTCCTGACGCAGCTGTGGTGACTGTACTAGACTTGTCACTGTTAGATTCAATATTTGTGCTTACTGTACTTGTTTCTGTGTTAGGGTTGTTGTTTTGTACTTTTGCTTCAGCTTTCGTGTCATTAGGTACTGGCTCAGTCTTCTTACTTTTTACAAGATTTGCCAAGGCTGATTTCTTGGTTAAGACGCCTATGCTTCTGTTCCAAGTCTCATTTTTCTTGGGTTCTGGTCTGGGTGCAATGACCTCTATTCGCGATGTTTTAGTAGGAGGCTCATCCTCCTCCACTTCTTCGATTATTTCTTCTGCAACCACTTTCTGAGTTGATGAACTGCCGAATTTAACTGACCTGTAAATTGATTTAATGGGAATTATTAGTGATTGAACTCTTAAATAGTTTAATGATCTAAACAGATAATAATAGGGGTTTAAATAGTAGGTATGAAAATGCAGATTTATTTTATTCATAATTTACTTGATTGAACAGCTATTATTAATATTGGTATTTTGCTTAAATACTTGGCCATATAACGGAGATTTTGAGTAAAATTATTACATATTTACTTCGGTTTTATTGAGTGAAAACGAAGCTCAAGCATAGTTTGTTTCATTGCCTATTTTTGCTGTATCATTGTTACACTTTAAATTAACCAAATGTTATTTAAATCTTCTTGCAAAATGTTGTTAAATTTGAATTTCGCATTCCCGATAAAATTCAAAAAACGTTGGTATGAAAAAATCAGTTTTCCTAATATTAAATTATTGTAAAAAAAAAAATATATAAGTTCTGGGCTCTGTTTCATCCAAAAAAAAGAACAAACAAAATACAATTTTGATAATAAAAAAACTTAGAATGGCTAGCTGCCAATCCCAGGCATAGTAGTAAGTGGGACGCGAAGGTTTTGCTATATTTTGAGCGAAAAGCTGACAACCTATAACCGCTATTCAAATGTGGCGTTTAGTGGTTCCAGTATGGATAAAATAGAAAAAGATGTAAATAATATACAGGTTGTAAAAGACATCTTAGCAAAAACTGAAACCCCGGACTCAGACAATTATTCTGAATGATTTTCCAGTGGAATTTTTCTCCGGAAAATGTTCATTTTTTTTTCTTTTTTTTAAATATTTTCTGCTTAGATTTGTTATTATTTAATCGAATACACTCCATATTGTAATAAAAAACACTCATAACAACGTAAAACATGAAAACCAGCAATGTACATCGCACTCCGATAGCAGCGCTGCGCGGGGGGATCGCGCGCGAGGCGCGGTTTCACAATACGTTGCGTAGCGCCAAAGTAGATAAATAATGAAAACTCCTTAACATGACGTTTCCGGGAAAAAATAATTACTTATAGCTGATGATAGTTATGGCTAGACTCCATCATTTAAGTATTTACTAAGCTGTCCTTTACACCCTGTATGTGACTATGAAAATTACAAGGTACAACTACGGGGATAGTCGTTAAGGTTCAGAATAATCGCGATTTGCTTTGTAGATCGCTCTTATTGACTACCTTTTACTAAACACAGTTACATAATGTTAAGCGTACGAGTATGTTATACTATGCCTGACGGTCCGATCAATTTGGTGAACGAATTTTTAACTTTTTGTTTATTTTTAATGAACAACCATATTGGGCGACTTTAGATTAGCGAAACGATGTGAATCAGTCCACTAAACTGAACAACTTAAGGAACAAGCGACCCTTAAGGAAGGTAATTCAGTTCCGTGAGGTGAATAGCCCCCTCAGTTTCGCTAAATTCGCTTTCGCCAGGTACTTCGTTCTCATGGGAATTCGTGAAAATCATGTACCCTATGTCACCGATTGATAAAAGAGCTTTCTATTGGTGAAACAATTTTTGAAATTGGTTCAGTAGTTTTTGAGTTTATTCTTTACAAACATTTAAATCTTTCCTCTTTCCTCTTTTCTCTTCTATTTTATATTATTAGTGTAGAAGCTCCGGCGCTTCTAGGTTTGACTAGTCAATCCTCAGGCTAACCTAACCTAGTCAAACCTAAGATAAACTAGTCATTCCGGGAAGAGATTGCATATCGACCTTTGACTACGACATAGATTTAAAAGACCTAAAAAGAAGAGTAAGAGGGATGCGATGGTTATGCTGTATAATGGGTGTAAGGCTCTCACCATTATGCAACTTGTTCCATCTGATAACCCTCACAATTTGTGTCAAACATCTAGTGGTTCTAGAACCACTGAAGCTCTGCCTATCCCGTTAGGGTCTATGGGCGTGAGCGTATAGATAGATAAATAATTTATTCATTGCTTTAAAACATACACAAAACAAACAAGACACGTAATAAACAAAAAGGTTACAAAGTTATTATGGAGTGTTGTGTGTGTGACAGAGTCTTCGATCAACTATAGAAAACTAGATACACAGTCCCATACAAAATGAAATTTAAAAGTGTCCTAACTACAATACGTACTTAGATAGTTGTATAACACTTCATGTATTATGAAAAAGTTCTAAAGTGTCAAACATTTTAATCTAATTTAAACCTTAACGTAATACTATAAGGTCGAAAATAAAATCTTTTTAATTTGTAAAATACCACTTTGGGTTTTGAACAAAGGATAACGTAAGACAATTTGATGACACTGGCTGTCACGTAGAACATGGGAGGAGTGGAGTTGCCTTTGTTAATTTTAAAAATATATTAGTTGGGTCGATTTCACATATAAAATCTTCGTACAAACTTTTTAACAAATTCAAAATGCTACGAAATGGTGTGGTTTTCTTTTTAACCCCTGATTGTGTTGTGTATGTATAGGAGCATCATAGCTCTTAAACTGATGATGTTAATGGTGCAGTTTATTTTATTCGAAAGCTTCTTCTTGCGCTGGATTTCAGATATGATTTATCAAAATTGGTTCAGCCGTTTACTTTTATGTTAGTTTTTATGGTCTTTTATTATTAAAAAAATCACATTCATTTCAAATTAACCGACGATTAATATACATTACAATTGATAATCACAGCCGCCGCCATTCTTCTTAATTATTGCTTATAAACCTAATATTCTATGCTTATTTTTTTATGAAATATGAAATTCCTTATAAAAAAAGAAAAGAAAAAAAAAAGACTTTCCCGATTACACATATATTATGTTTTGCTTATTTAAAACTTAGTATAATTTTTTGAACAGAAATGACCTATTGAGGTTTAAGAGAGGAAATTAGCTATGAAACTGAATAGATATTTAAGTACAAGTAATAATTTATTTAAAAAAAAGCAACTAACACAAAAAAAAAACATTTGTCTTCTTCGCTGTCATCATCTTTGTCCTGAAGATGAAATATTTTTATTTTATTTTATTCAATACAAGAAACTCCAAATCAAAAGTGATAAAAAGGTACATACTATTTGAGGTGCAGCTGTTTTGTGTAACCTTTTGACTCCTTTTGTAATGACATACGAGTCACTTTCTAAAAAATGCTTGGAGCAAAAGACACTACTTTGCGACGGCTAGAAAAAATCTTCACATCTTTGACGTGCGACCACGTATGTCCACTGTCCACATCGCACAGGATCTCTAGGAAAACTAAAAATCCAATAAAACTTTGTTTGTAAACGTCACGCACGTTAAATTTTTTATTAATTCAATTTTATATGATTAATGGTTTTGCCATAATACCTTTAATGTAAGTATAGAAAACAGAATTAATATATATACTCTTTACACTTAAATTTTATAACACAGATGAAAATGAAAAAAAAACAATAAGTATAAAAAAAGCGTCTCTATTTGTTTTAGAACAGAGTCACTGCATAACCCAAACAAATGATGTTGAAATACAACGGTATGGATTTGTAAGTTCCGCTAGTGTCTATTCAATTTAAAGGGTTATACTCTCGCCGAATGTTATTAAATTAAACTAAAAAAATGTTTTACAACCTTTTCTTGGCCAAATACCAAGATAATTTCAATTCACATATAATAATTACAAAACTACTTATTTAAAAAATGACATTCCATATTTTTTTGATGTTCTGGAGGTGTGATTTTTACAATTTATCACTGCGCACTGAGGCATGCTTACTTTCGGAACGAACGAATGCTACTAAACGAAAAGACAACCCAAAACGTCAAGTGGGTGATCATTTAGTGAGGGAACTTTTTTGTTGTGGATTGTGTATCTAGTTCTTTATAGTTGATCGAAGGACAGAGTGCAATAAAAAGGCCAAAAAAAAAGGCGTATATTTGTATGCAAAAAAAAAGAGTAGAGAGTAACTAACTTGATGAAATCGTCATCCTCCTGTTGCTCGCGCGCGCGCCGCTCGGCCGCCGACACGGGCCGGTACTGGCTCAGCATGGCCTCGTAGTCCACGGTGCGCTGACGACGATTCAACTCCTTCAGCTCCTCTAAACTCTCCAACAACTCGATCTCTTGGCGCGACTGCTCTGTTCTGTACTCTGCAAGTGAGAATGGTAAATTGATAAAGACCAACCGAAGAGGAGAAGCCCGCACGTCTAAGAAGATCCGTTTTCGAAAGCCGCGCGCGGACCACCAACCCGCATTGGGCCAGCGGCAGCGTGCTGTACTATGGCCTAAAATCCCTTCGTGTTTCAAAGGGAACGTATGCAGTGGAAACGTATTTAGGCCAAAAAAAAACCGAAAGTTCAGTTTCGATTTCGGCGAACTTTCGGATAAGGGGCCATCCATAAATTACGTCACACGAATTTAATGATTTTTTGACTCTCCCCCCCCCGTCCTTGTCACAGCAAGTCACATTTATGAGACTCCCCCCCCTCCCTAGTGTGACGTCACATATTTTACAATTTTACTTCTAGTAATTATTGAATTAAAACAGCAGTTTCAAAATTAATTAAAAGGCGCTAGGCGCGGTGCATTTGGAGGCATTAGGCAGTCGGCGGGTAACACTAGTAGAGCGAGTGTCCGACAAAACAATTTAAACGATAGATTCATACAGATATAGTTGCACATGTTTTTGAGTATTTCGTTAATAGCTCATTTAGATTTATAATATTTTTGATTTTTAAATGTAACGTCACGAAATTTAGAACCCCTCCCACCTCCTTGTCACACAATGTCACACTTCGTCGACCCCCTCCCTCCCCCTTAACGTGTGACGTAATTTATGGATGGTCCCTAAGCCGAAACTTGGTGTTCGTGTTGTCGCATGTCGTCTGTAGTAGTTTTCTTTGGCAGTTTTACTACTGGTGTCAGTCTTTAACATGTTGATTATTTATTCACGTTACATTTTTAATTTTAACATATGAAATTGAGTTTGCAAAGGTGTCGTCGAGTTTAGACATAGACTTTTAAAATTTTTATGATTCTTTTAGAAATATAAGAGACAGTTCAATGACAATGCAAAATAAGCCTTAATACCTTCGTGATACGAACCCGAACAAAACCTGAATTCAATACGAAGTTTGTATTGAATTCGGGTTTTGTTTGTTCACATTTCATTATGTTATTTTGTTTACTAACACTAGCTTTTAAGTTTTATCACTGTTACTAACACTAAAATGGATGTTTATCTGAAATAAATATATTGAATTGAATTATGTTAAGATCGCTAAAATTTACTGAAAATAGGCCATGTTAAAATTATAGAAGCGAATTATGAATGTAGACTAAGTGAAAGAGGTGTGTTTGGAGCGTAGCAGGTGGCAACCTGTGGTCTTTGCGTACGTATTTGTTCTTCCCTGCATACATATTACATACATACATACATATTTTTCCCTGTGAAGTATGCAATAAAGTATTTATCTATCTATCTATGTATCTCTAAAATATATTTTTTTAACATTTACATTTATTTTCCCATAGTACAAAAATAAAAGAAGGATCCTGAGGCTGGCATGCTCCCCTGGAGTGACTGAAGTCTCTATAAATAAGAAAAAAAAATTTACAAAATGTATTATAAAGTGTTACTGTTTCTCTTAAGAGGATCGACTACCGCGCCCATGTCCATACAAAAAGGGAAAACGTTTTGCTACCCCTAAATCTTCTCCGATTTTGATAATTTTTCACTATGTTGTTGTCCCTATCAAAAACTATGCCTCTATGTTTTCCTTTTTTGAAAATTTTGTTTAGATAAAAAGTTATAAGGATCTGTAATCTTGCTTTATTGGGTTTGAAAAACATTCATTTTAAATTCATTGTATTTCAGAAATAAAGTAAATTTTCGGAAAAAACAAAAAATAGAGGCATAGATTATATTCTGCTGAAAAGATTGATACCAAAAAGTAGTATATTTAGTACAGTTTAGGGGTTGGGAAACGTTTTCCCCCCAAACGCGATTTTCGACAAAAAAATACCTAGAAACACAGCCGAGCTGCAACTGTCTCTATCGCACGTTTGCGAGCGGGGCCGAGCGCGGTCGCGACAGAGAATGATTCTCCAAATACCTATTTTCCTACGCTCGCGGCGCTATAGAATAGTCTTAACTGTTATTAGTTACTAACCTAATAATTTCATGGGATTATTAGCCTCTTCCTCTTTTTGTTCATCTTCCTCTCGCTTGGCTTGTTCTTCCGCCAGTTTGAGTGCCATGAAGTTCCGGGTGGCTCCTGCCTCTATCTCGTAGTCTGTGTTCTTCGGATCCGTCTTGAATGATATCTCTTGCAAGCATCTTGTACACTGCAATGGAAAAATGTCACACTTATTATTATTTGTTAATGTATTTAGTTGAGTGACAAATAATGTGAAATTTGGGTACTTAGAATAATGAAATTCGTTTTCACAATTAATTGGCTGGTATTAGTTACCAGGGTCAAAAATTAAAACACCAGCACATAAAAAAATAGTTATAGGTAATTTACACTGTAATCTACGAAAATTAGCATAAAAATCGTCAATCATACCAAATAATTTGTGTAGTTTTGAAAGTTGGTACAGCTATTCGTTGAGGTTTCCAGGTGAACATGCAAAAAGTCCCTATATCCCTTTTATCAGTTTTTTGCCTGTATCTCGAAAACTGTTGATAATATCTCTGCAATCACTTCTACATTAATGATCTACATTAAATTCTCTATAAATTATGTCACACATTTTTAATGTAGGATCGTTGCTTTTAAAAGATATAAGGTATCTAAATTGGTTAAAAAAATATTAGTTATGCAAATTTTAATAATGAAACTTGCAAAACAAAATGCTACATAGGTGTAACAACTTATCAATCAAATTTTCTTTTACCTAAAGTACATTTTGGTTATTCTAGTTCCTAAAAAATATATAAATTTTGCAATCAGTTTGTTGACAATACCTACATGATAAGAAGAAGTTTGTAGAACAAGCAAATGATTCTAAACACTGTAAGTAGGTGAAAATTAAAAAATATTTCTTAGCTTCAACAGTTGAGATTAGCATTTTGTGTAGTTGCTGTAATCTTCTATTAAGGGATCGTTCAACAATTACGTGATCATTTTTGGCCGTTTTTTTAACCCCTCCCCCCCCTATGTAATCACAGCGTAATCTTTTGTTTTTAACCCCTCTCCCCCCTCGCTTTGATTACGTAATCCGTCCGTGTTTAAAATTTTTGCTGTATTAGCAATACTGATGCTTGGAAAAGTCGATAAAATATGCCGAAAAAGTATTAAAAAACTGAATCTGGTCACACTGTTCCACAGTTTGTCTATAGCAGGGGAAATCCCGTTCCATCTATCTAATACACTCGGCTTCAAAAAAATCGCACGTCCGTAAAAATAGGCTTTAAGCACTGTTAATCCTTAAGACAAGCAGTTATTCGTAGCAATATTGGTATCATTTGAGAGCCCTATAAAAACTCTTTAAAAAAATATCCATTTCATTTGATTAAAGAAAAAGCTTGACACTTTAAGTCACTGTGAATGACAATGGAACTGATTCTCCTCTTCAAATTTTGTTTGTATTGTTTTGTTTTTTGGGTATAAAAGGGTCGATACAGCTTACTGGGGGATAAATTTGCACTTCACTTGACTGACTCGGCAATTGCACTTGAGTCGCTTTTCTGTTCGAAGAGTGTACCAGCGGTTCCTGCAGACCGGTGGCTTTGTCCGAAGGCGTGGGTCTGGTAGAAATCGCTGCACTTCTGCGAGAGATGACCGATTCGTCGTATCGAAGTCTTTGAGAAATCGGTTCTCTAATGCTGTTGAGTTGCAACAGCAGCTTCAAGCAGTTCGTAGAAGGGCCGTGAGTGTCTCTACAGTTAGAAGAAGACTAAAGGAGAGAAATATTGTGGCTAGAAGACCTGCCACGGGTCCAAAATTAACCGCAGCGCATCGGCGAGCACGCCTGCAATTTGCTCGCGCCCACGTCAATTGGACCCTGGACCAATGGAGAGCTGTTCTCTTCTCAGACGAAACGAGAGTGTGCCTTTTCTGCAACGATAGACGCAAAAGAGTATACAGAAGACAATGGGAACGTTTTGCCCAAGCCTGCATCCAAGAGACGGTAGAGTACGGGGGCGGTTCCTGCATGTTCTAGGGCGGCATATCTGCCGATGGCAAAACTGAACTTTCTTGCGTCTCTCGGACCGGCGGTGCTCGCGGGCAAGGGTCGATGACTGCTCACCGGTACATCACAGAGATCCTGGAAGAACATGTGGTCCCCTATGCTGGATTTATTGGCGACGGGTTCACATTAATGCACGATAACGCTCGCGCGCACACTGCTGGAATTGTGCAGGGCTACCTTCAAGAGGTTGGGATCCCTGTCATGCAGTGGCCAGCGAGAAGTCTAGATCTGAACCCGATAGAGCACCTCTGGGACCAGCTGAAACGCAAGGTTAGATCCCGTGATCCCGCTCCAGCGACTCTTCAGGAGCTCCAAGACGCCGTTATTGAGGAATGGGACAGAATCCCTCAAGAAGAGGTCCTAAAGTTGGTGCGATCCATGAGGGAGCGCATGGAAGACGTCATTAGGGCTAGGGGGGGTAACACTAGGTTTTAGGTTAGTTTTAAACAACTTTGTTTTGAAAAATTAGTCAGATTTCATGAGGGTTTTTTAAGGATTTTTATTGTTTTGTAAATTTTTCTGAGTTCCAATAAAAAACATTGAATAAATTATTGTTTTTGCATTCTCTGTTTCCTTACCTTTCAAATGATACCGAACATTACCAATATTTCATAATACAAATACGATTGAAAGATGTTTAAAATAGATTTCTTAAAAGGTGCGATTTTTTTGAAGCCGAGTGTAGTTAGTGTTACCTACCAGTAATAGACTTCAAAATTGGACGTAAATATTTAAATATAATTTATTTATTCATTTCGCTATACGTTAATTAAAGTTATAAAATGATGACGTAATCATGGCTTCTTAACCCCCCCCCCAAATAATCCGATGTATATACAAGCACCCGACCCCCCCCCCCTTCCGGTGATTACGTAATTGTTGAATGATCCCTAAGTGTAAAAACACCTGTGTCAGAAGGCCACGCTCTTCCGGGTGTATTTTCCAATTGTTTTTTCCAAATTATATACCATTATTTCCATTGTGGCAAAAAAAAGCAGTTGTATTATTTGGGAATCTGTTTCCACTTTTATATTTATGACTGCCTGATCAAAAAACTAAAAGTGAGTAAAAACTTCCATTAATACGTATCGTTACTAGCATTTAATTTCATATCTGTGATGCAGTGTATGAATTATGAATAATTACGAGTCTTTTTAGAATTTAGAATTTGAGTTTCTTTCTTTACGTTTTCTTGATAACATTTATTGTCAACAGTAAAATGTAACCATGATTTAGATAGATTCATGCATGATGTGATGATTTTTTCCGGTGACATATACATAGGGATGCTCAGTTAGACCTACGAATAGGTAATTTTTTTAACAGTCCTTATATGTCCAGAGTAAAGGGCACGGGCCTCCCTTAGAAACACGACGGGGATTTAGGCCATAGTCCACCATGCTGGCCTAATGCAAGTTGGTGGACCGCTTGTCTGTCGAAAATGAATTTTCTTAGATGTGCTTCATCATTATGTACTTACTTTAATATAAAACCGATAGATCCGTATACCAAGGTAGTCTTCGTTCTCAACGTCTTCTTTCCGCGCGTTGAATTTCTTTCCTTTGTAAATGTACTCCCCACAGGTAGCACAACGCATGTTGAATGGAGCCATCAAACGGACAGTGTATTGCCGGTTTTTGGCCAATTTCATACGGGGGATCTTAGACGGATCGAAATCCGGAGGATAATATTTCTAAAACATAAAAACTTACATGATATACCGACCTTAAAAGCACTCAATGAAAGGTTTTATTCAAAGTTGATCAAGCCACCACTAAACAACAGAAAACACCGAAGTTTACTTACATTCAACACTTTTCTTTCAGACATTTTTGCTTTGACCGTTTACTTAATGGTTATATTAACTAAAAATACGAGTTTCATGAAGAAAACAACGAAATAATTAATTTTTGCCCAATCGATCAAGTCGCCGTCTCATGTCGTTGTCGTCGCTGTAACAAATTTGACATTGACAGTTCAGTGTTGTCAGCACTATATCCTTTTTTTTTTTTTTGTTAAATTTATCCCTTTCGGGAAAGGCAAAGGAAACTATGTCCATACAGCCATGTCTTCAGTGAAAAATCTTCTTTCTTCAACTTAACCTAAGCCCTAAGCTCCTCATGTTCTGCGTAAAACCGGATAGCGTCTGTTTTACGAAAACTGGCGGCGAGAAGCACAACCGCGAGGATCTTTGTCGGTACCAAACGGAGCAGAAACACTGTTATCACTTGAATTTTTCATCACTACGCGAATTCTAGTCAATTTACTGCATAATACACTATCACTATTACACATTAAACAACTTTTTCACGCCGAAAACGAAAATTCAGTTGACAAAGCAACCGCTCACGCCGAGTTCCCGCCGCACTATATCCTTAAATCTTTCCTTAACCTATTTGATATCCAGGGCCCATATTTTTGAAACGATAGAATTCCAATTCGCATGAGAATCTCATACAAATCTTGTCAATTCGTATGCGAATTGGAATTCTATTGTTTCAAAAATCAGGCCCCAGGGTGGATTATGCCTAGAATACTAGAATTCACTGTTTAATTGTATATGGGCTGATGAGATATGAGATGAGTTTGTTTAATAATTTATATTATTTCACCCATTAGAACATCTAATTTCATAAAAATACGGCAAAATTTTCCGCTGCTAACTCTTGGCATTATAAAATGCCTTGTGGGAGACGGCGCTGTTTTAGGCGAAACCCGTCGTGCGATTGTTTACGTCGCGCGTCGCGACGCGCCGCGCCGCCGCCGCCGGCCGGGGCGCCGCGCCGCTTGCGATAGTAATCTATTTGGCGCGCAAAGGCTTAAACGTTGCGAAAAATGTTAAGCCGGCTGCGGACGGCAATACAGGGTGATAAAAACCTACTAGCTAAGTATATTCAAAATCCTGAACAAGTATCACTTACAGAACACTTGCTTTTTTTTTGTTTTTTTTTGGTAGGATTATTTTTTTCTTAAACGTAGATAGACACCACTCGGGTGCACCCCCCTCGAATGCCTGGTGTAGGAGTAATGTCTAAGCAAAACATGAACTATTCCCATTGAAAAATATGAAAAAAAATTTTTTTTTCATAAATGTGTTCTTTCAGTGATAGTTCAGGATTTTGAATATAGCTAGGAGGTTTTTTATCACCTTGTATATTCATAGATGAAAAAAATCTCTAGCTGCTCCTAAAAATCGCAATGTCTTTTTAAAAATTAAAGAGATTAATTTAAAAAAAAATGGAGGCTTTAAAACAAAATCTTCACCATCTTGTTCTTATTTTAATTCTCTATGTTCTCCTTTTATAATTAATTAAATATAAAAATTAATGATCAACACTACCAAACACTCTCCGTCGGCTGTAATTTCTACCAGACGCTTTACATTTCGCAAGTAATTATGCGATTGTAAGTACCTATTGAGCCGTGATTTTTTTTACATACTGTTCAGGGAACTGTAACAATATTTTTGTAGAACCCAGACTTCAAGACAAGTGAGTAATTTTTGAAAGTACCTTCAGAACCTGGTAGCTGAAAATTGGCCGTCGGTCCAGGTTAGCTGGTATTCATATGTTACTAGTACGTACTTTAGCACTACTAGTTGGGCGGAAATTTGAAAAATTGTTCCCTGAGTGATAAAAGCATGAAATTTTTACCATGTTTAGGGGATACCATAGCGATTATTTTAAGATGTGGAGGCAAGCTGGATTTGACCCCTATCGCATTTTAGAGGTCAAATTGTAATTTCGATGACGTTTTACTCCGTTTTATGTATTTTTATGAATCCATTTTGGAGGGGTATTAGAAATTTACATATGAAAACACATCTACACATCACCTGCTTTCCAATGACACCTTAATCATCAAAATCGGTTCAGTAGTTTAGGCAGGAGCTATTCCCAAAATAATATAAATTTTATTAGCGTAGTGATTATAGGTATCCATTCTCGTGTGAAGTCGTATGGGAACCCATATTTTTGGATAGAAGGATGAGCCCAAAAAAGAAGTTACCAAAATTTTTGTTAAATTTTTATTTTTTATTTTAGACTATAATTCAACTTTTTTTGTATGGAAATGCTCTTTTTTTGTTTCAGAAATCAATCGAGCCGCTTTTATTTAGTTGAAAACGATACCAAAATTGCCCTAATAGCTAGACATTTGCAGTTATGACTAGTCTTAGTGCGCGCGGTGTATGAAAAGTTCACCCCCCCCCACCCCCAAAATCGAGTGATAAAGGCAAACTCCTGGGCGTTTACACATTAATCCACCTAAGGAATAAGTGTGCCAAGGCTTATCCTTCTATCCCAAAAATATTGGTTCCCATACGACTTCATACGAGAATGGATATAATTACTACTCTAATAAAATTTATATTACTTTGGGAATAGCTCCTGCCTAAACTACTGAACCTATTTTGATGATTTAGGTGTCATTGGAAAGCAGGTGATGTGTAGATTTGTTTTCATATGTAAATTTCTAATACCCCTCCAAAATGGATTCATAAAGATACATAAAACGGAGTAAAACGTCATCGAAATTACAATTTGACCTCTAAAATGCGATCCAGCTTGCCTCCACATCTTAAAATAATCGCTATGGTATCCCCTAAGCATGGTAAAAAAAACACGCTTTTATCACAATGAGAACAATTTTAACGAAAACGTTCAATTTGCCGCCCCACTATAAGTACTATTTGCCACACATTTGGTTAACGAGAAAATAAGTAAGGTCTGGCGGCTCTGGGATCTCAGTCTACACGGAATCTCGTGACAAATTGATATTATGGTACTTAGTCATTTGTTTTCTAATCAAGGTGAAATTGATGTTATTCAAACGGATGATGATGTTCAAACGGAAGAAAAACATGTTTTCCAATTTTTTTTTAAATCAAACAACCTATACGTATGACTTAAGTACCTACTCTTTCTTGCATTGTTCGTTTTAATTTTTTTCATTGTTTAAATTTTTTTTATTAGGTATATCACATGGGCTTTTAATTTTCTTTTATTTGAACAGGTTTGTTGTTCTTTCATATATAAAGGCCTAGGAAGTCCGTTTTGTTATCACTTTCCTGGTTCCGACTTTGTAGTGCATTGAAAAAGAAAAAATGAAAAGCTTCTTGATCTTCTTGGTAAGTCTGTTTACGATTGGGGTGTGTGGGTTCTTAACATGTTAGGGCTCCAAAATCGTCATTTTCAACTGCTAGTGGGGCACTCTGCTGATCAATGGAAGAGGCTTTGGCGTATAACAAACCGTAATGGGTTTTTTTACTTGAATTGGCGACTTCGCCATTCAATATTTTAAATTTTATTATTAAAATTATCAAATATTGATAACATCTCAAATGTGGACGTCATCTAAGATTTTTTTTGCGATGAAACAATTATTCGTCGTTTTAAAAACGACAAAGCTATTTTCTCAAGCTGTGTTGGTTTTTAAAAAAATCTGATGACTTGAAATTGGTTTGGCGCAACTTTAGCGAGTGATTTTCCCCATTAAACTAAACCACTTGCCCCAAGGAATCCATATGAAATACTTTCGCAAAAAATATCGGCCAAATTCGCAGTTTTTTCAACTTTTGTTCTTAGTTGTTAAAGGCTCCATAATTTTCGCTTTTAATTTAAAGTATATTAAAAACTGGTTTAGCCCAGAGGCTTAGCCTTGCCTCTAAATTAACGGTTTCTGGGTTCGATACTCGGTCGGGGCCCGGGGCAATTATAAGTGTGAGAAACAGATCTTGGGTCTGGGTGTTCTCTGTCTATTTTGGTGTCCCGAGGGACCCACGACATCAGGGAAAACCTTACTGTGGGCCTTTAAGTGTTTGGCGCTAAATAAACTTCTTTTTTCTTTTCAGTCTGTGGCGTTGGCTGCTCAAGCAGCACCGCGTAAGTACCCTACCCACACATCCTACTAATATTATAAATGAGAAAGATTGTGAGGATGTATGAATGTATGGATGTTTGTTGCTCTTTGACGCTCAAACGGCTGGACCAATTTTGATAAAATTTCGTATGGAGGTAGCTGACACCCTGGATTAACACAGTCTAAATTTTCCCAAATTCTCAAGGGAACGAAGTCCCGGGTGGAAAGCTAGTTTATATTAAAAAACTAAGTCTCTGCACTACAATACGTGCCAAACTAATTGTGTCCTACAATTACAAACAAACAATGCTGTTGAAAAAACTTGCCTACCATCTACTTTCCATAGATAACCCTTTCATATTAACTGTAATAAAAAGTTTGTAAAGCTGGATTCTTTACAATATTTTATCGTATTTAGACCAGCTCTGCAAATAATTTCGACTTTCCAGGAGTATGAGCTGATTGCACAAGCTGTATTGAAATATATTATCGATTTTTTTTTCATATTCGGTCTATGTTCCTTCGGGTAAGTTGTTTTGTGGGTTTATTCACATCCTTAAATTGTTGCTTACTAATTTTAAGTTATATACCCAATATAAAATACCGTGCCTCTCGGTTGAATGGGTCCGCTCTTGATTTTTGACACACACATATAGATTTTTACGCCTTTGACATACTCTGCAAGTTATTATGAGCGTATACAGTGTGAGTCTTTATAATGTGCACAATGCACATATTAAAATGAGGGAAACTATGCTTCATTTTATCGACGAGAAAAATACTTTAAAAAATCCAAAAAATATAAATATATTTTTTTTATGGAATTTTTAAAATTCTTGTTTGTTACTGTGCCCCCCGTATAAACAAAACGTTATAAGTTTTAAACTAAACGATCAATCACTGAGAAATTTTTCATTTTTTGTAAAACTTTACGAAAGCCAAACCTGATTTCTGTTAGAAATATATTTTTTAAATTCAATATAAAATTCAAATATTTTTTAAATCTTTAAACTATTTTTCCCGTCGATAAAATGAAGCATTTTAATTTCCCTCATTTTAATATGTACACATTATAAAGACTCACACTTTATATGAGCTTAGTGGTGATAAAAGTAGTCAGCCTGCAGCAGCGCCCCACAAAGTATACCTAGTGCCTGGCGTTACGGAAAACACAGTTCTCTTTCGGAAACCAGCAGCAAATTTTTATGTATGGTTAGGCATGTCACCTAGACCCCAAAACTGCCGGGAGACACTTCGTGAGGTGTCAAGGTCACCAGTTATGACGTCATCAATGTGGCCGCCGCCGCGTTTTGAAAAATGTAAATCACTCATAAATTACGCAGTGCACATGTACGTGTGGGGTATCAAATGAAAGGATATTAAATATTCTGCATTGTTTTTATTGAATGTAATTGCGTAAATATGAAAACAACAAAAATATAGGACAAATAAGACAAATTACAAAAAAAATAATACATATTTATTTTTATAGCTAGAGAACCATTTATATTACAGAGAAAAAATGTAGGGTACAAATAATTCTACGTTATTCGTCTATAGTTTACAATTTAAATCATCACAATCGGGTGAAAAAAGCCATAGTTATGCTGGTTTAACTAAAGCGCGGCGGATGCCATATATTCAACCGACGTCGCCGGCGTGTTTTGAAAAATGTTAATTATACTTTAATAACGCAGTGCATATGAATGTTTGGGGTATCAAATGAAAGGATATTAAATTTGCTACATTGTTTTCATTAAATGTAACTGCGTAAATATGAAAACAACAAAAATATAGGACAAATAATACAAATTACAAAAAAAAATATACATATTTATTTTTATAACTAGATAACCATTTGTATTACAGAGAAATAATGTAGCGTACAAATAATTCTACGTTATTCGTCTATAGTATAAAATTTAAATCGTCACAATCGGGTTAAAATAGACATAGTTATGCTGTTTTAACATATTCAACCGACGTCGCCGGCGCGTTTTGAAGAGTCTAAATACACTAAACTGCGCAACACACATGTATGTATGTATACATTCGGACATGAAATGAAAGCATATTTAACATGCTCTAATTTTCTAATGTAATGTACTCTGCGTAAATATAGAAATAAGAAAAATGTGTAACAAATAAATCGAATTAGAGAAAAAAATATGTTTATTTATTTCTTTAACCAGAGAACCATTACATTAGAGACAAAAAATTATTTCTTCGTATAATGTTATGTTATTTTTCTATAGTTTCAAATTTAAATCATCTAAATCGGTAAAAAAACAGACATAGTTCTGCCCGTTTAAAGATAGTTCGGCGGACGCTAACAACGCGACGACTCTTCAAAACGCGCCGGCGACGTCGGTTGAATATGGGTAAGGCTCACGAGCGTTTTGTCCGCCCGTTCCAGTGTGTTATGAATATTGATGCATACTAACGATGGCCGTTTCTACTAATAATCAGGATGAATACTTCACTTGGAAGAGAAACTACTTGCATCAATGCTTATGCATCAATATTCATAACACACTGGAACGGGCGGACAAAACGCTCGTGAGCCTTAGCCATATGTTAAAACAGCATAACTATGTCTATTTTAACCCGATTGTGATGATTTAAATTTTATACCATAGACGAATAACGTAGAATTATTTGTACGCTACATTATTTCTCTGTAATACAAATGGTTATCTAGTTATAAAAATAAATATGTTTTTTTTTTGTAATTTGTATTATTTGTCCTATGTTTTTGTTGTTTTCATATTTACGCAGTTACATTTAATGAAAACAATGTAGCAAATTTAATATCCTTTCATTTGATACCCCAAACATTCATATGCACTGCGTTATTTAAGTATAATTGACATTTTTCAAAACACGCCGGCGACGTCGGTTGAATATATGGCATCCGCCGCGCTTTAGTTAAACCAGCATAACTATGTCTATTTTAACCCGATTGTGATGATTTAAATTTTATACCATAGACGAATAACGTAGAATTATTTGTACGCTACATTATTTCTCTGTAATACAAATGGTTCTCTAGCTATAAAAATAAATATGTATTATTTTTTTTGTAATTTGTCTTATTTGTCCTATATTTTTGTTGTTTTCATATTTACGCAGTTACATTCAATGAAAACAATGCAGCATATTTAATATCCTTTCATTTGATACCCCACACGTACATGTGCACTGCGTAATTTATGAGTAATTTACATTTTTCAAAACGCGGCGGCGGCCACATTGATGACGTCATAACTGGTGACCTTGACACCTCACGAAGTGTCTCCCGGCAGTTTTGGGGTCCAGGTGACATGCCTAACATACATAAAAATTTGGTGCTGGTTTCCGGAAGCGAAATGTTCCGGCCTTTTTTGGACGTAAGGCAGATCACTATACCTGGGAGATTTGACAGCTGGCAAATTTTGAGTTTTTCTTTCACACTGATTCGACCAGAGTACAATCCATAAAATCAATTGCGTATTATGATTTTAACATTCGTTTTTTTTACAGTCACACCTCCATATCCACTTATCCTTCCATACCCAGTATACTACCCTCTATACTCACCAGTCGACATTTACGGACAGCAAAATCAAGGCTCGTATCAAAACGCCCACAACATCATTGGCCCGGTAGACCAGAACTCAAAGCAAGGCCAATACGGTTATCAGAACACAAACGGCGGCTATGGCTCATACTATCCAGGATATGGCAGCAATCCAACGTACTTAAACGGGCAACAAAGCCAACAAAACGGCCAAAACGCCGGTAACGTTATTGGACCAGTCGGCCAAACCTCCCAACAGGACCAGTCTGGTAGTCAAAATGTTTACAACGGTGGGAACGGAGGATATGGCGGATATTATCCAGGAAATGGCGGCACTTACTTGAGCGGACAACAAGGCCAGTATAACGGCCAGAACGCCGGTAACGTAATTGGGGCAGTAGACCAGAATAGTAATCAAAACCAGTATGGCGATCAAAGCGCAAACAATGGTGGATATGGCGGAGGCTACGGAGGTGGTAGCCCAACGAATTTATACTCAAATCAAGACCAACAAAATGGACAAAACGCTTACAACGTGATTGGGCCAGTCGACCAAAACAGTCAACAAACTCAAAGCGGCTACCAAAGTGTTTATAGTAACAATGGCTACCCTTACTATTCTGGAGGCTCATCAGGACCACAGAATCTTAATGCTGGTCAGTCGCAAGGATCTAACCAAAATGCTGCCAATGTTATAGGCCCAGTTGCGCAAGGAAACGACCAAACCCAGAGCGGTAGTCAAAATGCATCATAGGTGCAATATTTTCGCGCTGCGTAAATTTTGTAGAATTTTAAATTTTTTAAAACCTCCTGCCGTACTCAGAGACGTCAATTAAAGTTAAGAAGTAGGTAATTAAATGTTATGCTATCCTTGTTTATATCAACAAGAGTGAAAGAGACAACATAACAGTACTTAACTTTAATTGACATCTCTGAGTACGGCAGAAATCTTTTTAGAAAATCTAAGTATTGTAATAAATAATATACTTGTATTTACTACATAGCCTCTTCATTTTTTATGCCAGTTTAAGTAAATAATTTTGTTTGAAACGTTTTCTAATCGTTTTTCAATATCAAAGTTGTTTTAGTATATGATCTAAGTTTTTATTCAATAAATGTTTTTGGCTACATTTCGGTTTTTATTTTATAACTAGCTGATGTCCGCAACTTTGTTTTTCCGCAATTCTTTTATATTTTTAAACATTTATGTTTCAAACACTTTACGAACAATTCTAAAATATAAATTACTGCTCAGCTTTCAAACAAAAAAGAATTTTGAAAATCGGTCGACAGTAGTCGGAGTTTTTGCTGAACAAATATAAATAAAAAAAAATTAAAAAGTCGAATTGAGATCCTCCTCCTTTTTTTTGAAGTCGGTTAAAAGTTAATCGAATTCAATAAGGGGTTAACTTTTCTTCATAACAGTACAATTACACAGTGTATAAAGTAGCGGCACGTAAGTTTAGCGCTGAGTGAAATGTAGAGGGGATAGCTGCGCATAGGTACTGTCGCGCACGCAATACAATTATAACTTTAATAAAATAATTTTAAGAACGTTTAAATGTACTCTTTGTCAAATAGTAAGTCTAGCACTAGTGAGTGAAATGTTGAAGATATTACGTAACTGAGCATGAGTACAGTCGCGCATGCAGACGTTAATAAATAGTAAATTTTAAAGTATTCCATAGCTTGTAACAGGATATTTTAAAAGAAAAAAACGACTTCCATACAAAGTGATACATGACAGAGTGATTAAGTTTATGGGGAGTAAAAAAAAATATATAATAGAATTTGACAATATTTATTTATTGGTTTCTTTTTTAACAAAACAATGAACGTCATACACCATTTTTCTTGCCTGTCTTTTCAAAACAGTATTTCTTCTAGCCATATTCACTGTTTAAAGTCACAAACTAAGAAGACCGGCAAAAGTCGACTTGATGTTTTACAAAGTCATGCTGAATCGGAAACATGCTCAGTAACCTTTAATTTATTCCAATAAAAGCATGAATTTTTAAAGATTGGAATAAAAAGTTAAATTATTTTCGAAGACGTATTATGCAATGAAAAAACTAAACGTTGAACGGATACGATCTTCCATTCCAATCTTTTTTATGCAGAAATATAAAAACTAAGGCCAAACACATTTAGTTTATGACATTTGACAATGAAAACAATGACATTCACGTAATCATGTTTAGTTTGATGCGGATGAAATATTTTGATTTTTTGCGTGTTATAAAGGACTTTTGAGTCTCGTTTTTACGTTGAACAGCATTCCCCCTGGATTTTAATTTGCATGTGATTTGGTTTCGTTAAAATGCGGCTTCGATGTGTACATTGTTCTTTGCGTGTTGATCGAATAAGGCGACATCGTTTATCCGAAGAAACTGCACAGACAATGGAAAGAATAAGGAGATGGGAGGCCAGTAATCAAATCCTCTCTGCATTTAATGGCATTGACCAATATGTTTTAAGAGCCAGAATAAAATCTCGTCATGTGGGCAGTAAATCGTATTTCACATATATAGTGGTAGATAGAGCACTTCAAGGACGTCCAGCTATTTTAGGTTATTATTGTAATTGTGCTGCAGGTAAGCGAACAGTTGGCTGGTGTTCGCATATTATGAGCATATTATGGTACTTGGGATTTGCAAGACGTCAGGGTAACTTTGAACCCCCTGCTGCATTTTTAGACAATTTGTTAATGATTAAATAAAGACACATAACATTTCAGGTTCCTTTTATTTATTTTAACCGTATCACATTACCGTATCATTGTTACTTTATCAGCATAAGAAAACAAACAACATTATGCTATACATTTTATTTAGAGAGTACTGAATAAAATTGATTAATGTGTATCTACGATCTAATGCCCGGTTTATACGAAGCAAGCAATAAGTGGTAAGTAGAGGTGCATTGCTCGCTTCATTAGAGATACGGGAGACTAAATATACTTCTACTTATCACTTATTACTTGCCTCGTGTAAATCAGACTAGATCGAGGCGGCTATATACGACAAATAGCGGCTTCTTCATCTACGAGTAACTGTACTCAACTAAAAATTAAAACTTGAGTCTCTTGCATTAATACAGGCCTAAGTCTCTCGTATGTTAGCCTTAACCAGTCTCATCATAAAATATAGTTAGTAGAAGCGTAATAGCTTCACTTTGAGTAAATATTATTTAATCTGAGTACAAGGCGTGACTGTTGCGCAGCCTTCTGAAATCAGTACCTAGATTTTTGTGATTTTCCTAGCCAGCTTATACTGGAAGTATAATATATGGTTACTTCGAAATATTAAAATGTTGTAGGTTCCTATTCATTTGTATTAATAAGTATTTTTAATTGGAAGTAACGTTTTTTGTAAGCAACATCAACGATTTAACTCCTAACCTCAACATTTTTTGGTAATTCATATCTCTATAATCCTAACTTTTTAAAAGTAGCAACGATTAACATTTTTGTTAGTTTTGCTTAGTTCTTCAAGTACCATTCAATTTCTCCCACGCACGGGACCTCCAAATCAATGTCTGAAAATACATAGTACTTCGTCGGTCTTCTTTAATAAAAAACCAACAATAACAATCGAACTCAAACTTAACAATGAACGGCAATAACAATAAATTTTAGAACGCGACTGTACAGTCAGAAGTCCGCGGAGCGTCGTGTCAGGGCGGGGGACGGAATACGACTGGCTAGCCAATCAACGCTACGCACGCGCTCCCTTCGTCCCTCTAGCCCCCCATAGAGACCTAATTTTTGACTTCTGCGCAATAACGGTCAGCGCTAAACTTACGTGCCGCTACTTGTAGATACCTGATATTTTTTGGGTTAACTCTTGATCTCAATCTTGACCATAAAGGTCAAAGATGAGGTCGACGATGGAGCGAGTTAACCCAGAAAATGCCTATAAAGGCACTGGTACTCCCACGCACCGACGGAACACAGCAGGCTGTTTGGTGTCGGACTTCGGTAGGAGGGTGGTCGCGAACCAGACGGCCCTTTACAAAGCCTACCATACCGCATGAGACCATAGGACGACACCTCAGATTCGGAAAAAAATGAACGTTGCCTGGGATGGATTATTAGGAGGCAGGTCTCATTTGTGTTTCCTTAGTCGTCTCTTACGACACCCACTGAAAGAGATGGGGTGGTGTTATTCTCAACCGATCACTACACGGCAAAAACAACTATGTACCTACCGGTTGCGAAACTTGGAAATAAATCCACCAGGAATAAGCTAGTAGGGATAGATGGAAAAGGGGATCTTTTTACTATTTGTTTTAAATTCAAGAATTTGTTTAATTTTTTTGCCTGTTCCCAGTAAACTATCAGTTCAACTAATTGTATATACATACACAATCCAGTAGTTAATAAATTCACCCGTTCCTGGTGGTTACACTGGTTGTTACACCAGTTTATCTACGAGGAAGAATGTATTCCTGTTGGTACCACCACAGTAGAGATCGAATGTCGTATAATTGATACAACACATTAGAATATGTTTTAGTACTAATAAGGTATTCGAAGTTATGCTATTCTGACTATGGTCGACTGGGTGCTGGGCCTCTGAGGCAATCGAATTTATTCGGGACATCGGCCGTTGATTGCGGGAAAAAGACAGTGACCCTCGCTCCGGATCGTTCCTGCTGCAAAGGCTAACCATCGATATCCAGCGCGGAAATGCCGCAAGTGACCAGTGTGATGGGGTACTTTTGCACTGGGGATTCAACTAGACATTTTTAAATTTTTGATATTTTGGACTAATAACACTGGTAAACAGTGATTTTGTTAAATGAAATCAAGTCGTTTTTTTAAACACTACTACCTACCCGCATATAAACTTCATACTTAGTTTCGTGCAATCACCCTCAGTTTTATACATCCACCAGATTGGTTACACGAATTTCGCGTACCGTCCTGTATTTCGATATTTTTCGTTAGAACTCGTTTTCCCTAGTTAAAATTAGTTATTACTTAATGCCTTTGTTAAAACTAGAAATAATCAGTTAAAACTAGAATTTACCACTGACATAATTTGATTTTCAGATAACACTAATTGCACATCGAGCTATTGTTAAAACTAGCTATAGTTAAAACTCCCCCCCGCGGAGATTATATCGGGGCAGAAAATGTAGGTTAGGTTAGGTTAGAACTGCGACCCCCAACGCACGAGCCGAGCGAGCGAAGCGAGCGTGCCGCGGCAGCGGCCGGCGAAGTGCCAGAAAAGACTTTGGTTGCGTTAAACGGTAAGCACAACAACAACATAACCCACAACATAATCTCAAGCCAATCAGAATAAGGTATGATGAACTCTAACCTCGGTCGGAACAGTTTTAACTGACTCGCTTCGGGAAAACGCGTTTTGTCTTGCAGAAACTAGTTTTAACTGATATTTGATTCAGACATTAGTCAATTCTAGTATTAACAAAGGCATTAAGTAAAAACTAGTTTTAACTAGGAAAAACGCGTTATATCTACTAACTAGTTTTAACTGTAACATAAACACTAAATTTGTTGAAATTAAAATGGTGATTGATGTTTCTATACTCGTATACATCGTAGAGTCTGGCTATCAAAAGTAGTCCCTGGATATTTTTGAAAACTTTTTACATGGTATTACTAAATGAAATTGTCAACGTCGATTCCCAATTTTTTTCATAATGGGTTCAGTGAGCACCACAATGATAGTACACCTTCTTTATATGGAGTTACTGAAGGTTCGGAAGGTTTGCACTCGATGGATACCGCATGATTTAACGGAAAACCAGAAACGACTGCGTGTAGAGTGGTGCCGAAAAATTATACATAAATGAAGGAGAGTCATTGGGCGTTTCCCCACTGGCCGGCACCGGCGACGGCGACGGCGACGGCGAGAGTGACAGAGCTATACTAGGAAGCAAGAAATCGATAGTCGGTAGGTAGTAGAGTGACAGAGATACTTGCTTCCTAGTATAGCTCTGTCACTCTCGCCGTCGCCGTCGCCGTCGCCGTGCCGTCCAGTGGGAAAACGCCCATTGGCTGTCTATAATATTGTAACAGGTGACGAAACCTGGGTGTATTGTTTCGAACCGGAAAGAAAAAGCCAGTCAGCAGAATGGGTCTTTCCTTTTGAAGAGTTGCCAACAAAAGTTAAGAAGAGTTGGAGCACGGGCAAAAAATGGTTGCGTCTTTATGTAACAGTGGACATTATGTAACAGTGTCGCTTGAAAGTTAAAGAACAGTCACTGCAGATTTGGTATGTAAACGATTGCTTGCCCAGTGTTTTAGAAAAAGTTCGTGAAAAGTGTCCTCGCAGTTATATCATCCTTCACCACGATAACGCGTCCGCATATTCCGCTAAGAGAACGAATGCGTAGGTATTTGAAATTTTGAAGGCTTCAAATGTGGAACTGATGACGCATCCGCCGTACAGTCCGTAGGTACCTCGTACCTTGCGACTTCTTTTTATTCCCAAGAATAAAAGATAAACTTAGAAGTTTACGATTCTCAAGCCCAGAAGCGGCGGTGAATGCATTCCAAGAAGTCGTTGAAGAGGTCCCTACCGAAGAGTGGACCCATTGCTTCACACAATGGTTCCAACGAATGAAAAAATGTGTAAATAGTGAGGGAGGCGAGGGAATATACTTTGAAAAACAAGAAATTAATCATAAACATCTTATCTAGTCTTTTTTATCAGAATACAGAAACTTTTAGTAAGTATGAAAAAAAATAAAAAATAAAAAAAACCTAAGTATTATTTTTATTTTAACTATTCTTAATTTAATTGATAACTAACATATAAGATAACAGACACCAGTCATCTTAATTATAGTAAATGTTAATATGTAAAAAAATAGTTTTAATGTAATTTTCGCACCTGTGCTCTGACCGATCATAGTATATCGGCGATCCGCCCCAGCCTCGCACGGACGCAATCTGACCTTCCCGTCATTTTCATAACAAACTTTGTCTGCACAAATAACGAACACAGCAAAACGAATATGATTAATCCGAAGATTATTGAATTATTATTGCGTCTTAACTTTTATTTTTTAAATGAAATTAATTTAATTTTGATTTCAGACGTAAAAATAATACTAGTATTCTGACCATTGGGAAACACTGTCGTTTATTCAGTGTATAGCCAGTGTGGCCAGCAGCCGATTTTTTTTGTTTTTGCTGCCGTTTTTCAGGGACAGCTTTCATAAGCCAGATATCAGTGTGTGTGAACCATCCTGATAATTGTAATTGCGTCAAATTACTGTTGAATGTCAACGTCGCAGTTTGACACTATTAATTATCTATAAACTGTTATTTTAACTATTTTAATTAATTCGGTTTTCTGGTGCGAAATTTGGACAACACTTGGATTCCTAATGTTTGCTGTGCACAGTATGTTAGGTAGTAAATTATCATCATAGGCTAAAGGATTTAGTTCTGCAATCCTGGTACCGTCGAATCCACGTGTACAGTGATGAAAATAAACCTAAGTAAAAATATAAAATGGAACAATTTAATGGGGCACTATCTGTTGTAATATTAATATAAAAACGAAAAAACATTTGATTGAAGGAAAACCAATTCCCAAATTATTTCCGTGAACATAATTCATTTGAGGAGCTGATAGTTTTTTTATTTTATTTTTTATTACAAGATTGTTTACCTCTTGACCTCAATCTTGACCAAGGTCATAGATGAGGTTGACGATGGAGCGAGCTTATTAAGGCTCTGCTACTCCTACGCACCGACGGAACACAGCAAGCTGTTTGGTGTCGGAATTCGGTAGGAGGAGGTGGTCGCGAACCAGACGGCCCTTTCACAGAGCCAACCACACCGACCATAGGACGCCACCACAGATTCAGAACAAATTGAGGTGACGTTACGTTAGTAGGTACTATTATTTATTCTGTGGTGTCGTTTCCTGGGGTGGATTAATAAGAGGCAGGTCTCATTAGTGTTTTCTTAGTTGCCTCTTACGACACCCACGGAAATACATAAATGGGTTATTCTCAACCGATAACCACACGGCAAGATAAAATAAAAAAATATATTAATTAAAACTAATTACTTTAAAACAAAAAACGGAATTAATTGGAAGGTACTTATACGCCGCTATACGAAGACTTACATTTCCTTTCCGCTCTGAAAACCTTCAAACAGCAGAGGGTCCTGCTGCAAAATAATTTAAAATTACCGATAATCCCTTGAGGTACTAATTTTCGCTTTAACGATTTAGGAGGTACTTAATACTAGGCAAGTAAAACTATGGTTGTCGATCGATCGATCAGAAGAAGGGTCCCGCTGGGTATACGGGCATCTTATTATAACAAGTGCATCGCACTTTTGCGTGAGTCACAGACACTGTTCAGTTGTCTGTACAACCTTTTGTGTTTATTTTATTTATTTATTTTAATTTATTAATTCAATTTTAGGAAGACCAACAGCTAGGAAATATCCCCTTATGATAGGGGTCGACGATGCCTCGGTAAGCAAGTAATAAAATCAAGGTTTGATGTCTCCCCCAAAAGCCCGAAATAACAAAAAACTATAGAAAATCAACTTCGCACTTTATTTTGAAAACACATCACAATTTAACAATTCCACAATTTTAATAAACTTCACAAATGAAATTCAAAAATGATAAAAACTAGTGTAATTTCAAATTGAGTCTGATTTGATACTAAAATGTTCTTTGTTTCAGAAGAAAATAAATTTCCTGTAAGGGAAAAATTTGCAAACTATTAACAGATACTTAGTAGGTACGTGCATGTATGATGTGATAAAATTGATTGATGCATCGTTCCTAAATAATCCTTTACAATATTATACTTAATTTTTGTTTATTTGTCCTTTAACACAAGAGATCGACCTGATTTTTTGAACAGAGGGGTACAAACGTTAACGAAGTCGCGAGCAGAAAGCTAGAATATCTAAGGACCTATGGCATACTGCATTCAATGCCAATACGCATCCAATATTAAACTGCTCGAGTCATATAAATGGCATTTCTGATGTTACATTCGTGCAGGCACGTTGACCTATTTTCGTTTATTTTCGAAGTATTTTACCACTAGCTTTCCACCCGGGACTTCGTTCCCGTGGGAATTTGGGAAAATTATGTAGCCTATGTGTTAATTCAGGGTGTTAGCTACCTCCACACCAAATAACATCAAAATTGGTCTAGCCGTGTGAGCGTGAAAGAGTAACAAACATCCATACAAACTTTCGCGTTTATAATATTAGTAAGGAATGTTACCTTTCCCGACGAGCTCCGGCGGCGAGTTCGTGTTCGAGCGCAGCAATCTTCTCCTCGTGTCTGGTCCGCTGCGCCTGCGCCCGCCGCTGCTGCTCCTCCAAAGCCAGCACAATCTTCTCCAGCCGGTGGATTTGTTGCTGCTTGTTCTCCAGCGTTGTGAAAAGCTCCTGGATCTCCTCAGCCTTCGCCGCTATTTGTTTGTTTACCTGTGTTTAGGAAAAGGTCTATATCTCTTTCGAACGTGAGTCCCCTGATTTTATGCTAGGTACCAAACCTTCTCTGGTACTATGCTGACAGTAATAAAAGAGTAATTACTTTTAAGGTTCAGGTCGTGTCTACTTTCAAGAGTGTCATTGACAGAGTTTAGTACCTAGTTTTAGGAGTCTTTTCTGTCTGAGTAATTGCGTTTTTTTTCAGTGCCGAATAAGAGATTCATTCGATAAATCAATTTGTAGAGAGACAACTCAGTCAGGAAGCTCTTAATTAATTAGGTACTTACAAAGAATCTGTACAGATTTGGTACTGAAATGAAAACGAAGCGACAACGCACCGACCCTGACAGAAAAATTTCCTTTGTGTATGTGGATACACATTATACAAGGTGTTTTAAAAAAACCCAAAGCTTAATTAAATTAAGCTTATTGCGCAGCTCTATTACAAATTGGCATGTATGTCATATTAATTACATGAATCTTTCATTTTGTAAATGTCAAACCGTGCAACTGATTACTGGAGTTGCGACTATTTCTCTTTTAAAATTAAATTTTGGAATTTCTTTTTTTGGGTTTTTTTGAAACACCTTGTAAACACATGATTCGATGTGGATCCATCACATTATTGTGATATTATTACACATTATTGGATATGGATCCATGAGGAACGTAAAATTTACTTTAGTAGGGCGAGCCCACAGAACAACTAATATTACTAGCGTAGCAAAACATCGCATCAGGGTGACTGGGCGCACTAAACAGTTAAGATTTGGTTAAAGCGGTCTACTAAATAATTCTGAACAAAAAAAAAACAAACAAATCTTACTTCATCTACTATTTTCATGCGATGTTCAAGGTCTTGTTGCAAGGCTGTGAGTTCTCTACTTTGCTCTGTCTCTTTGTTCTTTAGCATGTTGATCAGCTCTTCCCGCACCTGTATTATTTACAGAGCGAATAAAAAATAAAAAAAAACATGATAATCGCGATATTCAGAAAGTAATAGCAAATTAGGAACCTTGATGACTCTTGCCTGGGCACGTGAAGTTTTATCTTGCTGTTCCAGTTGTTGCTCCTTCTGTGCCAGAACCTCTGATAGCTCATCGTTGCGATGTACTGACTCAAGCAATGACATTTTTAGGCTCATGATCTGTAAGGCATTAGATAAAATGTTAGCATTAGTGCTCGACCATCATGACTCACATACACCGTCAGTGGTTGAGACGTATGAAGATAAACTACGGCTTAACTTTACACCGATCCGATATTCGCAAAAAGTGTAAGTAGGTATTGAAACTTCAAAATTCTTTCAAACTCACTATGTGTTTATAATAATAATAAAAACCAGAAGTAATAATAATAAACGCTATACACACTTAAAGAGGTTTTCCCTTGTGTCGTGGGTCCCTCGGGACATACAAAAAGACAGACACAAACACCCATGACCCGAGAACAAACATCTGCTTTTTACACATATATTTGCCCTGACTGGGAATCGAACCCAGGACCCATCGATCAAGAGGCAGTGCCACTAACACTCGATCAAACCGGCCGTTTTGCCAGTGGATTGACTTTTACCCAGATTTTTTCTTATAAAGGTCTTAGATGCTACCAACACCAACCTACCGACCAAGAGACTGCTGGCGGCAACGCAAATCCCACCAAATCCAGATAAATATTTTCGTAAATAAGAACCTACCTCCTGTTGCAAATCCTGATAGCTGATGCCATTAGGTGTGTCTTGGCAGTTGGCAACAGCACGATTATGCGCCTGCAGATCACGGACATATTGTTCGTATTGCATCACCTTTTGCTCACTGCAAGTAATAGTATAGTAAGCATCTAATTAACAATTAGATTATGTTAACTTGTTTCCAATATTACTTAATCAGAATTCAGTACAAACTTGAGTTTTATATTTTTGGTGAGCTCCCTTATTTGTATCTGCATTTTGCCTATTATTTCCTCCTTGCTTAGTAGTTCGGCGGCCAGTTTTTGTTGCATGCCTACTTTGTTGTCCGTTTCCTGAAAACGCATAGTTTGCTTGACAAAGATCTTTACAGTTTTTAGTTGTAATTTGCTCGAGGAGTATCAAAAAAAATATCGGGAATATAGGACTGAAAAGAAAATATTTGGACTGTGATAAAAATAAACTTATCAACTGCAAGGGATGACAAGTAAAATAAAATAATCACAGATATCTTGGTGAGAGACTCCAGGAATCGAACTTTATCTCGTTTGCATGCAGTCACTTCGTCTTCAACCATGCTCAGAGTATCTTTTGTGGCTTGCAGCTCCGACCATAAATCCATCTCCCTTTCAGTTGGTAGTTCTGGAATTACAATTAGATCACAAAATGCGTGAAATTTGAAAATGCGTAACATTTTATGTTAATGGTTTCCAAGCAAAAATGCAATAAGTACCGGGATTAGGTTTATTATTCTCCAAATCTGAAATTTTACTCTTCAATTCTTCTACCGTATTCTTACTTTTTGCCAATGATTCTTCAATAGACTTTCGTAATTGGGTTTCTCTTAACGTTTCTAGTTTTTGGCTTTCAAGTGCAGCGTGCAGTTCGTCAACTTGACTGTGTAGCTTTTCTATTGATATTTGCTGATCATCGCTCATCGAATTAATTTGATCCTTTAAGTTTTGTACTCTAAAAGGGAAGACATTCAGTTAGATTTTCTAACATCTCAACCAAAAAAATTTAAAAGAAAAAATAACATACTCTTGCAGAAGCGCGTCGCGCTGTTGAGCGATTTGATTGCTTACTACTTCACCAGTCTTTAAAGATTCTTTTAACTTTCTCGCACGTGCCTCTAAGTGAAGCTCACGCTGGCGGCTCTGAAAACCAAATTGACTTATTGATCTACACTGAATTGTAATTAATAGAATCAGAAGACATACGACAACTGCCAATAGTTAATTCAGGCGGTAAACGCTTATTGAATGTACTTAGATATTTACATAGTTTTGTTTTTAAACTTTTGAACGCCAAAGACGGCCATAGCCGATAACGAAATCGTGCCATGTGCCTACGCCATGTCGGGATATCACGACGAGTAATTCATAGAGTTTTAAGCGATAATGAATTGTAATAACAGTAGCTAAAGGCATTACGACCGAAAAAAGTTAAGAATGTCATGTAATAGTGGCGTGTGGATGCATCACTTTCGTAACATGGCGTAACGTTCAAAAGGTTAATGCAGTTTTCGCAGCAGATTAGGCATCCCTTTAAGGCGGAAATTGCTAAATATAAGTAAACTTAACCTACTGGATTTCATAGTTGACAAATACCTGATCTTCAATAGATTTTACTAATCCAGTTAGTGAAGATATGCTGGCCTCCGCTTCACGTAATTGTCGGTCCATCTTTGACACTCGCAAGCGAGTTTGCCGTAGCTGTGACTCTGTGCTGGCTAGTTTATCTTTAGTTATTATTCTTGCTGAACGTTCTTCTTCTAATTGGCGCCTGGTCTCCTAATCAACATTTTGTGGTTAATAACTTTTTAGACATAAATATTTTAAATATAGGTACCTACTATCTCAAAGAATTTTAAGTAAGGGAATTATTAACCTCTAACACTTTAGCAGTTTCGTTTTCTGCTCTAATTTCTCTCATTTCATTTACGATAACTGCTCGAGCTTCTAAGTCTTGCCGAAGGCGGGCTACTTCGCGAACCAGCGATTCTCCAACTTGGACCAATGTACTTCGTTCGACACAGGCACGTCTAAATAAAGAAAACTTAGTATTACTTAATGCTATGTTAGTCGTTACGACTATCATACATATTATAAAACAAACGCTATAAACTCAAAAACTACTGAACGGATTTTCATACGGCTTTCACCAATGGTCGGAGCGATTCAAGAGGAAGGTGTATAATTCATTCCCGAGATTCCCATGGGAAGAAAGTCTCGTCAAGAAAGCTATATAGTGTTTATATACCTAGTCAGGTCATAAGTTCTGTCACATAAACAAAACTTTTTAAATTAGAATGCTGGCTACTTTTTTTCAATTGAATTTGAATTTCGAATCTTTTATGAATTTAAAAATGTACACTCTATCTAATTTCATTTATTTTTAAAAATGGAGTGGACGCGAAAGGAAGACCGAGTCGCGGTTGTCGCCTTGCACCGGTGCGGTTACGCGCCAAACCAGATTTTCAATCTGCTGAAAAATTTAAAAATAACTAAAAGATTCGTTTATCGATGCATCAAACGATATAATGAAGATTTAGGTGTAGAAGACAGAAAAAGAAGTGGTCGTCCTCGCACTGTTAGGACTCCAGCAGTGATAAAAGCTGTTAAGGCGCGGATCCAAAGAAATCCCATGCGTAAGCAGAAACTGTTGGCCCTTCAGATGGGATTAAGTAGAACCACGGTGAAAAGGGTGTTGAATGAAGACTTAGGCCTACGAGCTTATCGAAGAAAAACAGGACATCGTTTGGATGCGCGTTTAATGGACCTGAGACTGAAGAGATCCAGCGTTTTGGTTAAGAGATACGCGGGAAAAAAACACCGTGAAATTCTTTTTTCGGATGAAAAAATTTTTACCGTGGAAGAGAGCTACAACAAACAAAATGATAAAGTGTACGCCCACAACAGTGAAGAAGCGAGCAGCCGCATTCCGCGTGTCCAGCGAGGCCATTTCCCATCGTCACTCATGGTTTGGCTAGGAGTCTCATATTCGGGCCTAACTGAGGTATATTTTTGTGAGAAAGGCGTAAAAACCAATGCAGCTGTGTACCAAAATACAGTCCTAACAAACCTTGTGAAACCACTTTCTCATACCATGTTCAAAAACAGACACTGGGTATTCCAGCAAGATTCTGCGCCAGCTCATAGAGCGAAAAGCACGCAAAACTGGCTGGCGGCTCATGAAATTGACTTCATCCGGCACGAAGACTGGCCCTCCTCCAGCCCAGACTTAAATCCGCTGGATTATAAAATATGGCAATACTTAGAGGAAAAAGCCTGCTCGAAGCCTCACCCTAATTTGGATTCACTCAAGGCATCCTTGATCAAAGCAGCCGCCGATATTGATATGGACGTCGTTCGTGCTGCTATAGACGACTGGCCTCGCAGGTTGAAGGCTTGTATTCAAAATCGCGGGGGTCATTTCGAATAAGCTTAACTAATATAAGAATCCATGTTTTAGTAAGTTCCTTTTGGTATATAAATGGTTACAGTAAATACAATCGTGTCTTAATTATTTCACCAAAAACATGTGACAGAACTTATGAACCGACTAGGTAATTTTAGATTAATAACAGTAATTGACCTAGAAAACTGCATGATGGTTTCAACAGCGTCATCAGAGCGCGATTTCAATTCACGTAAGGCTTCGCACAGCTCCAGACCCTGGTCATTAATTCGAGAAATACGATCCAATGATTCCTGACGCCCGTCTTCATCCTGCACATAATGTATAAAAAAATATGTATTCAAGATAAATACACACATCAAAAAAAGTTTACGATCAGTAGCAAAATCAGGTGTATTCTTTAAAATATAAATTATTTAAAGAAACTGTTTACGTTTTATGATTTTATAATGAAAATGCACTAAGTAAATAAAAGAATCATTATTAATTATTTACTTTTTATTAACAAAAGCTAGGAAATGCAATTTTGGCTTAAATGTAATGTAATGAAAAATTTGAATTAATGAAAAAACAAACAAAATTTATTACGAAAAAATTAATAGTTAGTATAAAATGACTCCTCCCCTGGCTCGCACACATGCGGAAACCCTTCTGGGCATGCTAAGAATTAAGTTATCTAGCATTTCTTGTGGTAACCTGTCCCACTCTTCAATAGCAGCTGCCCTGATTTCTGACACTGTTCGCGGAGGTGGCTGACGGTTCCAAACAGCTCGCTTAAGAGCATCCCACGCATGCTCGATCGGGTTTAAGTCAGGCGAGCCGGCAGGCCAGTCTAACCTGGTGATGTCGTATTGCTGGAGAGCAGCATCAACACGTCCGTTTCGATGTGCGGGCGCATTATCATCTACCATTATGAATTGGCGCCCGTGGTTGATGCGGAATGGTCTGACGTATCCATCGATTGCATTCGTTTTGTACATGGCTCCGGTCATGGTGCCTTGATACGGGATTAAGGGCGTCCTAGCCCCAATCATTATCCCGGCCCAAAAGGACACTGATTTCCCGCCCTGCTGAACGGTTCCAGTGGCAGTTCTCTGCCTTTCAGAGTCGCCAGGTCTTCTCCAGACACGGACACGTCGGTTATCTGGATGTGAACTGATCCGCGTTTCGTCAACGAAGAAGCAGTTCTGCCAGATGCTTTCGTCCTCAATTTCTTCATTTTGACGGAGCCTAGCCCATTGCAATCTGCGCCGCTTCCGTTGCTGTGAGTTCAGAGGTGCTCGCCAGGATCTCCTTGCTCGTAATCCAGCTTGGTGTAAGCAATTTCTAATCGTTTGGGTGCTAACTTCGCGGCCGGTGGCAGCTCGCAGCTCTGCTTTCATTTTAGTAGCGTTCATTGTTGGGTCACGGGCAGCCAGTAATCTGATATATCGCTTCTGAATTGCAGTAAGAACAGTTGGGCGACCACTGCGAGGTCGATCAGCTAAATCTTCCATGCCCTGATACCTCTCCAACGTGGTCACCACGCAGGATTGGGATACATGAACTCTGCGTGATATTTCCCTCGTGGAATAGCCTTCTCCACTTAAAGTTAGAATTCTGGCTCGTAAAACTGCAGTTAATCCTCTCGGCATCGTTACCAACTTAATTTTTTTTTTAATAAATTGAAAATATTGATAAGTTGCGACTATGTCAGATTTCTGAATGAAAGCAAGCAAGGGTTGATTGTCTTTTTAAATGAAAAAACATTTGAATTACGAAATTATTTTATATTTAAATTTCATATTTTTAAATAAGGAATCAAAAGATAAAAAGTGATTAAGTTTTATTCTTCTACTATAAAAAATATTAGCACTTTTCCAAGTGATCGCAAACTTTTTTTGATGTGTGTATGTCGCAAAACTACAGACATTTGAAGAGAATTCGGACATTCTATGTGCTCTCTTCAACATCTTATTTTTTTAAATTAATTAGACAAAGTTGAAAAACAATTCGGGATAATTCTCTACAAATTGTTATTCAACTTTCCCCAAGGAACCATTGCGAAATTTAAAAAAATATGTACCTTGGGGAAAGTTATCCAGTTTCTTGGGCTGATTAAAACCTTTAATTTTCGCAAAATAATTTAAAAATCCACCTTGTATGGGGTGGGGTGACTTTAAATTAGTTTGCGAAATTTTAGGGTTTTATTATTATTATTATAAGATGGGTTAACTCATGACCTCAATCTTGACCATAAGGTCAAAGATGAGGTCGACGATGGAGCGAGTTAACCCAGAAAATGCCTATAAAGGCACTGGTACTCCCACGCACCGACGGAACACAGCAAGCTGTTTGACGTCGGACTTCGGTTGATTCTACCCATGAAACTGAACAACTTTCCCCAAAGAACCAATTTGAAATTCTCAAAAAAATATCGACTTAAACTAGGTATCAGGCAATCAGCTGATCACACAAGTTGTATGGGGAATAATCTTTTTTTTTCTTATATTTCGACCTATATTTGTTAATGAAAGTTGTTCAGTTTCGTGCGCTGATTTCGTGGGAGAAAAGTGTATTATTATTGAAACTCACTGTTAGTTTTCCAATAAGTTCCTTAACCCAGTCTATGAGTTCCTGTCGCGCCGTGAAGGCTTGCAGACACAACTCTGTAAATCTTGAAGGAACTTTAGCAATATTTGAATCCACTTCATCCAATACGATTTCGTCATCTGCTAGAGATAAAAAAAATATTTAAACACTCTCAAAAATCTTAGCATTGACTGTCTGATTTACACAATATTTAGTGACTTAAATTAGCTTACGAAAATTTAGGATAAAAATCAGTTTTTTTTCGAGAATTTCACATTGGTTCCTTGGGGAAAGATGTAAAATTTTTTGTATTAGGGGTTCAGCCCCTAAAGTTTCGCTAAATAATCTAAAGCAGAAATCATAAATTGATGCTTGAAAAAATTTTTGAAACCTAGCTTTGTCCTTTAACGATTCGCAATTAGATTAAGTACAATCGCGTACTCTATTTGACATTTGGGTATGCTACAAGTTTTAAGTTACAATCCCCCTGCTAATTACATTAATTTAAACTAAAAAAGTACCTATTTGCTTGACATCGTTGAATATTTCAACAGTGTTTTCATGCTCTTTGGCAGAATCAACTGCTTGGCGGCACAGCTGCCTTATTTCATCGGTTGTCCAGTCCCCAACATTAAACATGGACAACTCTTGAATATTGATCTGAAGTTCGAGGGAGCCATCCCCTTCTTTAACTAATCGCTCACTTAGGTTTTGGAGGCAGTCGAAAACTTCTAATAAATATCGCTGAAAATATTTTAATGTGATTAACTGACATATCTAGCCTGGCCCATATGGTGCCGGTTTTTCATACAAATCGAATTTATGAAAACCAAAAAAAGGGGTAGTTTTTTTTATTGAGTATTACTACATCTCTCTGCAGTTGCCTAGCTTGGGTATTATTTATTTATTCAACTTTACTTTTACATAAATACATGACGGCATTTTCTCTCAAGTCATCGATTAGAGAAAATTTAGCAGAAATTTTACACGTACCGTCACGAGATCTTGCATGTTTTCAATTTAATTATGATGAAAATAAATTACAAAGGAAATTTGGCAAGTTTTCTGCTCTCAGGTGTTCAGAAATTGATACAGACCCTCTCAAATATTTTCTGAGTTATTTCGAATATGAATACAGTGGTATTAAATTGTCTCATATAAGACCGTTTGGCACTTTACAAAATATGCCTGGTAAGAGCTGGCAGCAGGCAAATCGGAGGTTTCTTCTTATTTTCCCAAGCCAGGCCAGATTCTCCATAGGTGCAAACATGTTTGTCATAATCGAAAATCTACATATTAAATTAGTAATATTGATATATTTCACTTACTTGTTTTACATCGAGTTCCTTTTTCAAGCTCTGGAAATGTTTCTTTTTCTCAAGAAATAAAGATTTTAAGTCATCTTCTTTCACTATTGGTCGTAATTGCTGAGTCACTTTTTGTATTTGCGCATGCGACTGTACTTGTTGGCACGAGGGGGTCTTGGGCCTCGATTGTGATGTTTGATAGTTTGGAGTGCCGGGCCGACTGGTGGGGGTGTTCCTCCGAGCAGGAGTGTTAGGCCTGCTGTCCATGGCCGGGGTGTTGGGCCGACTCGACTGTCCACTCCTAGGTGTCTGGGGACGACTGCCAGCGCTCGGGGTCCCAGCACCAGTTTTAGTACATGACGGACTTAGTTCTACAATATAGGAAATCTTATTTTTCTGTACTTAGAGGTTAACAATTATTTGTAGAGGCTTAAGTATTTATATTGTTTTAACACAGAATGCCTCAAATATTTACCAAGCGACAAATTCTTGTTGGTTTTAGGTTTAGGTTCTGTAAAATTGAATGGGTTAAAAATCTGTGATTTACCTACTGATACTAAAAAAAAACAATTACCGTTAAGATAATAACCTTCGTGGCCGCTGCTATTTAATGAAGTAGCGCCGAAACCATCCTTCGATTCCTCGTCAACTGTTACTGACGATGTCTGCAATACAAATACCAATAAATCAATTTTCTTCCTAGACGAGTAATCCTAGGTTTATTTTTCAGAAGGCTGTGGTTAAGTTACATTCCAATAAACGGGTTAGTGAGCAAAAGGCCGAGTCTCTCTTCGCTGCTTGTGCTGTCGTAAGCTACCAAATTAGATGTTCCCCGAAGCCCAGGGTCACAAAGCCTTCGTAAACAATTTTATGACATTACCAGGACATTAAGAGACTATCCACATTTATTAAGTACATCAATCATCATCATCATAGGCCTCTGCATCTTGACATAAGATTTAAGCACAAAGTCAAAGAAAAGTCAGTCAAAGTCAAGTCTATTTTGGTCAAATAGACTTGACTATTATCGCAGATATATGAATGTAAGTAGCTAACCCTTACCTTAATCTCACATTTAGATTCATTTCTCTGGACACTACCTTTTTGAGACACCGAAGACCTCTGAGAAAGACAAGTTTAAAGACTATTTAGTGGAAATAAAGGAAGATTTGTAAGTGCTTAGCAAGAATTGCGGAAGGTGACTCGCGTTGTCTATCGTTAGAGAATACTAGCTAGTCTACAGCTAATATAATTCTGGAGATTTACCTTGAGAAGCGGGGATGTTGAGGCTCGTTGTGGAGAATACTTTTGGACCTGAGTGGTAAGGTTACGGTTAGTGGCGTTATGGAGGGCGCGCGCCGTCGACGCCGTTGTTGACCGTGGCGTCAAGCGAGGAGCACCTGACAAACGGTTGCGTATGATTAGTTACTTTTGCCGATAGATGTCCACTAAGATGACTCTCTGACCGTCCATTGTCCACCACAAATAAAAAAGTTAATACTTCCCTCTGACCCGATTTCAGTACAACTTGTTATTCATGAAACTCAGACCAGCTTTGACATATTGAACCCTTATGCATTAGAATGGATTTGTCAGCTTCGTTTGTCATAAGCAGAAGTGTATGCATGCTTTTTTGAGGTCCCCGTTTGTGCAATGTGGAATTAGAACCTCTGGAAGATAGTTTGTACTCACTTGGTTTATCCTTTTGAGGCTTAGCAGCGGTCGCCATCGTAGGCGAAATCTGCGACAGCGGTCTCTATGGCGTGTTTAATTCGCTGGTAAGTAATATTGTAAAAATTGTATAAAAAAGGTGTAAAACGGTCTAAATTTTGATTTTCCCTATTACCTATGTACAATTTTCTGTGTGCGACATACCATCTTCTGATGTCTAAATGAAGTTCTAATTTTGAAATTTAACGTTTATGAGTAAAACGATCCTACGTAATTGACATTTAAAATTGTAAAAGTTTTTATTACAAACTTATTAGTCAAGAAGTTAAAGTTTTTATTACTAACTCTGTCCGCCCGCGACTTCTTGCCCGTGGGAATTGTCCCGGTGGATTTTTTTTAGATATAAACCTGGTCGTGACACTAAGGAACACGACAAAAAAAGAATCATCCAAATCGGTCGAACCGTTCTCGAGTTTTGCGCTTAGCAACATTCATTTTTATTATATTGGCTTTAGGTATCCCACTTTCAACCTCTTGGGTGGTTAATCAGTCCATGAAACTGAACAACTTCCCAAGGAACAGAGGAAAAAATGATCTCCCATACAAAATGCGCTATAGGTATGCTGATGAAGTATGTATGGGAACTCAAATTTTTTTTTTCGTATTTTGACCTATGTTCCTTGGGAAAGTTGTTCAGTTTCATGGACTGATGGTTAACCCGAGAGGTTGAAAGAGAGATATCTAAAGCCCTGTATAGATTAGTCAAGAATATGTCATCGGAAAATAATAAGAATCGTAAGTTGATCAACTTTCGAGGTAGTTTATAAACTATCTGAAAATCTTAAATGGCAATTGAAATGTGTTTTTTAACGTATACAGTCCCGATAATTGATCAATTTAAAGCGTCTCGCCGTAAAATGATCCGACGAACGCGAGGTGTATGCTGATTGGTTGAATCTCACTTGGAACTGCGAAAAGGATGTTTGTTAGTAGCCGAACCCACCACCCTGTTAACGTATGGTTGGGTTAGGTTAGGTTAGAACTACGATAGTGGCTCGAGTACGATGGTGATAGCGCGCGTAGTGCACCGCGGTCCTATGTCAAAATGTCAACAGTGACAACGCCAGAGGGAGAGCAAGCCTTTGCGCGGGGCCAAGTTTCAGCGTCAGCCGAGTGGCTGCGTAGTGCCTTTATAGGCATTTTCGGGTTAACTCGCTCCATCGTCGACCGGAATGACTTTGGTCAAGGTAGAGATCAAGAGCTAACCCATCTCATGGGGTGCTACCATGTAGCTTACTCCAATGTTGATGGCAAGACATCTCCGAAGAGTGTCTCCCCCTGTGGAATGGTAAACGTAGGGGGAGATGCAGGGGGAGGCGCAGGAGGGGGAAGCTTACCGTGCATGGGCTTCTCCATCCTCCGTACAGGGGCTGGATGCATGAGAAGGTCTATGAATGCGGGCTCCTCTCATTCATCCCAAAAAATAGGCCTGGTGGCAGTCAAAGGGGATGACTGTCATCAGAAAACAGGCATCGCGATTGGAAGGCGCGCAACGTGTTCCGTCCACGCCTTTAAAATGAGGCGGTAAATGCGGGGGTCAACTATTGGCCTCCCGCGAGATGGGGACCGCTTCTTTTTAGCGTTACATCGCCCAGTGGAGTCAAAGACGAATGCTAACGAGATACCTGTGGCCCCACCCAAGGCGGGAGAAGGAATACCTTGGGGTTTTAGCCGGTTCGAGTCCGACATAACCCTCCCACCGCCCCTGCGCTAGCCGTGGCAGCGGCCGGCGAAATGCCAGAAACGACATGGTTGCCGCATCGACCAATCAGAGAACAGTGTATTATGTTACGGATGTCAGTTTAACGTAAAAATGTACACTGAGCAGCGATTGGCTCATTCGAATAACATTTGTTATTCTTATGATAATTTGTTATTCTTATGATAATTTGTTATTCTTATGATAATTACTTATTTCAACTGCCGTACATCCGACCTTTAATTAGTGTACACAGTCCGCCACAAACATGGCTTCGCCTTACCGTCTGCCATTCGATGTTAACTGCCGGAAGGAACTTTTTTATGTACGAACTACAAAGTTGTCGCTAACCCTAAACAGTGAATGCTTTGTCTGTCTGTCTGTCTAAATAAATTATATAAAAATGTGTGAATGTATGTTAACACTTTATTGTACAAACTCAGTTTTACGAGTTTTACATAAGATTTACAAAAAAAAATCACAGATTTCGTGCCTCACACGACTATCGAGCACATTTTATAAATGAATCTACGGAATTGGAAAAAATATAGTCGCTGAGCGACGAGAAAGTCGGGATTTTTCTTGACAGCAGTTTGACGCGACGAGCCCTCGTCAGTAGCTCTTGCGGCACGTTCGAATAGCCCAGGAACTCCAGCTCCATGTCCAACGAAATCCTAGAATGCGTAAGTTTGAAGTCCGAAATAGCAATTACAAGGCATGAATGTATTTCGTCTCGAGAACCGCACATTCTTCTTCTTTCCCTTAGAGAACTTCAACGCATCTTTCTTGAACTCCACAAGTTGAATCGGACTCGTACTCGGCATTGTTTGAGTATTCAGCCCCTTGATATTCCACACACCCGGAGACAAAGAGAATATAAACAAACCCTTAACTAATTAACCTCAATGCCCTTAACCCGATCATCTTTGTTTTAGTCTTAAATTTTAGCTGACGAAATTGTCCAGAAGAATATTTCTAAAATTTTTGATATCATTCTTCGTTTCCAATTATCGAGCGTCAAAATAAAAAATTCGGAAAAATTGTTTTTTTTTTCACTATTTCGGCCATAACTTTTTTCGTTTTTGACTTTCTCTAATAATTATTTTTGCACCTTACAGCTCTTGTGAATACTATAGCGCCACCAATTTTTGAATGCACCCTACGCCAGCGCTGCCTGCCGGCGTAATAGCGTATTTAGTTAGTTGACAGCTCGCGCCGCCGGCGCGCATTCTGAGTTCTTCCACAGTATTACAATAAGTTATGCCGTCCCACACCCGCTAATGTTACTTTTATTTGACTATTTTGAATATATGTCTAAGTTTCAAGTGAATTACACGACAGATATCAGTAAAGTGCAGTGTTTTACTTCGCACCCTAACCCTAACTCGCTATATTGGCTGCCCAACGACGGGCCGAAGTGACTTTGCATTGACCGTTAGTGTGATTTTCGTATTGAAATTGCTTTTATTGAGACCATTCAAGTATATAAGGAGCGTGTCAATATGGATGATGGTATTGCTCTCCGAGGTCTTCCCATGTTGTTTACTGGCATAGCCGGTACATGGTGGCAAGGCGTCAAACATTCAACTACAACATGGACTGATGCAATACACCTTCTCAAACAGACATATGGACCTCGTCTGCCACCTCACAAAATATATAGTGAACTTTTTAAGAAGGAGCAAACTGATGAGACAACGGACATTTTCATTTGAAAGGCCAGAGCGCTTATTGCCCAACTACCAGAGAATACTATACCTGCAAACCCTGTACAGTTGGATTTAGTATATGGACTATTGCACCGGCGTGTCAGAGAGAAGGTTGCGAGGTCTTCTTTTTCTAATTTCACAGAGTTACTAGAGAAAGCTCGTGCTGTCGAAGATCTGTTAAGTGAAAGAACCTCGCAGAATTCTTGCTCTGTTACTACTTTGGCTTCTGCGCCTTCATCATTATCAGCGCCTGCTGCTGTTGCCACTACCAAGTCAAAGGAGCGCTGCTCTTATTGTAGAACACTTGGCCACATCAAGGACTCATGTTCAAAATGACTGCAAAAGCAATCTACTCAGAAGGAGACTAATGTATACCCGAACCCTGCCGCCATTGTATACTTCGGATGCGGCGCGCCAGGTGTCATACGGTCAAATTGTGAGAAATGCAAGAAAGCAGAAAGTATACCAGTATCGGTGTCCTTACAATCGGTGGGTGCCGTAGATACTAATGCACCAGACATGCGAGCCCGGCCCATGCCTGACATTAAAGTTTGTGGTGTAAGTGGTAGAGTTATATTAGACTCCGGTGCTAAAATGACAATTGGAAGTGTTTAATTACATCAAGTGTTAGTTAAAAATGGACCTTAAGTTAGCTGATGGCTCTTTTGTAAATGATTATGTTGAATCTGATTTGGTTAATGTACTGGTGTGTGGAACGGTGGCCAAGACACATTGTTAGGCATGAACTTCCTTCGAAATGCTGGTATGGTACTTGACTTAAAACTTAATAGGTTTACTCTTGATTCAATTAAAGATTCTTCTTTCCCATGAAATAAATAAATAAATTATTCTTTGAAGATGAAGTTGATACGCTCGTCTTTTCTACAGTGAGTCTCCAGAGTGTTGAGCATGGTAGGTCTTCTGCTCTAACTAGGAAAATGTCCACTTCTTCAAAGAAGAGTCACCACATCTTCACACTAGGGGGAGTTCCCACCACTTTAAGTAACAGGCATGTGCCTAAGAATAATATTTCTATGAATGGTTCTTCAATAGTTAAGAAACCATCTCGTCTAGTAGGTAATGTTAATAAACGTAGTACTGCAGACGATTCCTTGCTATGTGCATACCCATGGGCTGGTGAGACCCTTATTTTCAGACGCACCCCTCAAAGAGTTTGTCAAATCGAGGTTGGACATAGGAAGCCCAAGTGCCATACTCAAGTATCACCTCCGTATGTCAGAAGTAATCCTCTGGGGGGAGTTCCATTTTCGGTTGCCAAGTCACCTCCGAGTCGTCGTGTTGTTGTCTTGGAGGGGGAGACTATAGCGCCACCAATTTTTGAAGGAAGTGTATAGAGTGCCGCAAGCGGCAATGTATTACGATCGGCTACGATGCCGTAAGCTTACGACACACTAGTTCATAATTTTAAATAGCCGTAAGTGGTAACATAGTGCAGTCGGTTACAGTGCCGTAAGTTTGCTGCTTAATAGCCCGACAATTTATATAGCCGCAAGAAAATTCACTCCTAAGTTTCCAACTAAATATGTACTAATTCGTACCTACTATCTTAGATCCGACACCAATAGTTGATACAAGTCTAATGAATTGGTGATAAGAATCTATAAACTTAATAGTAATGTAAGAAGGTTCAAAGACCAAATTGGCTTTAGCTAGGCGCACACACAAACAAAGGCTAATAAAAAAAACAATGATAAAATTATTGAAAAGACTGTATTAAAAAACAAAAAGGCATAAACAAAACATGTAAGAAATATTTATTTCTTTAACATTTTTTATTTGACTTTTTCATTCCTATTGCTGTTAACATATGGCCTTTTGGCCTTCCACACCGTCACTTCAAATGACATCCAAGCAAACACGGAAAATTATATGATCACAGACAAAGAAATCGGAAATGAGGCAGGAGAAATAGTAGACAAATTGATGGCGACTGACATAGAAAAAATAAGACAGATACATAATGAGAATATCATAGTAGTACAAGAATTACAAACAGAAAATGTAGTAAATTTTACATTCACAGACCAAATATTAGGAAATGAGAAAGATGAAATAGTAGAAGAATTAATAATAAGGGACATTGATACAGATTAAGTTGGTAAAATTTTAATTTAATAGACAAGACAAGACAGACAGGTAATGATAACACAAGAGTAGTAGAAGAAATACAAACAAAAAATCAAATGGGAACGGTTGATCTTGAAAATTATATAATACCAAAAAAATTGTCGAAAATGGGGAAGGTGAAATAGTAAAAGAACTTGTAATAAAAAAAATCGATACAGAGACAGTTGGTGAAAATATAACTATAATAGACAAGACAGGACAAACTGATAATGAGAATATGAGAATAGTAAAAGAAATACAACCGAAAAACATTGTAGGAATGGTTGATATAAAAAATTATATCACGTCAGAACAAAAAGACGGAATGGAGGAATTAATAGTAGAAGAGTGGCTGACACAAGACGTAGATCCAGAGACGGTTGGTGAAACTCCAGGATCAATAGGCCAGTCAAAGCAAAGAGATAATGAGAAAGAAATAAATCTAAAAGTAATAGGACAATCTGGAAACGGAAAGGCGAACTTGATGGGATCTATAAAGCTGCCAAGTGTATGAAAAAGAAGTAGCTTACCTATGTATTTTTTATAAGATGTACTTCGGGGAGTGTGCTCAGGAGCTGCATTCACTCATTCCGCCTGCCCCATTCTTCTATCGGACGTCCAGACGCACAGCGGGGTACCATCCCTATCTTGTTGATATCCCACGGATTCGCAATGAGCGCTTTTCATGATCTTTCGTATTGCGCACTGCTAGGGAATGGAATTCCCTGCCTGCGTCTGTATTTCCGAGTTCATATAACCCGAATCTCTTTAAAGTTCTTTGCCCTTGGGCTAGATTGTGGTCAAGAGCGAACCCTTCATTAATAAAAAAAAAAAAGGAAGGCCAAAAGGCCATATGTTAACAGCAATAGGAATGAAAAAGTCAAATAAAAAATGTTAAAGAAATAAATATTTCTTACATGTTTTGTTCATACCTTTTTGTTTTTTAATACAGTCTTTTCAATAATTTTATCATTGTTTTTTTTATTAGCCTTTGTTTGTGTGTGCGCCTGGCTAAAGACAATTTGGTCTTTGAACCTTCTTACATTACTATTAAGTTGATAGATTCTTATCACCAATTCATTAGACTTGTATCAACTATTGGTGTCGGATCTAAGATAGTAGGTACGAATTAGTACATATTTAGTTGGAAACTTAGGAGTGAATTTTCTTGCGGCTATATAAATTGTCGGGCTATTAAGCCGCAAACTTACGGCACTGTAACCGACTGCACTATGTTACCACTTACGGCTATTTAAAATTATGAACTAGTGTGCCGTAAGCTTACGGCATCGTAGCCGATCGTAATACATTGCCGCTTGCGGCACTCTATACACTTCCATTTTTGAATGCATCCTACGCCAGCGCCGCCTGTCAGCGTAATAGCGTATTAGTTAGTTGACAGCTCGCGCCGCCGGCGCCGGCGCGCATTCTGAATTCTGAGTTCTGTCGTCCCACACCCGCTAAAGTTACTTTTAATTGACTATTTTGCCTATATGTCTAAGTTTCAAGTGAATTACACGACAAATATCAGTAAAGTGCAGTGTTTTACTTCGCACCCGAACCCTAACTCGCTATAATACGCGTCTTTTGAGCCTTTTTTGAATATCACATCTTCAACACTCTCTGAGATATCAGGGGATCGCACTTTTTCTTGAAATCGGAGCCTACATGCCTACACTGGAGCGAACGAAAAGACATTTACAATGTCAAAATCATGACTTGTCAATCATATGCTTGGCAATCAAAGTGTTCTAATATTACCTCAGTGACTGTAGCAATGACTTCTTTGCTCCTCACCCCCCGGCATTCCACCGCTTCTCTCGATATTGTGTATAATGCGGCCAGTTATCATTGCTTATTTATTTTTACAAAGCTATCTAAGAGAGAAGAGAAGCTTACCAGTTGAAGGAGCAGTGCAAATATTTAACCAGTGTAAATTATATTGAAAGAAAAATCCAGGGAAAGTATGAAATATAAAGAAAACGAGCAGAAATATAATAATAAGTATAGATTTTATTTTAGTTTTAAGACTTCTGTTATTAATTCATATTTTATGTATAGTATTTAAGTGTCTTAATCCTAAGTATAGTATGATATATATTTTTATGTTTCTTGTTGTTACTAGGTACCTGAAATAAATTATTAAATTAAATTAGGTCCATGATTAATGGAGGATGGAGGCGATAATGAGTGGCGTTCTTTTGTTTTTAAGAAACACTATTCTTTCAGTGAACTGTCATGTTGTCACAAGTATGGTGACAGAACAGAAGAATATTTTGGGTATTTACATGGTATTTACTATGTATTTTTATTAGGTATCTAAAAATTTTAATTATGCAGTGATGTAGCATCTTATAAGGGGATGCGTTTTAAGAGTTCTGATACAATTATTGTACTAGAAAAATTAATAGTGATGTGATAAGTATGCCGTTGTCAGATGTAGGGGATACAAAATCGCGTAAGTATTTATTTTTACAAGCTTTCTCAGGTGAACTTAAATTCAGTTAAGGATAACCGCCCCTGACATTTGAAAAGGCTCGCGTGGTGGGGTTTCAAAGGAAGGCCCGTACACCGTTGTACCCATATACTTGGAACGTTGAAACTAATTTGGTATACTTAACTGAATACATTTGATTTAAGTATTCCTGAGAAGTTTTGAGTAGACTTATCTCCCGCAGACTAACTTGATGTTACATTCTAACATCCATCACCCTCTGACCATTTATGTCATGATAACACTAAAATTAAAAAATTTGAATCACCCCTGACAATCGATTGCTTATAACTTTTAAACGGCTGAACAGATTTCCATGAAACATGGCTAAGAACAATCGGGATATAATTTGAAACACTATTACTCCTTAGGTGGTCCCAAATAAATTTTATCGAAATTAACGAAATTTACTTGCACATTATATTTAGATGACCATTTGATTGGTTTGTGGTTACCTTCTATTGTTGGGATTGAAGTCGGTTGATTCATACTTTTTAACGCGAAAAATTATTCTTTAGAAATTGGCAGTACTGGACCATCAAGAACACCGCTGAGATGTCGGATTCCTCAGCGATTACAAACTGTTCGTCAGAGGGCGAACACCTTTAAAAAAGTTACCAATGCCCCAGAACACACGGTAGGTTTTTTTTAGGTTACATTATCTATCCAATCTTCTTTTTAACCAAAGGAAGAGGTTATATGTTCGACTGTATGTATATATTTTATCTTTTATTTGTGTATGTTTACCGATATTTTAATTATATGCGTTACCGATATCTGGAAGAGATCTCTTTTAGAGATAAGCTCGCCTTTGTATACTTGGTTTTTCCAATTGATTTAATAACTATGTTTGTGCAATAAAGAATATTATATCTCCGCCGTTTGTGGACCGATTTTCATAATCCTTCTTTTGTTCCAAAGAGTATACTTCTGAGGTAGGTAGTCTCACTGTCACCAAGTCAGGATGTGATGATAAAGTCCCAGGAAAATAAAGGGCAACCCTCGAATTCATTAGTACCGTTTTTAATCACATTTAAATAACGGTATTTTTTCAATTTTTAGTATCAAATTATTTATACTAAAAATTAAAAAATAAATAAACTTTTATTTAAAGAAAACCGACTTCAAAAATAAAACGGCAGTAAAATAAAAACAATTTCATTAAATGTGCTAGGAGCCTACTGATCTGTTTAAAATAAGCCAAATAAGTTTGATCTATCAAAACTTAACAGTAGCCGAGGAAATAGCAAAAAATAAAATTATTTGGATTTCCTTAGGTTCTATGAAACACCATTCTTTATTGCGTTATACATTTTTTTCGCTTTATAATTTGATTTTTCTTTTCACGATTAACTTTAAATGAAAATTAAACGTAAAGTTATCATAACATAAAATATTGATATTAGCAGAATTTTGATCTCTGAAAGACCGGCTATATAAAATTACGTACATCACAAGTGATTTTGGGCTTCATAACATAACAATTGCAGTGCCCTAAAACAGGGTCCATATTGGATACTATATTCATTTGTAATAACACCTATATACGTAAAACCAATGGATGCAATAAAATATTGAGTATTACGTACATACATACCCTCACGCCTGTTGTCCCTAACGGGGAAGGCAGAACATCTAGCGGGTTCTAGCGAATCACTTGATGCCAAGTTTGACCATTAAGTATTGAGTATTCATTATTTCCGAGCACTGATGCATTGTTGAGTATTTACTTTTACTATCAATCCATCCTTTTGCAGCAGCTGACCCATGGACATAGTTCCTGTACTCAGTCGCCCAAGATTTCCAGACCTCGTTCTTCTGAGGTATCTGCTGTTGTCATTTACTGTGTATCTGAAATATTGGCTATTCATTAGCTATTATTTAAATTTCAGATAAAAAATAATGACTTCAATTATTCACTAAATTCAATAGTTTTTAAGATCAAAATATGGTTCCGTCCAATGTTATGTTACCTGTTGAAGTAAACCAAATGCAGATACTAGGTACCACCACCTAATTCAGTAATTCAGCAGTTAAAAGAATTCAGTAATTTAACGTATTGATCCAGTAATTTAACGCATTGATTCAGTAATTTAACGTATTGATTCTGTAATTTAACGATTTGATTCAGTAATTTAACGTATTTTAAACAACTTTACGAATTGATTCAGTGATCGGAAGGTCGTGGGTTCAAATCCTGGTGCGGGCCTGTACCACTAAATTCGTCTTTTCGGTTTTATGTACGGATTTCTAATCATCACTTGCTTAACGGTGAAGGAAAACATCGTAATGAAACCCGCCCGTCCAAGAAAATACATTTTCGAAAGACGAGCGGTCCACCAACCCGCATCGGGCCAGCGTGGTGGACTATGGCCTAAAACCCCTTCGTGTTTCGACGGGAGGCCCGTGCCCCTCGGTGGGGACGTATATGGGCTGATGACAAAAACAACTTTTATCGAAGGCCCATGCCCACGTTTAGGGCTGATGAAAAGAACGACTATCACTCAGTTGCAGAAACGTTCATTAAAATAAAAGCTTTTCTATAAATGTAATGCCGTCCTTTGTTTACGTCAACAAGACGGAAAGTGGCATTACGATATTTAAAGCTGCAATAACTTTAATGGACGTCTCTGCAACTGAGTGGAAATGTCCCACAAAATAAATTATTTTTTGACTTTCGAAAGTATCTTAATGTTAAGAAAAAAAAGAACCCAGTCGTGACTACTCGTGACATTGCTCATGTAAATCAAAATAAACAATAACTTTGGTAACCCGTCGGAGTGTTTGTAATAGGCTATGTTATTTTATTACACAGCCTCGGCCGAAGTCCGCTAACCGAAAAGAAGATACAATGACTACAAGGCAGACGCGAATAGGCCGAGCGGAAGTTAATCAAGCTGGAAACAGCAGAGTGAGTACCAAAGCAAAAATACTTAAAAAGAAGTAAAATTTTAATAAAAAAACACTCGTATCACAAGTAAGTAAGGTACTTATCTAATTTCTTAAAGTAGAGAAAAGATGAACTTTCAGAACGTCCCAAATCGCCTGTGTAAATGCTTACCTACATAATTAAAACCTATGTAGTCAGTTTATCCTATCTTATCCCACTAATATTATAAACGCGAAAGTTTGTATGAATGGATGTTTATTACTCTTCCACTCAAAAATTACTGAATGCATTTAAATAAAACTTTACAATTATATAGCTTATAAGTACATCAGAATGACACAATGGACCTTTTTATAATTCGAAAACGGTACGGCAAAATTGTATTACCATTGCCTTCTATATAATAGCAATACTAGAAGCTGAGAACATTAGGGGGCAATGGTAATTCGAATTTAGAAGTGCCGTGCCGTGCCGTTCGAATTATAAAAAAGCCCATCGGCTCCATAATTTTCAAAAATTCTTACAATAACGAAGTCCCAGGCAAAAAGCTAGTTAAACATAAGGTGCGCTTAGTTTGTAACCTAATCCTTCACTTCTATTGAATCATCTATTTTAAGGTGTTTTATAGGTACTACCTAATTTTTTTTCAGAAATCGATCATTCCAAAAAAAACTGACGGCGCCAAATCTAAAGCAAACATTGTAAGTGTTATATTGATCTAATTTACTTCAATATACTCGTATGCTTTTGTCTTAATGTTCTTTCGTATAAGTACCAGTAAGTACTTGTTCTTGTATTAATTACTTTTCTTCTTTTTTCAGAAGATCAAAGCCGAACCGCTTCCAGATCAGGTGACAAAAATTATATGATGTAAGAGACAGCTTAGCAAATACTTAACCTATCTAAAACTATGATCAGCTACAAGACATTTTTTCTTAGGTAAGTACGTTAATTTTCTTAACGTCAAGTTAAGAAAATTAACGTAGGTACTTACCTACGTTGGTAGTTGGTACTACGCAATGTACCGCGAAACTGCGTCTCGCGAACTGTTATCAGAATACGATGTATCCTGCTGGTTTTCGTGTTAACGCTGTCATTTGTGTTTTTTATTACAAAATGGAGTGTGTCGAAATAAATAAATATACATTTTGAAGCAGAAAATATTAAAAAAACCGACAATTGTTGAAAGTTTCCTTGAGAAAGATTCCACTGGAAAATCATGATCATGAATGAAGGTCTGAGGTGTCAGTTATGCTAAGCTGTCCCTTAAAGCCTTGTAACAAAGTTTTAGAGAAAGCATAATGTCGTTTTTTTTTTTCAGGAAGTCATAAAAATGTACGAAGAATTGGAAGTGAAGGGAGAGTATGCTCATGTTCCAGGAAACGAAGGTTCAATAATATTTAATCATCTTATTTAGTTGGAATTAGTTAACGCTATGGATAACAGAGTAGACAAATTCTCCAATAGCCAAGTTATAATAGTTTTTGCTAAGAATGGGTGACACACTGATCAATGTAGAAATCCCTTGGGAGGTCAGTATGTAGCAGTAGACGTACTGCAGGTTAATATTCAGATGAAGACCACGATATTCTAAATAATTACTAAACATTGATTTCCTAATTTTTCAGCGGTACATAGCCCCAGCTTGTTGGAAATGAAATCCTGCTGGCAAGAAAAAATAGACCTGTTTGAAAAGATGAAATCTGAACTTGAAGAAAAACAGGTAAATTATTACTTTTTCTATCACTACTACGTTTACTACTAACACTTTATTATTCTTTATTTGAAGCATGTTTTTAGTCGCGGAAATGTCAATGGCCAATATTTGTAGCGATCATTCTGTAAGCGATTTAATTTGTTGGCAGTCAGTATGATAGGCTTGACTGGTTCAGGGGAAATACGATCGTTTTGGCGATTTCATAACTTGAGCAAGACATAAGGTATGTAGACGATATTATATGCAATGTAGCCTTTTGTGTTATAGAAAGATATAATGGAAGTTTACGCGACGTTACGCAATACCCACAAGATGATGACGACGCTGGGGCACCAGGCGTCCCTGCCCGCTGCAGACGAGCTCAGGATCATGAACGTTGCCAGGCTGAGTCCTGACCAGTTGCTGCAACTCTGTACTGGCACCAGACCACCCGAAGGTAATTGAAGGCCCTCCTCTCTTTTATGAAAGTGATGGCTCAACCCTCGTGAGGACGTAAAATCAAGAGCGATTTATTAATACGGATATTATAGAATTTATAGAAGATTCCAACAAAACACTGCTTAAAACAAAGAAGATTAATAAAAGGCTGCAGGTACAAACGAATTAAAACCAACAATACCCAAGTATCAATCAACATCAACACCTCTCATTTTTAAATAATTAAGGGTAAAAACACTATTTCAGAAATTCAGGTGAATGGTGCAGTGACCATCGATATGAACAAAATATATGACATGCCGACGAAATTAGTTGCAACTTGCGAACAAACTCTGATTAAAAGAAAGGAAATCATCAATTGGTTTGAAACATTAAAGAATGAGGAAAAGGTACGAACTTACTCTCTTTTTAGGTAAATACAAAATTGTAGAGAAATACTATTGATACAGGCATAACAGTGCCTAGCCAATCAAAATAGCCTGAAAAACTAGAAAGTAAAATTTTCGCTAACTTGATTCCAGGGGATAAGTATGAACAAGCTTACAAAAAAGATAAATGAATTCAACGCTGAAAATGAAATGTTAAATTGTTCATTACAAACGTGTAAGACAGAATTTCTAAAGGACATAAATGAAATAGTTGACTATTTAAGGTAAGGCAAATTTTTAAGAACATCATTTGACATGTGGCTTGGTAGAAGCTTAAAGCTTTAAAAGTTTTATACATAAGTCGTTTGTAGATAATGTGGGTTACAATAAGTAATGATACAAGTCACATGCAAGTTTGTTCTGTAAATAAATATAGATATATGTATAAATAATAAAAGCTACTCATTCAACCTTGACTTAAATACAAAGTTTTCTCTCATGTCTTGGGTCCCTTGGAACATACACAAAGACAGACACGAGCACCCATACGAGAACAAACATCTGCTTTTTACACAAATGTATGTCCCGCCCGGAAATCGAACCAAGGACCCTTCGATCAAGGAGCAGCGTCTCTACCACTAGACCAAACCGTCCGTCGGTACAATCACCAAAACCAATATCACACCAATTTTTCTGAAGGTGATGAAAAAGATTACTTACTCTAAGTGTGTTTGCTCTCGAGTCTCTTTCTAGCTTATAACTAGAGGGTAAAGAGTGCACCAATAGTTAGCCCTGAGTTGAGTACCTATATAAATATATTAAAGTCACAATACACTAAAGTTTTCATGCGAGCAAAAGGATGAGTAAACCTGCAGACAAATTTGGGCAGATTCGGGCCTTGATTAGTTCTTGAATTACAGGAAGGGTCTTAACGATTCAGTGGCTCTTCAAGTTCGCGTGGAGGAACTGACGTACGACATATCAGAACTTAATTCACAGAATACAGACTTGCGAAAACAACTTCAGTCCTGTGAACAAACGAAATCAAGCTCTAATAAGTTTAAAATTGAGGTTATTGTTATTACACTTTTTAAATTTTATGTTGTAGTTTAGATTTTTAAAAAAGTAAGTATAAAGATGCTCTTTGTGAACTTGACGGAAGATAAATTTTGTGACTGTGTGCAGCTCCTGCATACAAGTTACTTTGCATCTATTGAGCTAGGCTTTGGAGTTCATTCCTTTCTTAGATTCAGACCTGCGTTACCACAATTTCTTAGTCTATGGATATAAGGCAATTAAGGCAATCAAGAGAGCCCAAGTTTTAGAAAAAAAAATATTAAATAGGTGAGTAGGTAAGGTAAGTACCTACTAATTTAAGTAAAATTTGATAGAATTCTATAAACACTGTTGACGCTTTAACAGGAACTAGAAAAAGAATTAAAAGAAGAAAGAACAAAGAGGGCAAGAGAAAGAGAAGCCATGAGAGAAAGGTTGTCAAGAGCAGAAGGTCAGATGAAGATCGGAAGCGACCGCGCCTCTCAGCTTGAAGCGGCACTTGAGCTGGCGCGGTCACAGAACTGGACCATGGAGCGAACGGTGCAGCAATTACATGATCAGGTATTTCCATACCTTTATAATTTGAACGAGTATGGAGCGGCAGGTCAAAGGCGAAGCATGCGGCGCCCTAATTAGTCTCAACAGAACAATAAGTAAAACTCGTAGCACGTTCAATACTTTACATTACTAGCTCTCCACTCACTTCTTTGCTCGCGTGGAAAAGAACCCTATTATATCAGCCAAGTTGAGTTTTCTACCAGGAAATATTTGGGGTACTTACATCTGATTTCTTCCTTTCTCTATGTATGTTTGTTAGGGTGTTAAATCCGAATTAGGTTTGCTAACATTCAAGAAAACCTCTTCACTTTATCTAATAAAACTATTGTTTTGTTTTAGAATCAAAAACTGCAGTCAGAATTTGACAAAGAACTTAATAAATTAACATGTTCCATCAAAGCGAACGTGCAACGCTTAGAAGAATTAGAGGAGTCCCGCGAGAGATTGAACGCAGAGTACGTATTACAATATGCAGCTTAGCAAACACTGAAACCTCGAATTCGAGGTTTCAGTTTTTTGCTTTATCATTCTGAATAATTTTCCAGTGGAATTTTCATCACAAACTTTCAAATTTTTTCGAGTTTTGAATATTTTCTGCTTAAAAATTAAACAATTTATTCGAATACTTACACTACATTTTGGAATAAAAAACAATAATAACAGCATAAAACATGAAAATCCACAATCGAATTTTTCTTGTTCCAAAGAGTATACTTCTGAAATGATCCCATGTCACCAGGATCTGATAATTGAATCCCAAGGAAGTCGATGGCAATCTTTGAATTAAATAATCAGCTTTTTTGGTAACATTTAAATATGTTGGTAACATTCCCATGTCACCAGGATCTGATAATTGAATCCCAAGGAAGTCGATGGCAATTTTTGAATTAAATAATCAGCTTTTTGGTAACATTTAAATATGTTGGTAACATTTAAATAAAAAATAAACAAACTTTAAAAAAACCGACTCCAAAAATAAAACAGCAGAACCATAAAGCTAAAAATAAAGACAATAGGTATTTTAGTAAATGTTCTAGGTACCTACTGATCTGTTTAAAGTCAGCACCAAGCCAAATAATTTGGATAGGCTATATTTTATTTCTAGCTTTTTCAGCTGTTTTATTTTTGAACTCAGGTTGAATTTTTTGCTTTACGTTTTTTTTTCAATTGCTCTAAAGAACAGCTTACACTACATAGTTAAAATGTACGAGTTTATAGCACACGAGTACTAAATACTAAATAAGGGTGAGCATATTTAATAAGAGTATTTTGTTGAATCAAAATAGGAAGGATACTCTAGAAAAGCGAATCCAAGAAATCACAGAGTTGCATGATAATATGCAACAATCAATGAACAATAAACTAATTTCGATTGGGGCAAAGTATGAGGACGCGGAAGCCAGAGTCGCAGAGGAGATAGAGGAAAAACAAAAACTGGAATCCAGTGTGGAAGGTCTTTGTAGCCAATTGATGGAATCAGAAATCCGATATAAAGAAGTCATCAAACAGTTGCAAGAGAAGGACTCGCAACTAGGTAGGTGTTCTTTGCTAACCCACGACAAACAGAAAGGGTTTTATAAGTTGGACGTGGGTTTCTGTGTGTTTGTGTGTCTGCCTGTGGTGTCGTAGGACTAATTATGCTGCGGTTTTAATAACAATAAATTTCAGGGGTGAATTTTTTTTTAATTTAAGAGTTATCGTAGTGCCGTAGTATTTAGAGTTATCGTAGTAATTTAAGAGTTATCGTAATTTATGTAAGTGGTAAAAAGATGCCAAAAAAAATCCTCACCTAATTAATGGACGACTTCTTACTGCCAAATTCTGGACCATTGCAATGGTCAATTAGTCAAGCAAAACCTAAATGCATTATACAGGGCTTTAGGTATCTCTCTTTCAACCTCTCGGGTGGTTAATCAGTCCATGGAACTGAACAACTTTCCCAAGGAACATAGGTCAAAATCCCTATGTACCTTGGGGAAGTTGTTCAGTTTCTGGACTGGTCAAAATCCCTATGTTCCTTGGGGAAGTTGTTCAGTTTCTGGACTGGTTAACCATCCGAGAGGTTGAAAGAGAGATACCTAAAGCCCTGTATAAAAGACAATACCTACCTACCAAGTTATCGCATCGTAATCAACGTACTGTTATTGTAATCGCTAAATGAAAATAAAAAACGCTCAATTTCTCCGTGGTTTGCAGGAAGAGCTCTTAGCTATAAAAACGATCTGCAAATATTAACTGAAGACCTGAACGACGCCAGGAACGAAGCCGAGACGTACAAGAACCGTTGGATGGATGAAGCAGAAACAACAAAAGAATTACAAGTAAGTGTTAGATGCAACTTAGGTAAGTAACTAAACTTAGGAAAAACTAGGTAAGTATATGCATAATCAATCTCTAAATAATGCCGTCAAATCTTTAGAAAATCGTCCTCCGATACTTGTAAAAGGCTGAATCAAGAAGGGAGCAGTTTTTTTAGAATTTCGCATGACATTGATTTGATTTCCAGTTCAGCCTGTATGCTTCTAAAAATTTTAGAATCTCTGAATTGAAACACTTAATTCCGTATCGTTTTTTGATTCCTGATTAGAGCACTTTCAATGCATACAAGAACCATACACACAGAATTTACGCATCCATTAACCAATGGTTACCTAAGGTTATCGGAGTAAAGCAGTAATGTTTTTTTAGGCTCAATTGTGTGACGCCCTAAATGTGGAAAAAAGTTTGAGATCTGAGTTACAAATCAAAGAGGACTACATCGAAAATTTATTAGATAAAGAAAATGCGCTGCAGCGCCAGATTCAGGAAGGGTTAGTATGATACCAATTATATATTACTAGCTTTCCGCCCGCGTTGACTCTAGGTTATATAGTGCCCAACTGTGGGATAAAATGTAGCCTATGTCCTTTCCCAGGCTCTAATCTATCTCTGTACCAAATTTCATCAAAATCGGTTCAGTAGTTTAGGCGTGAAAGCGTAACAGACAGACAGAGTTACTTTCGCATTTATAATATTAGAAGGGATGCTTACACTTTCGGTCATACAGACCGGACCAAATCTTGGGCGCGTTCTTGCTCGGGGCTCTCTCACGCTCGTACATTCTTAAGCTCCCTATAAATAATGCATATTATGACTGGTTCGTCATCCTCCTCAGGCTTCTAATGGGTTCGCCTGTTGTTTCCTCTCATTTTACCTTAACTCCTCCAGGTATGCCACGCTGCGCAAAAGTTCTTAAAGCGCGCGAAGTTCACCTCTGAGGACACGAGTCCGCGAAGTAAATTGGTCACTTTTCCGCATATTATGTGCCTTAACATACCTTTGTCCTTCAGTATTAGAGGGAGGGCCACCTAGGCCGCGCTCTTATTTGCTGTTAACTTATGTGTATCAGGGTGACCTGATGCGGCCAGCCTTTGTACATAATATTTTATAATACTACTAGCTTTCCGCCCGCGGCTCCGCCCGCGTGGACTACAGGTTATATCGTGCCCAACTGTGGGATAAAATGTAGCCTATGTCCTTTCCCAGGCTCTAATCTATCTCTGTACCAAAATTCATCAAAATCGGTTCAGCGGTTTAGGCGTGAAAAGGTAACAGACAGACAGACAGACAGACAGAGTTACTTTTGCATTTATAATATTAGTAGGGATAAGTTAGGTGTACGTTCAAATTGTGCCACCAGCCGCCAGTCCTCACCATGGGCGTAGCCAGGGGGAGGGCTTTGGGGGTTCAAACCTCCCCCGAAATTTTCTAAATCTTGATTATCTCCCTGCCTTTATCCCTCTACGAAACATTGGCAAAAAAGAGAAGATTGATCCTTTAAACCCCCCCCGCCCCCGAAACATAATTCTGGCTACGCCCGTGATGGTCCTCACTCAGTGTTCTATTGCAATGATTGTCGTTAAAGAAAAGATATTTTAGCCTCAATTTCACATTTTATATAATAAACAAGAATTTTTGTATCCTTGTAAATCATGTGATTGTAATAAAAAAACATTTAATTTACAGAGAAGATAAAATGTCATCATATCAAGAGCAATTAAACGTCCTCAAGAATCACATCACACAGTTACAAGAAGAATTTGGGGAATTTGAGGATTTAACCAAACTGATTGAAATAGTAATGTATTCATTTCTTACTTGATTACTTTTTTTGATTAAGGCCACTACAGCACCCGATAAAGGCAGCACACATAGGAATAGTGCCATCTCCATCTCTCAACAGGCCTGGGCCGGCAGTGCGAATAGTGTCGATACACGAAGTTTACGGACTATGAAAGCGTGCGTGGGTAAAAACATGTTCGAAAATTAGAAAAATGAGATTTATGGAAAGGTAACAGCTTAAATCGAAAAATGCGTTAACTACTTATCGAGAGTGTTCAATCACGAACATTTTGATAGCAAATTCAAGTTCCTGTGTGTATTTTACTATCGTTTTTACAGCTTAAAAGATACACAGTATTGGGTATTTAGAGGTGACTTTGTGAGCTTTTTCTATCGAACCAAAAATGCTGAATCATGTTTTCAGCAAACTACTTATCTAGTTATGTCCTGAATATTACCGTAGTATTTTTTTCTTCGATTTAATGCAGTGCGTCATGCTTATCTACGCATCATAAAATCATAATTTAGGTGCTGTAGTCGCCTTAAATAAAGGGTACAAGTCAGGTTGCCTGGGAACCATTTTTAGGGTTCCGTAGTAATCTACGAACCCTTATAGTTTCGCCATGTCCGTCTGTCCGTCTGTCCGTCTGTCCGCGGGTTTTCTAAGAAACCCTTGGTACTACAGAGCTGAAATTTGGCATGGTTATACATATTAATCACGCCGACAGAACTGTAGAGTAAAACCTTACAAAAAAAATTTTTTTCGGGTATCTCCCATAGACGTGAAGGGGCGATGATTTTTTTTTTCTCGCCAATATCATCGAGTGGGGTGTCATAGAATAGCTTTTTAAAAGATAGAAGGGGTTTACTAAAAAACGTTTTTCGATTTAGCACTCCGTTTGCGAATCATAAATTTTTAAAGTGAACATTTTTGTCAAACACAAGTGTCCCCCCTCTACCAGCTAAACGGTTGTTTCTAAAAATTTGGAAAAATTCACAGAGGTAGAATATACATCAAATTTAAAAGGAAAACTATAAAACATAAGTTGGCCCTTCAAGTTTGCGAGTAATGGTAGACCAAGTGCCAAACATTGTTGGGATTAATAAGAATATATTTACTAATCCAAAACTAAAGTTATTTCTGAAACTACAAACTCTTTAATACATTTGTTTTTTATACTATACTATTTGGAGATTTTAACATCGACTATGACTAGTGATGAACGATACTCAGTCTTTTAAGGCTTTTAATAAAGACTCGCCTTATTTTTGACGCCTCACGACTGATTCAGTCTTTTAGTTCCCAACCTTTATTCATAAGACTAGCTTTTTTAGTTGAAGTCTTTTAACGTAAAAAACTGAGCTGTTACTTAAACAGCTTAAAGGACTTAAAAGACTGGCGACTCATTATCTGGGAAGTCGACAGTCGTAAGGTATGTGTTGACAGAATGTAAATATCTCATTTTATCTCCTTGTCAAATGTTATCAAAATTTATTTAGTGGTTTAGGCGTTAATTATTCCTTTTGGTTGATAGGTTACAAAAGAAATATTGAATATCACACACAAACTGCGGTGCGATCCCTTTAACATAAAAGAACTTGAGTCGTTTAAGTCTTTTAAAATTAGCTGGAGTTGGTTAAGTCTTTTAGTATTTTGAAAACAACTCGAGTCGTTTCAGTTTTTAATCTTTTAATAAACTACTAGGTCTTATTAATAAAAACTCGAACTTTCAGTCTTAATTTTAGAGTCAAGTCCTGTAAGATGGAGGCGAGTCTTTTTAATAAGCCTTAAAAGACAGTCTCTTTCATCTCTAACTATGACGATAGTACACCCGTTTTAAATGAATACATAATGTAAACAATTTTTATACAACCATTTGCATCCACGCGAGGTGGTTATTAAACAGATGATTTTTTTTCCTTGTGGCGCTGGAATCTATGTTTCTCCTTAAGTTACCTTCTTTCTTTGTGACCTCGTTTTTATTAGACATTATTAGCAATTCAACCGTCCATACGCTCGTAGAATTAAGAAGCCAGCTGCATATTTGAACCATGCTGCTACGGAATCCTACAATGCGCGTGTCCCGACACGCTCTTGGCCGGTTTTATTATCACTTAGTTCGCATACGTGCCGTAACATAATTTTGTTACAACCATGTGTGTCGTGCATTAATTATATTGTCAGAAGGAAATAGGATATTACAAAATAAAAACTTTAGAAAAATGAACCAATGGTTTACTAGTTTTGTGGATAGCACATCCTTAGAAATTATACGCCATCTTTATGGCACGGCACGCACGGCAGCAGCGGCGTATAGGGACGAAGATAATTTTTCACAACAACATACATACATACGCTCACGCCCATAATCTCTAACGGGGTAGGCAGAGCACCAGTGGTTTTAGAACCACTAGATGCCACGTTTGACACAAATTGTGAGGGTTGTCAGATGGAACAAGTTGTTGTTGTGGTGGTTTTGTTTCACAACAAAACAAGATAATTTTAGCTAGTAACGTTCTTAACGAAAATTCAAAACTTAAACAAACAATTTGATCGCTTTATTAGCTAGCTTACCTTAGCTTGCCTTAATTTTCATTTGCTAAATGGTTTTTCAGATAAATGATCAACGTACCAAAATGGCAGAAACCGTTCATCAAAACCAAGAGCTACTGGATGCTCTTGAAAAGAAAGATACAACCTTGGCTAACCAAGAAGAACGTCTCAAGTCTCTCGAAAACATTTTACAACAGCGAGACAACGTTGTCAAAATGTTGTCGGACAAAGAAGAAGAACAAAAAAACATTGTTCAATTATTAAGACATAACTTGGAAATGAGGACACAAGTTGACTGTGATGTAAGCTCTTTTTGACGTGAATACGTCTTTACTATTTTTTCAAAGTAAAAAAAAAGTTTGATGTTACGGCTACATCTACAATAGCTAAAGAATCAAATAATTTCATACGCTGTTTTATAAGGACTTTGACGTATTGCGCACATTTACATAAAACACACGACCTTGTCAACGATAAAGTCATATCTCATTTTATTTGTCATGTCGAAAATTACCCCATCAGAGGATAGGGTAATTTGGGGTCGCTTTCTTGACTCTTTATGGCATTGCTATCAACAGCAACATAATTCATTTACCGAGCATTTGCATTTATAGTTCGTCCTCCTTTGAAGACCTACCTTTACCCTAATTCGAAAAATAAAAGTGTTTTTTTCAGCTCTCTCAACAACTTGCGGAGAAGAACACTGAGATAGAATCGCTTATAACAAACGTGGAAACAAGAAAGCAACAAATATCACAACTAGAGCAAATAATTCTTACTTTAGAAGATCAACTAAGAAAAGTTCACGCTCAACGAAGAAGAGACCAAGAAAAAATGATATACCTTGAAAAGGCCGTAGCTGATTACGAATTATACCACGTGGAGACGAAACGTCCTGCTGATGCTCCCTCTGACAATTTAAATCAACTTATTAAAATTCTCGAAGAAGAGCTAAATCATTTAGAACCCAAAACTTCTGAACCAACTAATAAAACCCTTAAAAAGAAGTTTTTGGAAAATCGTAAAAGAAATACGAAAACTGATGTTGACAGTAGCGATGCCCACACGGTTCAAGCTGAGCACGAAAAGATGCCGACAAAGGTAGCAATGGGAATGTTCCAAAAGAAATCGACTAAACTTTATGAGGAGCGAGGAGAAAACGTTGAACGCAAAAAGTTGCTTACAAACTTTGACGAGATAAAAAGGTTATCTGCAAACGTTGAGGCACAAAAATGCATGACGCGTTCAGAACAACCTACTGAGGATGGTAACCTACTGACTTCAGAGCCAACAGACTGCTACCTACAAGCAAAAGTGCTCCCGGTAGCCAATCCTTTTTCAAGAAATCTAAGATTTATAATGAATTCTTCCCGGGATGACGAAAAGAGATTCTCTTACATTGGTGCACAGCGGGATGAAGAAAAGAAAAGCAAAATGTACAAAATCGCCAGCCACAAAGTATAATTGTAATTGCTTCGAACTAAAGTTGTGTGTTATCTTTTTTAAAATTTTTGTTTTGTAAAATAAAACGAAAACCTTTATGGAACAATTTATTGCATAATAACAGTTAATTTCATATTCATACCCAAAGGGCACAGTACGTTAAGTTTACGAATAAATACATATAGATGAGATAGATCTTCTAAGTACGGTAACTCTGAAATAAGAATAAACATGCGTTAGGGAATCCAAGTAATCGGTAACCTTCATTATTTTATTATAGTTTGGTTGGAGAGTGAGCAAGTACGGACGCCTACATATCAAAGTGATGGTTTTACAATAGAAATGGGGTAACCTAATGCGCTGCTGGCTTGTTTACAAAAAATGTCTAGAATGCAGTGATGATGGGGATAGAGAAGTCTCAAAATAAGTCACCGTATCAAAATATGACTGTTGATGTAGAAGCGTATTATTTTGGTTCGGCAAATTTCGTATTTCGAATAAGTAAGTTGATTTTCAAATGACAAGAACGAGACAGAAACGATTTACAGAGAAATTAAGAAAATCGAAGCACTGCAGATACAATGTTACGTGTTACGGAAATCAAATACGTAGGACCAAACTGATTTTAAAGTTCGATTTAAACTTAGTTAGAAATGCTTGCTCAAGCTATCTTAAAGCTAAAATACTGTTAAAAGGACGAAGTTGTTAAGGTAATTCGTTATTACTTATGGTTGCTGAAAACACATGCTAAAACCAACCATAAGCTATACCCCTCCCGCTGGAAATTCTTGTTACGTTAGGTACGACAGATGGTAGAATTAAAATTTTAGATTATTTATCTGACACAAAATCTGAGCATGACCTCAGCTATGAGCGTACAGTTTGATAGCGCCAAACCAACACAAAAAACTAGCTTTCCGCCAGGGACTTCGTTGTCGTATTAGTTTGGAAAAATTATATGGCCTATATGTTATTCAGCAGGCCGAGTACTATACTGACAGAGCCGTGACAACACCGCGGTCGTATGTCAAAATGTCAACATTGACAATGCCATAGGGCGAGCAAGCCTTTGCGCGGGACCCTTGCCACAGATTAAATAATAGTACTAACCCTCGCGCAATCAAAGTGAAGTTTCAGCGTGAGCCGAGCGCGAGTTTGTCGTTATCGTGCTAGAGCTGCCGATGCCTAAACTATATTACTGGAAAATTTAGTTTTAGCGTGAAATTCAAATCTGTCCAGTAGTTTTACCGTGAAGAAGTAACAAACACACACAAACTTTCGCCTTTATAATATGTATAATTGTGTGAGAAACTTACCAAACGAGACGGACTAATCGTTGCTTCATTAGGTTTGGACCAACGATTATCGGGTTCCAAGTCGTGCTTGGTGCGCAGAAGTTGCCGCTCGAGTATGGCGCGGCGGCGCTCGAACTGCGTGCGCACGCGACCCTCTCGCTCCAGCTGCATGCTCTGCGCAAGCACTGCGCTCTCTAGTCGCAACACCCTCGCCCTCTCCACGCATAGAGCACTCCATGTCTCTGCTGATGTCGCACATAGCGACGACAGCGACTGGGATACCTGCGTTACAAAAAAAAACTAAGTCTAGCGTGACAAATAATGTTTATTTTATACACAACGTAAAATGAATCTTAATAGCTACGGAGCAAAGGTTTTTTTCGTCCGTCGCTTCGTCTTTAGGCGACAAATGTCTCTTCATGTGTCTTTTTCGTCAAAGAAAATCTTTGCTCCGTATATAGTTATTAAAATTCGTTCGTTGCTTTGATCGCCACGCCACGTCGCTTTGTGTATAAACAGCGCCCAAATGGACTATTATAAATCAGATTTTAAAAAAAGGAATCCCAGAGTATAAATGTTCTGCTACCATAGAAGGTATGGCATCGTTATACCAGCTTCAGACTAACGTGAGAGCAACTGTTGATTCACTAGCAAAATCAGCGGTTGAGGTCTCATATCGCATATATTATTTTCGACACACCTTATACAACCATCGTTTCGGAGCCAGGATGTCTGCCTCCCCGGTGAGGAGCTCGCTGATTGGTTGAGGCTCTTGCCGTCCGTCCAACATGGCGCTGAGTTCGCGCCGCGCTCGCGTCACTCTCGTGAAGAAGTCTGCGGCACGCTCATGTCTTTCGAGCATGAGGGCGCGTGACGCCGCCGCTGTCATCATGGAGGTACGCTCGCGCGTCAGTGATTCCACTTGCATATGTAGGTCCAGTAACTGAAATACAACTAGAGGAATACATTCTGTCATACCCCAGAAATGCCACAAATCTACAATATAGAGTACTTACCACCAACTTTTACAATCCTATACTAATTCGTTTGGAAAGCTAGAATAAACTAAAGACTTTTGTTTTGGTTCTTTCAATTATCTATAGCTACTCGAGTATAAAAAAAACATCCTATAACTTAGTAATAAAGAAAAAAGTCTATTTGCATTCTATGGGCTTCTTCAAAACGACTGGTGATTGGATTTTATACCGTGTGGTGATCGGTTGAGAATAACACCACCCCATCTCTTTCCGTGGGTGTCGTAAGAGGCGACTAAGGAAACACAAATGAGACCTGCCTCATAGTAATCCATCCCAGGCAACGACACTTCATTTTTTTCTAAATCTGAGGTGTCGTCCTATGGTCTCATGCGGTGTGGTAGGCTCTGTAAAGGGCCATCTGGTTCGCGACCACCCTCCTACCGAAGTCCGACGCCAAACAGCTTGCTGTGTTCCGTCGGTGCGTGGGAGTACCAGTGCCTTTATAGGCATTTTCTGGGCTAACTCGCTCCATCGTCGACCTCATCTTTGACCTTTATGGTCAAGATTGAGGTCAAGAGTTAACCCATATTATAATAATTTTTAAAAAAATTGACTTTTGTAATGTAGCTCACCTCATTCTGAAGCTCTTGATAGGGAACGTCTTTAGTATAACAATCGTAGTTTCTTAATCTCTTGACTTCGAGCCGTAAGGCGGCCATTTGATTTTCGTACTGCGTCATAGTTTGCTCCCTATTTATATGATAGGAACAAAATTTAAAAAGACAATCTATGTAGATTAGGTAGTTATTACTCTCAAGGCGATAACTATGGTGTTGTATGGACTTTATTTTGAATTAGGGTAGATTTTGTTAAGTAAGTACATCAAACTGAACTGAAGGCGTAATAATGAATGAGAGTTGCACAGAGCCAATCGGTGTCGAGTCCAACTCTCTTTCTCCGCCTCCTCCTTTAATTATCGTGTCGATAAAATGAAGTATGGGGCGAATTTGTCTAACCATTGAACATAACAGATAACATTTTAAATACCCCAAAACTACACATTAACAAAAAAGTACATACATAGATTTTTCATTTTCACGTAATTCATCGATAATTTGTTGCATTTTCCCAATCTTTTTCTCTTGCTCCAGTAACACTGTTGCTGTTTTCTCCTGAGCTTTATCATCTCCTTCTTGCTGGAATAAGGAATCAAAGGAATCAACAAAAAATTAGGAGGGAACAATAGGTGGAACATTTTCAAATATCAACACATCATGTGCCTAAAGCGAAGCACTCTGTATGCTGCAAATCCAGACTTTATGAGATTTACAAAGTTTACAGAATATTTCGTAGCATGCTCTTAAGTCCTTTGGTTTAAGTAATACGTACCGCAATTTTGGAAAGGGAATTAAAAAAGTTTTCTTTGTCAAGTCGACACTGGCGCAATTCTTCTTCAGTCCGAACAAGATTCAATCGCGTCGCTTGTAATTCTTTCCAAATCTCTGTTTCACGATCTGTTGGTTCGTTCTCTGTACAAATAATGAAATAATTTTAATGTTTTGCCATTGTTTTTAAGTTTTTAACGCCCAGTTGCAAAACATCTTTGTAGAAAATCTTCTTTCTTTTACATTAATTGACTTTTTTTATCAGCCCATATTATTGGTGAAGATATTTTTTTTTTCATGTTTCATTTTCGAGTTCCTTGCGGAAAGTTGTTCAGCTTAGTAGGCTGATTCACTTCCTTATTTTTGACTACATTTATAAATGCTCTACCTACGAGTATAATTGATGTTTCAGCAACCGGGCGTAAGTCATGACAATTAAACTAGTACCTTTGGAAGGTACATAGTCCAAGCAGCGTTTACGCTCCATATCAACTAGCTTCCGCGACCGTTCTCGCAAACTGTTTATAATATCTTCTAATCCCTTCGCCTTAGCCTCTAGCTCCAAAACTTTAATTTCGGCGGCTTCTTTTTGCCTTTCCTTTAAAAATAAAGTATCATCAAGTTAAATGGGTATGTTATTAAAGGGGCAAATAAACACCCAGACCTTCACACAAACATCTTCTTTTTACAACACACATGATAACCCCGACCGGGAATCAAAATCCAAGAATCGCTGATTCAAAGGCTGTAAACCGGTCATCGTAGTACATTTTCATGAGTAGAATCAAGCGTCAACATATAAGACCCTTAAGAAACTAGGTAGGTGCCTGGTGTAGTATTTTTAACTTCCGACAAAAAAGAGGAGTGTTATAACTCCTATTCTTTGTTTCGTTCTGTTTAACGTGTGTATCTGTTTTTCCATGTTTCTGTCTGTAGCATCATCGTAGCTTCAAAATGAGACCTATTTCAATGTGGCTATTTTTTTTTGAAAGGTGACGTAATCGGGATGGTTCTTGGCCATATTTGATCGAAATTGGTTTAGCCGCTTAAGAGCTATGGATGTACGATTGTGATACGATTTTTTAAAATTTTATAATTATATTGGAATGTGACGCAAAATACTCAATTCTAAAATGGCCAATTCTAAAACTGCCGTATCGTGCACGGAAACATTTCTGTTCAATCGGCATTCTATCAGCAAAGCACCTGTAAGGCTACCTTAGCCTGTAGTGACTCCACTGCGTACCGCTGCTCGTTCGCTTTCGAGTTCGCCACCTTCTGTGCTGCCTCCACTTGGTCGTGCAGTTCCTTCACCCTACATAAACTTATCATCTCATTATAGGAACAAGAAAAGTATTAAAATTAAATTAAATTAAATCAGCCACTGATTCATCAACGCCACCAAAAAAGGTTACGAATGATTTAATATCAGAATCAGAAATCTAATGTGTTCTTGCGTTACTGTTACTGCGTTGTAATGTGATAACTAAAAAAAAACTTAAAATGTTAACAATAATCAAAATGACCTCAATTCCAAAGCGTCACGTTGTCGTTGCAAAGTCTCTATGGTGATCTCTCCCGTTTTTGACACCTCGAGAAGTTTTCTGGATCGAGCGTCGTAACTCGTCTCGCGATGCCGGTACTGTGGAGAATGCTAAGATTTATCGTATAGAATAGTACACGTTTGAGTCGGCAATCTTTTAAGACATAAGAGCCAAAAGTCAACAAAATTTCTAGATTTATAAAGAGCTACCAAAAATTTTCATTGCAATCAATCGTACCTATCGTTTGCGCGAGCGCAGCGGGCTCACATGGTTTTAATATGATCTATCTAAAAATGTAGAATTAATTTGCCTCGTACATACCTACTTATGTGAAACATAAGTAAAGTATATCGAAACATAAGTATATGTGAAACATAAGTTTTGACCGTAGAATAATTATTTTTTTGCGTATGGACCAGACGGAAAGTAGAGTCGCAATTTTATATCGAATGAGCCGCTAGCCGCAAGCATTATTTTTTGTCCTATTGAACTAGCAACAGAGAGCGTTTGAATTAGATTTTTTTTGTCATAGTTTTTTTTTAACAAACTTAAAAAGGGGAGAATGTACATCAGAAGGGACAGTAGGAGATTAAATCTATATGAAGCAAGCAAGATTGTACACGTATGTAGAGCTAAGTGCTAGTGGCGTGCGCATGCGCAATAGGCATCCCAAGATTCCGTCCGGTGTCCGAGGTCGGTCGATCAGTAGGAGCATGGGTTGAGTCATAAGTCCTTAGCTATTAGGTATTTATTTCGGTAAACCTCTAGTAAAAAATGGGCCTTATGTTAATATTTACCATCTGTTCTAGGTCTTTGTATTTGCGGCGGGCAACATTCAATTCCGCCTTAGTATCCTTGAGTTGCCGCTCAAGATTGGCAATGCGACAACGAGCAACTCTCAGCATGCTCTCGGCAGCCGATACCACATTCTTTAACGCCTCTCGAGCAGCACGCTCTTTTGATAATTCATCTACTAAATTCTGTAAATTATGAAATGAGTTTTGATAGTAGGTCCTATTTTAAGCTCAATTTTATCGTCCTGACGCGAGATGGAATCAAAGGTTCTCGAAAGTGGAGGATTATCTCATTGTTGTGGAGGAAAGATCTAAATAAACCTTAATCCGTCCCTAATGCAATTTTAGCCGTTATTTATCTGCAATAGCTATAAAGAAACAGGATTTTGTTATAATGGTATTATCCTAGCTTTTGTGCATGACTGGGATTGAAAAACAAAGACTCAGAATATACCAGCTGCCAATTCCCCCAGACATATTGTAAAAGCCAGTAAGTGGTAGAGGGTTTTACTGTATCGCGGGCGAAAGGCTAACAACCTATCACTACTACATATTATACACTCATTTTCATCGAACAACCCTCAGAATGTATGTCAAACGTGGTGTGGTATGAAGCACATGATGCGCTGCTCTGCTTGCTCTGTCAGGGATTATGGGATGAGTGTATGGAGGGATGGATGGTATCCAAGCAACAATAATGTTAATCGACTAAACTAACCTGGTGACTGCACGTAAAATCAGGGGAACTGTGCGTGCGCGCACCATCTTTAGTAAGTTCTTTGTTACTGTTTTCAGTATTCTTCAATTCTTCAATTCTATGCAGTAAAGTCATATTATCCTTTTGAGTTTTCTCAATTTTTTTCGTCATTGTATCTCGGTCAACCCAAGGAACTCTATGAATAATAAAATAAGTACTCGTCATTTTAATTAAAATGTATTCAAAATTTGATCATTTTAAAGTGTTAAATAAAACTTACTTTGCAAGTTCCAAAGCGTAGTTAATTTTCTCTTTAATATTTTCCACAGTACCTGCGACCAATGTATGAAGCCGATCCGTTTCTATATCAATATCTGCAGTTTTCGCAATCTGAAAATATTTTACTAGATAAAAATATGTACAACTAAATGAATTAATTAATAAATGCTTGTGCGACATCTAGAAAGACGAGCACCTTACCAAACGCAGAATTTTTAAGGTATGTTGGTCGCGAAATTGAACGTATGTTTCCTTAAGAAACATAGGTCTAAATATTTTAAAAAAACTACTCTCCATATACCTAACTTGTGGGATCAGCAGATTCGTTTTGGTATAGGAAGTCAAATTTTTGAAGTTAAAACTTCTTCAGCGGCGTTGTGCACTTTTTGGATGGGTAAAAAATGTTAAACTCGCGTCAGGGTCAGGTGACCCTGATCGAAAATTCGTAAGACGGGGGGTGAAATGAAAACTTCTTAGACCGCAAGGAAGTAATATACAGGGTGAAAAAAACCTCCTAGCTAAATTCAAAATCCTGAACCAGTATCACTCAAAAAACACATTTATGTTTTTTTTTTATGGGAATAGTTCATTTTATGCTTAAACGTAGACATTACTCTACGAAGCGCTCGGGGGGTGCACCCGAGTGGTGTCTACGTTTAGGAAAAAAAAAATCCCCCCGCCCCCAAAAAAAATAAAAAGTGTTCTGCAAGTGATACTGGTTCAGGATTTTGAATATAGCTAGGAGGTTTTTTCACCCTGTATGTTCAAGTTTTCACTTCTGCCGGCACTCCTGGAGTGCAACAAGTTTGATAGGGAGAACCCCTAAAGTTTTCATTAGTTTAAAGTTACCCACCCAATATATAAATTGTTAGCGAAGTAAAAAATACATAGATAAGTAATCAAACCGGGTAGTTGGTTCGGGTGCGCATTAAGTTGATAAGATCTTGTCGGCAAGCGATGACCTCTGCACCCATGTTCAATACGTCTTCCGCGATCGGTAAAAGAGTCGCATGCATTTGAGCCAGAACTGGTCCTGTATAACAATAACATTCAAATTTCAAAATTGTATGTAGCAGGATAGCTTTTTCATGACTGGCAATATTTTTTACGTTATTTTTCTTCTATCATTAAAAAGAAGATCTATAGGATTTTTTTTTTCAATATTTTGTTTTTCATTTTTAATATTAATAACCCTCTTTGTGAAAAAGTTTTCATAAATTTGCCGTGTGTATCCAGACAGATTGTCTGCTACAGACATCGTAGCTCCTAAACGAATGGACAGATTTCGATGCGGTTTTTTTTCTCTGAAATTGGTTTAGCTGTTTAAGAGTAGAAGTTATGAACGTCGGGGGTGATACAAATTTTTTTTTGTATTCCGAATAGTGAGCGCGAGGGCTGCGACTACGGGCAATGGGCTATGATGATGAGGCGATGATGATGATAAGCTGATGATGTACCCGGGGCTCCTCTCAGTTCCGGTTGCGTGTGAAGCTCCAGGTCGTCTCTAACGAGCATCAGCAGGTCGTGAGCGGGCCAGTTGGTCACTGACACCACACGAGCATCGCCGATCGAATCGTCAGGGGGAACGTCCAGTTTCGACTCCAAGTCTCGTACCGAAGCAAACAGTTCCAAAAACGTTTTCTGTCGAAATATAATCTAGATAAGTACCAACTATTAAGAGAAAATCGATCAACGACACAATTGGTACAACACTACCAGTCCACGCGGTGTGGCACAACACTAAACGTCACTTTGACAGATCGTTTTACGCGCGTAGAGCGTGAATTATGTGTTCTTGCATTGTAATTGTAAAATATCGAATTAAAAGGACTGTACAGTGTACATTGAGTAAAAGGTGTTTTTTTTCGTTTTTTAATGGTTTTTCAAATCATTCGTTTTTTAATGGTTTTTCGATGCGTGAAACAACTTAAGCTTCTTTCACTAGACGTGTTCTGGAGATACTAGTAAGTAGATATAATCGATCGGAGAATACCGCGATCCGAGAAATTCGTGATTTATGAAATTCCTGAAATCATGATGTCCCTTCGCCACATAATATAGTGTCGTTTACTCAGGAAAGTGTTTTAGTGTACGTACGATTTACTTACTTGCTGTTGTATTAAATTTTTCCGCAACTTTACAAAATCTCTCTTTTTGGCCGCCAAAGATCGTTGCAGTTTGTATAACATCGCTTGCGGCATGGCAGCAGCATGCTTTTCTGGCACTGTAGACAATAATTCATTTAGTAGTTTGGGGCACAGAGAAAATACCAAAAGTATTTTCTTAAACCCTCGCTCGTGCGATTCATATCAAACGCGGCGTAAACAAGCGCGCGACGGGATTCGCCGACTTCGGAACACGACGAATACGAAACAAAAGATTTTAAATAGTTTAGTCGGGGCCCTAATTAATTTTTTGCCTAAGGCCTTTGGTTACCTAGCTACGCTGCTGTGGTCAAACGACAGCAGCCCGGACGTGCCCTCCGAAGCACGGAAACGCTTAGGTATGATAAATTGCCACCCTTGGTCACCCAAGGTGACCAAGGGTGGCAATTTATCATATTTTTGCCGTGTGGTGATCGGTTGAGAATAACACCACCCCATTTCTTTCCGTGGGTGTCGTAAGAGGCGACTATCCCAGGCAACGACACCTCAATTTGTTCTGAATCTGAGGTGTCGTCCTATGGTCTCATGCGGTGTGGTAGGCTCTGAAAAGGGCCGTCTGGTTCGCGACCACCCTCCTACCGAAGTCCGACGCCAAACAGCTTGCTGTGTTCCGTCGGTGCGTGGGAGTACCAGTGCCTTAATTGGCATTTTCTGGGTTAACTCGCTCCATCGTCGACCTCATCTATGACCTTGGTCAAGATTGAGGTCAAGAGTTAACGCATCTTATAATAAAAATAAAAAACCCATTAGGTTCCCTGCCTCTGTGTACGTTGCTTAACCATAATGATCGGTTTAAATCAGCTAGCGCCACTTGGCTACGAGCGCTTCAAGTTGTATAGTATACGCGGCCCTTAGATGTGACGTCGACCATTGAAATTGAAATTATTTATTTCAGATTAGATTAAATCCATTTTAGAATTAATGACATGTCAAAAAATAAAATAAAATAGAAATTTTTCAATAATTACAATATTAAATAATAACTTAAATTCAGCTATTTGTAGGGGAAAGGGTGGCTTACAATCCAACCCACCACCGCTGCAACACGGGCAAGTCCCACCGCTCGGACAGTGCGCTCAGGATGCTATTTGTGCTGCGTCGCAATCGACATAACAGTGAAGCACTTCGGTTGCTCATTATTGCGTAAAAATCATATGTCTGTGACGTAGCGAACATAGTAGAGGCGATACAAAACAGCAGCAGCCCCAGCAGCATCCTGAATGCAATGACTATGTAGATATGCTACATTTTTTTTTTTTATTATTAAATAGATATGATACTTACCAGTTTTATTAGCAATGTTAGCGTTAGCAGTACTAGCGCACATTAAAGTCACGTTGTCTGACATTGTCATGGTATCTGCAGTACGGGAAAAAATTAGTTATTTAATTAATTGGCGAAAGGCAATTTCTTCGACCTTTATCTTTTTTATAGCAAAAGTTCTATGGAAAAGCAAAATTTTGCTCGTCATATTAGTTACAACGTTTTGGTTACTTATGAAATGGTAGTTTTGTGGGGTGATTCACATGAAGTGAATCTCTTTACACTGACCACTTTTCTCAAGAGGAAACAAATCCTCACACAAAAAAATCCTATTTTATATTCTACTAGCTGATGCCCGCAACTTCGTTTGCGTGTTAATTTTTTTTTGTACAGAGTACACAGATTGAAAACATCTATCTTGCGTGATTTAGATTTTTACATACAAAAGTTTTTTCCCGCTAACTCCCGTTCCCGTGGGAATTTTGCAATATCCTGTTGTAACTAAGCTTTAAGTTTACTAAGGTACCTGCATGCCAAATTTCAAGCGTCTAACTTAAGCGGTTTAGATTTTTCATACAAAAGGATTTTCCCGCTAATTCCCGTTCCCGTGGGAATTTCGGAAATTCCTTTCTTAGTGCACCTCTACGGTACCTAAGCTACGTCCCTTCTAAATTTCAAGTACCTACGTTTAGCCGTTTAGGCTGTGCGTTGATATGTCAGTCAGTCAGTCAGTCAGTCAGTTTCTCCTTTTATATATTTAGATTCTATTTTGAATATCAGAATGGATGAGGTTTTGAAAATTAGCTTGGGACATCTCGAGCCTTTTGTCTTTCACCGAAACAATGGGTTCGATGTTGGTGAGTATGAATTACAAGACTCTGTCTTATGATCCTTGAACTTGTTATCCTCTGTATTATCACTGTACAAGAATAAATGATATTTGATCTCGACGAACAATTAAGTATTTTACAATTTTCCTAGTATTTTCAGCCTTAAATTTGGAGAGACGGGCTTAACCAGTCGGAGATTGGGTAAAGCTTATTGCCAACAAAGGATTTCTACAATAAATATATTTAATAAAATCATTATTACAAAGCTGAAAAGTAATTTATGAAGATAGCAAATAATGTTGTTGTTGCGTAAATCAGTTAAGAGTGCATATTAACTAGACTTTCTGCAGATTACCCTTTATCTGGAAAACATATATTTTTTATAACCTATTTTTGTTGGGGAAAACTGTTTAGTAGACAGGAATCACATCCTCGATTTTCGCTGGGTAATTTATAGTACCTACTCGGAGATTAAGGATTTAAAAATATAATATAAGCAGGTACCTGTATTGCTATCTGAGTTGATGTTTGTATTTGCAACTGTTTTACACATTGCATCTCTATTTTCTTGCATCATATTGGTTTCTGGACTAGACGTACACGTGGTCGGCAAAACTATATTGTCGGCAGATTTTTTCATAAACTAAAAACAACAGGATTTTGTAGATTTTTTCTCTTTATCAATTCCTCTTTAGGTCTGCAATTTTTAACCAACTTCAAAAAAGGAGGAGGTTTTCAATTTGGGTGATTTTTTTAAATATTATTACCTCAAAACTCCGTCATTTGTAGACCGATTTCAAAATTTTTTGTTTTGTTCGGAAGCATCTACTTCCAAATTGGTCCCATAAAATTTTCAGTGATTTAGTTAAAAAATATCGGTCACATGTAGATGATAATAGGTCATAAAAGTGTCGTTTACCATATTCATAAAAGTGTCGTTTACCATATTCCGATAAGAATACACCTATTTACTGCTTTACCTGTGACCACTACTTACTCGTGAGTATAGCTTTAAAAAAATATTTCACCCTTTTTGAAGGCGGGACAATTTTTTTGTTAGAAATATTTTATCAGTGCTGTATTAATTTATAATAATTTATAAACATACAAAAGTTATCATACTTATTTTCACAGTTAAAACCCTCTTGCACACCCATGATTTGTATCGCACGCGCGTAAACAAGCGCACGACGGGTACGGTTTTATTCACGTTTCAGACCGACAGTTTTAAATTGTTTTAAATTGTGAATAATGTGTAACACTCACAGATCGTTTAATATTTAAAAAAATACTCGTACTTACTTGAGTTGGAGACAAACTTGAACATCTTCTACCTTTTGGCGTGGTCTATAAAAAATGTCTAGATTATTAGATTTTCATAAAAGTGTCGTAGTTTATGTGGTAATTTTTAATTAAAAAAGATAAATTCAAAGCAATCACTGTATACTTAACAATTAAATCTAATAGTCAAATAGCCCGCCCCTTCCGCGTTGTATGGCTATAGTATAGACACTATAGACAGCCTCTGCACAAAAAACGATCCAGCGTGGGGGTCTTCTCCCACATCCCCTCATTCAAAGACTATGAAACAAAGTCGCTTTTTGCGAAGAAACAGACAGAAGTAGACCTGTCTATTTCTCCGCCAACATCTTCAAAACCAGTGTTTTTCAATCTTTTTGAATTCGCGACCCCTTTGGATCATATAAAGTTCTGGCGACCCCCTAAGATCCCTGAGACCCTTTTAGCCGAAATCTATGACTACTTCGGAGATTTTAAAACACATAATAAAAGAGTTTGCCGCGAGGTAGACGCAGAAGGCGGCGGGAGGCATCATTATACAGGCACAACCTTTTCAATGAAATTGTCTTAGTTTAGTGTAAGATTTACAAATTTTTGTTTTTTTCTTTTACCTGCGACCCTCCGAGTAATGCTTCACCACGACCCCCCTGGGGGTCGCGACCTACAGTTTGAAAAACACTGTTCTAAACCATCAGAAGATGTTAGTGATGTAGTTTTCATTGACATTTAGATATTTTGAGGCAGTTTTAAACCTTTAATGCACAAAGCCATGGCGGATTGCTAGAAATTAACCGTACGTACAAGTAAGCTGACTTTGAGTCCAGCCTTTTTTGTCAGTTCAAAGATGAAAAGAACCCTATAGAAAGTTGTTTATTTTTACCATTTCTACCCTTTGAATAAGCGGAACATCCCGTAGTATCGCTAATTCAAAGCCACGCCACGCAAAACCCTTACCCGAGGACTCTGAGGACTAACTGACGCAGGCCTCTTGGCATTCGGAGAGACAGGACGAGGAATACGCCTCTTGTTCACATTGTCTGGTGGATCTGATAAGAAAATATAAAAATTCTTAGAAATGCACAATATTCGCGATCTGGACATCTATTTTGGATGTTAACGATCGAATTTTAAAGCACTGTATATCTAGCTCTTGCACTATATCACTGTATCGTGCAAGAGCACCCCTTTATCTTGTTAGGTTAAAAGTTTCTATCACCGAGGCCCCTCCAAAAGTCGGCAAATCGTTCTATTCGTATGTGTTAATAATGGACAATCATTACACCAAAAATGGGGAATTCCAAGGCAAGAACCCTACGGGACGTGACATCAAGTGTATGATGTGCTGGTGCATGTATGCACTTTAATTAGGTAATCAGTGCTTAAATAATTGATTATTTAAGTAGGCAGTACCTATTTCATAACTTTAACATAAAAATTATAAGTCATTCATAAGTTTTGTGATGAAAAGCATACATATACGTAAGTGTTTTTCTACATGGAGTCGTATGTCTTTTATTTTGTTGAAATAAAATGGGTTCGTGTGAATAGATTAACTCGGCACTGACCATCATTTCTTAGTTACTTTACACAATGAAAGTTTCTAGGTTTGAAGTGCCGACTTTTCGAGCATCTACCTCAAACTAAACATGCCATAAAAGCAAACCAGCAACTGACACATTTAGTTCAACTGATTGCTAAGATCCCCTTTCTTTCTGTCGACAAAATTGTTGATAAGGATAACATAAGTACTTTGAGCATGTGTATCACTGCATTAAGACATTACAGACTGTCTAAAAAAAAATGGTTCAGTCCTTCGAAAGGCATACCTATTTTAACAGCAAGTTTTTGGAACAAGATTAATCGGTCCGTGGGTCTTGTTAGGATCACTTAATTATTACCTTTTACCTCATGGCAGTACACCATTATCCTCGTCCACCATAGACCTATTCTACATGGTTTGAAAAACTCTTACTAACATACCAGGCGACTAATACAAAACATTCACGACAGAAGAAGAAAAACCACCGATATTATTCATTATTCTGAACAAGAAATACGGCCACAAATTGACTTCGTACAATACATACACCCTTTATACATTTTGGGAGGTGCGCCCTAACAGAAGATTGTTTAGAAAAGTAATCGGTACCTTTTTTAGGTTTTACAGTCGGCATTTTTAATTTTCTTTAAGTATTTACTTTTTCTGACTATTAACGTAGAATTTTGAAATTATTCTGCATTTTCCAGGAACTGTTATGACACGCATAAGTCAAAGACATAAGTGACAATCAAATGACAATATCAAAGATAAATGCCAAGCAAACAATTTGTAAAGACGAAAATACCGAAAATACTTAATCATAGACATAGAACAACTTCTTGCAATGATATGGTTTTCGTGTCATTTTATCATGATCCTATTCATATTGCTATTTATTATACATTTATTAAATTATAAAACAAAAGTGCCCCGCCGCGTCTGTCTGTCTCTCTGAACGCGATAAACTCAAAAACTACTGAACGGATTTTCATACGGTTTTCACCATAGAATAATTATTTACCAACGAACGGAGTGATTCAAGAGGAAGGTTTCCGTGTATATGTAATTCATTTCCGAAATTCCCACGGGTATACGTCTGCAAGTGCACCAGCTACGTCGTTCCTCCCGAACCGACAGTCTTATGAAGGAAGCTGTAGCAATTACCTAGCATATTCCTATACAAAATAGCAATTAGAATAATGCTTAAATAAATAGCTTTTGCGTGTACATTTACGGCAGGCTATCAGTGTGGCTAACGACTGCAATTTCACGTGCCGTTTTCGTAAATAAAAAGCAATTTTCAACTATTTATTATTATTGATAAGTAGGTAGATACTACATTTTTAAAGACCTTGATAGAGTTCCGGTAAAGATAGATACTTATCGCAGAATTTTGTAAGTAGGTCAAGAACATTACAAAGATATGCTATTTTTAATCCAATTACTTCCCATTTCCACTTTGAACTTCATTTCCGCATTTTCAATATTTTTTCGATTAAGTACATCTAATAATAATAAATAAAAATACTTTTGTCACATCCATACATACGCTCACTCCTATAACCACAAACGGGATAGGCAGAGCATCACTGGTTCTAGAACCACTAGATGCCACGTTTGACACAAATTGTGAGAGTTATCAGATGGAACAAGTACTTTTATTACTCTTAATAACCGTTTTAAGACTACTCTAGAAAGTAATAATAAACTTAAAAAGAACTTTAAATATGCAATGATCCGACTTCCGATCGTCAAATTAGCGATTGTGAAAAAGTCGCCGAAACAATGGTCAGTTGAAATTTGAAAGTAAATAAATATTTAAAAAGAACACCCATTTTCTTGCCTATTCTTCCCAACGGAAGACTGCACCTTTGCGAATAGGCGTAGAGTTAAAAGAACCAACACACTTCACTACTTTAACTTATTTTTTATGAAATAAAGCTATTCTGACGTTGACTTCAGTGATTTAAATTTTTCTAATAACTTTCAGATAAAAACGACTATTCGTGCAAAATTCAGAATGCAGAACATTAAAATTTGATTCTCCGTTCAATTTGTGCGATCAGCTGATTGCCATAAGGAGTCAAACAATTTTTTAACCCTCCGCATACAAGGTGGGGTCTAATAAACCTCAAGCGGTTAAAAACCGTTATATTTTCAACCATTTTCATGCGCGGACTCTGACGCTCTCAGTAGCTGAATTTGTGACATTGCTACACTGACAAGTACCTACCATTAGTTTAGTGGTGCACGCGTTTTTTAGGACTCAAGATGTGTTTTTGTTTCGAGTTGTTTTTATTTGAGTATATTCAAAATGCAATTTTGGCGAACTAAAGTACTCCTACCTCAAAAGTGAAGTAAAAATATGTAGATGCATCGTTGTTCAGTTTGTTTAAATTTAGTCAGTTTAATTACAAACATTGCTAATTTTCAATTCTTAGGGTAGTAATATCAAGTCTTTAGTGGTCAGAAGATGACATTTTCGCTACCCTTTTATCAATAAACCATTTGATCTATTTCATTATTTTTTATTTAGTGCTACTCAGATTATGTTGAATATCAAAAATTATGTTCAATATCAAAAATTTATAAGTTTTTTATTTTTTGATTTTTGATATGTTAAATATCAAAAATCAAAATTAAAAAACTTATAAATATCGTTTTCATTGCATAATTAACTAATTGCTAAGAAAAATATGCAATAATAATTTAATATCCCTACTCCTATTTGATTATAGCAACCATTTTGTAAGGGTATGTCACACCCCACCTTGTATGGCATGTTACAAATTTTCACCTTGTATGCTGAGGGTTAAACTATTTCGTATGAGATTCTTTGGGAAAATTATATATTGTAAAAAAACTGTGATAAATTTTATTTATGACAGAAAAATACGAAACTAGCTTTATTTGCAACAAAGATGTTTTGAAAATAAGAAAAAGTAATTTTGACGAGTTCTAAATTCCCGGCCACACATGACCACATACTTATGTGTACTCTATAGAGGCGGAGAGTATTAAATTATGTATGATACATTGATAACTCAAACCTATAAAATACGTAAGTAGGTATAATCTGCAGTAAGAAATAATAATGGAATAATGATTAACGATAGTTAACTAAAGATTAAAAAGGATTTAGGTTTTATCTCGTTGACCTAATTACACAAGCATTTTGTTTATTTATAAGCTTTTTGCGAAATAAGGTACTTAACTACATTATTTACGACACTAACCTATTTACTATAGAAAAACAAGCATATCTACTTATAAATATCGTTTTCATTGCATAATTAACTAATTGCTAAGTGACAATTATATCCTCGAACTAATATCTGATATCTTTAGATGCTGCAAGATACTTTTGTCTATACTAATATAATAAAGAGGAAATATTTGATTCTTTGTTTGTTTATTTGCATTGTTTGGCTCAGAAACTACTGAACCGATTTGAAAAATTCTTTCACTATTAGAATCCTACATTATCCGTGATGAATATAGGGTACTGATTGTCCCGAATTTCCACGGGAACGAAGTCCGGGCGGTAAGCTAGTACAAAAATAAAGAGCGTCGTCGGTAGTCTAACAGCTAGCGGGGCGAGAGGTAAAGTGTTCGATCCCCAGGGCTCCCTGTATGAAAAAAAAACAGATTGCTACAACGCGAAATACTTTAAAATATTATTAATATTTTTCTATTGGACTGTACTACACGATAGTGTATCTAATGGGATTAAAAGCGAGTTTTCAAAAGTGTACCTAGGTGTACCTTAGGTCCAATTTCACCATACTCTGGTAGTTAGTTAATCCACGGTTAAGAAGTTAATCAGACAAAACGTCAAAAAAAAAGTATGAAACTGAAGTTGTCAAATCTCGGGTAAGCTGCTAATCGTATATTAAATAACTAACAGAGTATGGTGAAATTGGGTCTTAGGGGAACAATCCGGATAAACAAACAAATTATAACATTTATAACGTTATTAAGGATTGTATTAATTTTCCCCTTTTTCGGTGAATAGAATAGTACCCTATCACTGTATCATACGTACTTTTATATCGTAATAGACAGGTTTCATTTGTCATTCGATTTGATAGACTAAGTAGCATAATTTTCCACGTTAAAAACGTATGAGTCACCGACTTCAATCCCAACAACAATTCGCACAGTCTCAGTTCAGTCAGTTCGCAGTTGTAGATATCTAGTATTTTTTGCGGACTACAATGCTTATTAGCAGATAACCACAAACGAAAATGTCATTCATTTATTTAGATGATGTTTTGATTTGTAGTATTTTTTGTTTTTGTTGATTTTTTTTAAAGCGCTGAATCATTTTCGATAAAATTTACATGGGACCTCTTCAGGAGTATACTCTTTTGAACAAAAAAAAAACTTTGAAAATCGGCCAACAGTTAGCGGAGTTATCGCGTAACAAACATACAAAAAAAACATACAGACGTATTGAGAACCTCCTCCTTTTTTGAAGTCTGTTGAAAATCAGTACAAAGTGAAAACTACACGGCCAAATGTAAAAAAGTGTCGGGCGAGCCGAGCAAACCTTTGTGCGATGTGCTCTGACGCAAACTAAGTCAAGTTTCACCGTCATCTGAGTGACGTACGTGTCACGCGAATTTGTCGCGGGCCGTGTTAGCTATGCAGAGGTTAAGTTGGAGAAAGCTGAGCTCCTCCGTCTTCTCTTTTCTTCCATTTTGTGCCCGACGCACCGCACCACTTCCCTGACATCCCACGGATTCATCCCAAACGCATCTGTTTTAACCTACCTACTTCATAAAAAGGAGGTTATTAGTATTTTGTTCGGAAAGTTATTAATTCCGAATTTTTAAGTAAAGATTGAGCAAGGATAAGGGTGTTATTCAAGTTGTTTTTACATATCATTTTGCAAATATTTTTAGAGTGAGAAAGGTGGTGCCACACCACATGTTGGGTATTTCCACGCCGAGTTTCCAAATCAGCTTCGCTTAGCATGGTTTAATAGAGGAGTAAACAATACAACAACAATTCTTATTGTCCCTAATTCTGCACGCTATTGACAACGTTACAAACACTACCACTACCCGGAAAAAAATACATCTCGTTACTTACGGTGCTGGGACTTACGAATATTTTTTCCACGCCAAATTAAATAAGAACTGTACCTACTCGTACCTTACGAAATGTATCTAAAAGTGTTTTTTTGTTTGTTCACTTTCACGTTTGCAATTTTTAATTATGTAATCGAAATCAAATTATACAATTTGTGTAAGTACTTATTAAAAACTAGCTTTCCGCCCGGGACTTCGTTCCCGTGAGAATTCGAGAAAATTATGTAGCCTGTGTTCATTGGGTATAATGTAGGATTCTAATGGTGAAAGAATTTTTCAAATCGGCCCAGTAGTTTCAGAGCCTATTCATGCAAAAATCTTTCCTCTTATAATATTAGTAGGTATAGTTTTGTTACTAAAGTGAATATTATTTCAAGTGTAGAAGTGGACGAATTTATAACTTTTACTTACCTATGTCTTCTTCTCATGTATGTGGCAATTGTCTTAAATGAGAATAAAGTATATTTAAACTACTGAAATTGGCAAAAAAAAGTTACAAACCGTATCGTAGTACAGGCATTCTTAAAGTATGTGCTCCGCGTAACCCTCGGGCTCCCGGGCCTTTGTCTCCACCAAAAAACTAACCTTATTGCAATTTTTAATTTTTTTAAATTATGGGTTTGCTCTTGACCACAATCTAGCTCAAGGGCAAAGATGCGGTCGAGGATGTAGTAAGCTCACCCAGAAGAAGCCTATTAACTCGAACTATAAAGAGATTCGGATTATATATGCGGTCAGAAATACAGACGCAGGCAGGGAATTCCGCAATATGAAAGATGATGAAAAGCTCTCACTGCGAATCCGCGGGATTTCAACAAGATAAGGATGGTATACTCTGCGATGCGTCTGGTCGTCCGATAGAAGAAAGGGGCAGGCTGAATGACCTGATCCTGATGCAGCTCCTGACCACCTGCTTAAAGTACTTCTTATAAAAGGGTCTCTCTCAAAAAAGTGGCACCGTAACCTGCCGTACAGTTTTTGATTAGAAAAGTATGAATTTTTGAGTTTTGTAAACTAAATGTTATATTAAAATGTTGTATCGAGTCTTATTACATAGAGGCCAGCTATTTTAATGGCAATAAAATGAATATTTCTTGAACAGTAAGAGTTTGTAACACCAGTTTCCCATCAACCTGCCGTGTCCTAATGCGACTTACATCGATTCAAAATCAATTTGACTGAATTAATAAAGTGATTTATTTTATTCTGTCCACTTTAATTGAAAGATAGTGAACTAAACATTGTTGTTTTGTAAATTATGGCTCATATTTATAAGTAAGTACTAAATTAACTTAAGTTAAACTTTGTCCGGCGTTATTTTGTCATCAACCTGTCGCCGTAAACACACACGCGTACCACTCACACTATTGCAATTTGAACCACTCTCCTCCCATGTAACAACGCACTCAGTCACTGGCTACGCATCAAAGGTGAAATACGTGTCCGTTGTTGCCAAATTTTCAAGCTATCAGCGACGATCTATCTGGATCTGGGTTTTGTAATAGGTATGTTATATTTATCCTGTGCACGATATTTTTTCAAATTGAATCGTTTATTTAATGTGAATAATTTGTATTCCTTCTTCAATTAGCCTATTTTTAGATAACGGTTTCTCCAGCTCAGTACAACAAAGCGTTTAATAATAATTATTATTTTTCGGCTGATTCTCATTATTCTGTGCCTATTTAACCTGCCTTATTATGACAGGTGAAAGATAAGCTAGACAGGTGAATGAGAAACTAGTCAGATTACTATGAGAGTTGTTTATATTCATTGTTATTTAGTACTGTCGAGTATGTTAACCAAATACCTAAACTTATTGATCAAATCACATACACTAAAAGCTTTTTTATTCAGTATAAAAACGTTTTTCCTTAGAATAATAGTTTATTTCATTTTGTATATAAAGGAGACTGGGCGGGTGCGTCTCCAGTGTTGTAAAGGTTGTGTTATATGTCATTTTAAAGGCCATAACAATAGCTTCATTTTATGCTATGACACCAACAAAGAAACTTGTGCAGAGAATGAGCTATGAATCGGATACAGTCGTATACAGAATAGATTTTTATTATTACACTTTTATCCGCCAGCAGTGGTTTATAAGATTGTTACCAATTTAATTCTTAACTTCATAAAAATATATTTTTTAAGCCAATCATAGGTGCCAGACAGGAACAGAAGACACTCGGGTTATTATGGGACCCCGAGAACGACAAGCTACGGTTCAACACTTCTCTCAACAGAGTCGACAAAGAAGTCAGAGAACCACACGCCCTCCGACCAAAAGGGAAGCACTCAGCGCGGTCATGAGTATTTACGACCCACTTGGACTACTCAGCTGCTACACCATAACAGCAAAGATTGCGCTACAGAATCTATGGCGCCAGAAGATGGAATAGGACGAACCAGTACATGTTTTCTGCGACGCCAGACAAGACGCCTACGCTGCAGCAGCCTATTGGAGACTCGAGCAAGAGGAGGGAGAGGTCAAAGTCGTGTTGGTGGCAGCCAAAGCCAAGGTCGCACCACTCAAGGCGCTAACCATACCCCACATGGAGTTGCAAGCAGCACTCATCGGAGCTAGATTGGGCTGTCATATAATGAAGGAGCACAGATGAAATACTGACAGCGTGACATATTGGACTGATGCCCAGGTAGTGCTGCATTGGATACGTAACAACAACCGGCGCTATACATCCTACGTGGCGCACCAACTTGGAGAGATAACTGAACTCACCTCCGTCCACCAATGGAGATGGGTACCCACGAAGAGCAACGTAGCCGACCTAGCAACCCGAGCAGGCTACGTACCTAAAAATAAAGAAGACCCCTTGTTCAACGGTCCGGAAGTTTTGAAGATGCCAACGAGCGAGTGACCCTAGAATGTACCAAGCCATGAAGAAGAAATCGAGCAAGTTGCCCTCCACCTGGTAGAGCCTGAAGCGACATACCTACCTGATATCAAGTGCTTCTCAAGTTACGAACTCTTAGTAAGGACAACGGCAAGAATGTTCCTCTTCATAGATCAATGAAGAGGAAATAAGAAGGATTTGGAAGTGAAACATCTTAAGAAGGTTGACGATGAATGGATGAAGAAAGTACAACGAGTTCGAAACCCCGTCAGAAGATCCTATAGTCGTCACAGCCCGATGCACGAAGGTCATGCTAGACGATAGGATCCTCAAAATGTCTGACATGATATCTAAAGTTTCTTCCGGTGACATAGCCTTCGAGTCCTGGGAGGTGCCAAACATATCATGGATTAATGGAGTTCCTGGATGCGGTAAAACAACCTGGGTGGTAAACCGTTTTGAGGCTGAACAAGACTTGGTAGTCACAACTACAACCGAAGCGGCAAAAGACCTTAGAGACAAACTTGTGAGCCATATAGGAGCTGTCGCCAGAACCAAGGTGCGAACTCTTGCATCCGTTCTAGTTAATGGTTTTAGAGAACCGAGCAAGGACGGATACAGGAGACTCATGGTGGACGAAGCACTCATGAACCACTTTGGAGCTGTTATTATGGCTGCCCAAATTGTCAAGGCTAACGAGCTGCTGCTGATCGGTGATAGAAACCAACTACCCTATATTGACCGACACAATCTTTTCCCTTTAAAATATAGCCGGCCTGATCTAATTTGTAACATTACGCAGGAGCTTCTGTGCACCCATAGAAACCCTCTCGACGTAGCATTTGCCCTTAGAGAAGTCTACAGTGGCATTTACTCGTCGAAACTTTGTACGCACTCCTTAAAACTTGAAAGGTATACGGATGCTCAAATCGATCGAACCCAGTCCGAAACCCTGTACCTTGTGCATACACAGGTAGAAAAGAGATCCCTACAAAACGAGGGATACGGATCGGGTACCGGGTCACGCATCCTCACCATACACGAGGCTCAGGGATTGACGTACAAAAAGGTGGTGATTGTTCGCACAACAACGACCAGGCAGGAGCTACACGACAGTATCCCTCATGCTGTGGTTGCCATATCGCGCCATACCGCCAGCTGTAAATATTATGCGGATGATGGTAACGATGCGATAGGCAGATTCATCAAAGAAGCAGAGGTGGCTGGCAGGGAAAAAGTGGTCAATTACAACCTCAGAATGGCGATCAAAAGTCGAGACAGAGCCGTCATGGATGCTTTGAGGTCTGGATGCAACAGCGGGGAACCGTCACTGGTTTAGAAAAATACATTATGTAATATATAAATATATATCTTTATTATAGCTATTTATCTACCTACTGTAAACTACTATGAAAAGTATAGTAAAATATTTTTTAAAGAAAAAGCAAGTATTAACAATAAAACACTTAATCTAGACAAGGGCACGGACATCAAGTCTGTGGATGCTAATATCTTTATTATAAAAAAAAAAAAAAAAAAAAGTACAACGAGACGACTTTGCACAGGAAATAGAAATGCTGAAGAAGAGCAAATGAGTACTACGGGCCAGTCTACTTCACTTACTTGACCCGATCATGAGAGGTGGGTTACTAAGGCTTTACGGAAGAATAGGAGCAGCCCAAGGACTAGCTGACGAATACTGGAGGCGCTGGCTGAAGGAGTACCTGCCCACACTGATTGGTGTCTCAAGGAGATGCATCGCAGCCCCACCAGCCACTTAAGGAAGGACCCTTCCGCCGGAGTCCAGCGCCAAGCAGACTTGCTTGCCACATCTGCGTTCCGCTGGTGCACGGCCATTGGGGAAATAAGGAAGAATTCAGTTGCGCAGTTTAAGACCGGTCTCGACTGAAGGGCAATACCGTCCTGGGCAACTCATCTTGGAGGGTAGCGGGATCTTAAGCACGGTCTCCCGCCATAGGCCGACCGCAGTCTATTCACGTCTAGACTCTGTAGTGCTGAGCCTGCGATCGCGAAATCCGGGCTAGGAGGGTTCGTTTGAAGAGGGCGTTCAACGCAACTGCCAAGTCATGTAAACGGGTTATCCGCAAGGCTCGTTTCGACCACATTAGCCGAATAAGGAACAGATTAGCATCTTGCTCACCAGGCAGAAAGCAGTTCTGGTCCCTATCAAAATCTGTTGAAACCAATTTCTGCCGTCTCCGATGCAGAAACCTGATGGATCGCTAGCACACTCCGCAAAAGAGAAAGCAGATTTCTTTGCATGTCTTTTTGCGAGTAATTCTCTCCTGGACTCTGGCTCTCATCAGCCGCCGTCAATACTTCTCAATGCCGAAAGTCACAATACATAATAAAGAGGTCCGCAGAGCACTACAGAGTCTAGATGTGAACAAAGCGAGTGGTCCGGATGGTATACCTACTAAAGTCTTGAGGTATTGTGGCCCCGAGTTGTCTCCAGTACTAACACGCTTGTACCGTCTCTCTCTTAGTACTAAAGCCGTACCCAAGTCGTGGAAGCTTGCCAACGTGCAACCAGTACCCAAAAAGGGTAGTCGTGCCGACTCCTGCATTACCAACCCATCACCATCACCTCCATACTATGTAAAGTTATGGAGAAAGTACTGAACAGCAAGTTGCTGACATACCTAGAGGATAACGACTTGCTTAATGGTGAAGCCATTCAGAATAGCACGGCGAAGTTCTCGCCGTGTTACTCGACATCTCGAAGGCATTTGACAGGGTTTGGCACGCAAGTCTTCTAGGCAAGCTTCCTGCATACGGAATACCTCCCAACTTTTGTTCCTGGATAGCTGACTTCCTGAGTGAACGGTCGATCCAAGTAGTCATAGATGGCTGCTCCTCTGACCTCATGGCTATTGACGCTGGAGTTCCTCAGGGGTCCGTATTCTCTGCGACTCGTTTCCTGCTGCACATCAACGACATGCTTATGCCTGGAGTTTTTGCGTACGCAGATGACAGCACAGTCATGAAGAGATATTGTCCAATGCAGGAGACGGCGGGGATAAAATTCGATCTGAGAGGGAAGCAATGGTAGAGCGAGTGAACTCAATCTTAAGTCTTGTCTCCCTATGGGGATACATTAATCTGGTTAGTTTCAACGCCACCAAAACACAAGCGTGTCTGTTTTCCGCGAAACGGAGTCCCTTTGATCTGACTCCTACTTCTGAAGTACATCTCTACCTGTCACTGATGAGCTTCAACTTGCTAGGCATCCTTAATAAGGTCAAGCGATACTTCTCGCCTGACCAACTCCTAACCCTTTATAAGGCGCAGGTCCGGTCGTGCATGGAGTATTGTTGCCACCTTTGTGATGGTTCGGCCAAATATCACCTAGCCGCCCTTGAACCGGTGGATCGCAAAGCCAGGAGGCTCATTGGTGACAAAAAGCTAGTAAACAGTAAACTCCAAAGCCTGACTCATAGGCGCAAAGTAGCTTGCCTGTGTGTTTTTTACAAGATGTACTTCGGGGAGTGTGCTCATGAGCTACACGAGATCATTCCGCCTGCCCCTTTCTTCTACCGGACGTCCAGCCAGACGCACCGCTGGGTACCACCCTTACCTTGTGGAGAATCCCCGGATCCGTACTGAGCGCTACTCTTTAACTTTTATATTGCGCACCGCTAAGGAATGTAATTCTCTGCCTGCGTCTGTATTTCCAGGCACATATAACCCGCATCTCTTTAAAGTTCGAGTGAATAGGCATCTTCTGGGTGAGCTTGCTATATCCTCGATCACATTTCTGCTTCTGGACTAGATTGTGGTCAAAAGCAAACTCATTAACTATAAAAAAAGGAGTCGTGGTCATAGTCGTCGACCCCTCACTACTCAGGAACACATGGCCTAAAGGTGTCATATAGAAGGTTTATCCGGGTCCAGATGGTCACACACGCAGCGCCGACGTCCGCACGCAAGGAGGGATCTTCAGGAGGCCTACGTCGATGCTGGCAGTGCTACAGAAGGACAAGCCCGCTGTCAACCCATAGAAGGCTACGTCAAGACTTCGCCGGGGGGAGGATGTAAAAGACAGTGGAGGAAAAATAGTAGTATATAAGTTTTTTTTTATCTAGCCTAGAAGATCTCACTGCTAAGAACAATTACGTAGTAATATAGTAAAATTAGGTATTAAGTTTTAAATCTAGGGCATAAATAGAAAAATCATAGCATTTGTAGTTTATTGCCTATTCTTAGTATAGAATCACATTAACCTGTACCCGTTTCTCAGTTAACCTGTACGATGCCTCATTCACCTGTCCACCTATTTTTTCTGCGTACTCTCACAGGCACAACTCTTTAAAAAACCTGTTCCCTCTTACATATTTATATTTAAGAGGGGGAATACATTTTTTTTATAGTTTCAAATACGTTATTCTCACACTTTTTTGAAAATGTGTAAAAAAATTCAGGCGGTGCCACTTTTTTGAGAGGGACCCAAAAAACAATAGGCAAGCTACTTTTGCATAAGCAAGGCTTTGGAGGAACTAACGCAATATAAGTGAAATATCTAATGCGTGCGTAGTAAATAAAGATGTTATTATCAGTTCAAAATATAAAGAATATTGATTTTATCGAAACATTACAAAAATATTACATGTTTCAGTTAGAGCATAAAGCTATATCGAATAACTTTAGACGTATCACTTTGTCCCAGATAAAAATGTGTAAGCTGATAGTTAATATGATCCTGTAAGTAATAAAAAAAAACCGCTAGCAATATGCCGGGGGAAAACTCGGCAACAAGTGTATTTAAATAGGCGATAGATGCTCCTGCGTTACACCTTTCAGAGCTTCAGCAGACGATCTTCCCACTGAGATACACCTAGCAGACGAGTTTATTTACTCACAATATCATATAAACTGTCATCTGATAAATTTTCAGTTGAGAGGAATTGACTAAAAACTGTTCGTGTGACTGTCGCCATTTTATCTGTTCATGTGACGAAATTGAGAACTGTCCAAATTTCTACATCTAAGAGGAAATGATTGACTAAAATAAAATGGGTGGAATTATATGAATGCATCCACTTATTGCCATATAATGGTTACTTACCAAGACCAACTAGGTCATATCGACCAACGATCTTGAGCCGAATAGCTATACTGTAAAGAATTCAAAGGCTACAGTCACTGCGCCAACGTTTCAGAACACTTTTTTATCTATTCTGTGGTGAGAAATAGAAAAATTGGCATCTCGTTCTTAGATTCCGATTTGTTTACTAAATCTCTAGTGTCAGATGGTAGGTGTTAGAGGAGGAGAACAAGAGACTATTTTAAGACGATGTTATTAATTGTGGACAGCAACGCGGCCGGCCGTGACCCCGAAGTTCTCAGGCTACCGTTCCCAAAATAAAACCATATACTTAATCATAATTTTCTAAAAAAAACAGTTACGATATCGTAAAAAAGATAAACAAGAGAACAACAACGTTCGACGCTTTTGCAAATAGACAAATGTAGAGATTTCACATAGGTGCATAGGAAGGCGTTAGTACAAAAGTATTTGACCTGCATGCTCTACCTCATGCCTTTTATTTTGTCAAACCTGCTTCTGCCCTCTGTCCGTGTTGGGTAGTACCTATCTTAATTAGTAGAGCAATTAAACGAAGATATAACCTTGTCACCGACGCGCATCCTAACATAGATTTTGCGTTGAACTGTTGACACAGATCTGCAAAGGTCATTAACATGCGTTGACTTTTCCTGCAGCCACTCCTTTGCGCGGGCGCAGCAGCGGCGCGGTGCGGCACAGTCGAGTCGCTGACGACCAGTTCCCATCTAGTGGCGAACAATTCGACAGTTCTGTTATCGGGCGCGAGAAGCAGTCGATAAGACGGCGCGAGCGCACGCCGCTCGTCAGTACAGCGACCGACGACGCCGGCGCAACCCACCGACACATGATGTGACACCAGTTTCGCGAAGTTTAACAATAATAACGAGTGATATGTGCTTGAACTGTCGCACTTACCGGCCCGTGTTTGATAAACTATTTTATTGTGACAAGAATTTTAACTTAAACTGCGTTTGAGAAGTGCGTCATCTTCGGAATTTTGGGTAAAGTTAAAGTTTTACTATTACTTGTAAACTAATTATACAATTATTAAATAAAAACTGTCAGTTTCTCGGTGAAAATTAGTAATACACTCCCGTCGCTTAGTGCTATTTCTTGGGGCTATTAACCGAGTTCGACGACTGTAGTGTAGATGTGTTAAAAATACCGCGACTGTATCAGAGTTCAACACGTGAGTTGTTTGGTGATAGAGTGATAACAAGCTGTGGTCCATGCGCCGCTAAGCACCATGCACCGGCAGCGGCGCGGCGGCGCGTGCGCAGCCAGTTCGCAATAACACCGCATCACGCATATTTGTTTTCTCTGACCTTTCTAATTTCACTTATCTCAGGAGGAAGAACCAAAAAATTGTGTTTTACGCTATTGTGTGTTACTATCGTTCAAAGTTATTATCTTTTGGGTTTTGTACGCAAAATAAGTGGGATGCGTTATTATTGTTACAATTCTTTCTGAGTTTCTGAATATTGAGTTTCTTTAAGAATTTTAATGATACCTATAATGTTTAAAATTCTCTCCGTTATTTTCACAAGTTTTAAACATACCACGACACTCACCCAAAAAAAAACAACAATCGTATAAACCCGTTACAAATAGTAAATCAGTGACGAATTGTACTTAGACGGATACTTATCTATGATACAATTCGCATTATGTTTAGAAAAAGAAAATTAAACTATAACCTATCTCAAGTTCTGTAAGTTGTTTTATGAAAAATCGTAAAATATCTCCTTAGAACGTGTTGTTATGAATAAATTACAATATTGACGTATCGAGCGGTATTTTCCGTATGTTCATCATGGATTTATATTGACGTACTCGTATAATCATCATGGATTTATATTGGTATTCATATTCTTCAGTTTGACAATTCAGCTGTTTAGCTGATTGAGACGCGTGAAGTGAAATAATTCGTTCCACACATTCGGCGTAAAAAACATGCAGGTAAATTAACTGAAAAACTGAATCTTTGAGAAACTTGCCTACCTTAGTGGCAATTGTGGATTTAATATATTTTTAACAAGTGGTTTGGGAAGTAAAAGGCTATCCGCTGGAAAATACGGAAGGTAGGTACGTATTTAAAGAACTAAGGGCTATTTTTTGTGTGTTTTTATCATAGTCCCTAACACATGACCTATGTATAAGTTCCATAGTTTGCGAAAATATATTTTAAAACCATTTGATACCAACATAGAGAAAATGAGGTAGGAATGTTGTGTAGAGTGGAGGAGACAGGAAACATAGCGTATAATATGAAATCATCTAATCATTTAGTAAGTGCATTTTTAAGGTTTAAATATGATTTAAATGTTGATTAAAACACTCATTTACTTTAAACATGCTAGAGATTCGATTTATTTACTTTTATTTATTTTATTTTATATCGTTTACAACTACTTAGAAACGACTTTCTTTTGTTACATCATCGATAACAAGAAACAAAATAATGTAGAGAAAGGAAATAACAATGGCAAATGCCAACCATAGAGAAATTTTGCATGATTAATATGATTACCCTGATTATTGTTTCTTCCGAGTTATATAACTACAATAGTAAATATAAATCCATGCTTGGGACCAAAAACATTACCGGAAAGTTTCCGCGATTTATGAAAAATTACACAAAATTAAGAAAACTTGATTTAAAAAAATATATGAAACGTATTATGACAAGAATGTGAAATTAAGGTGTTTTTATATAAGTAGTTTTTTGTTTTAAGAAGAAATTGAAAGAAAAATAATTTTCATGAGCTTTCTCGAGCATTTCAGTAAAAATAAAGAGCTAGAAAGAATGCTTGCTGCACACAAAACCAATCTTAACAACCAATTGTTCAGAAGTATGAAAAATCAACTGCAGATAATTTTTGCAGCTAATTTGCGTTGTTTTTTATACAAAACAAGTTTTATAATTTTTAAACCAACTGTCCAATGGATACTTGGCTATCAATCTTATAAACAGAACAGTTAGTTATAGTTACTTTAAATTGAACCGTTAGTTATAGCTGTAATTATTTATTTTTTAACTCTACTGTATGAAGCTCTGCCATAAGTGGTCCAATATAAATTCCTTTTTAGCAAACGCTCCGAACCCATGTTTTGAGTCCATGCCAACAACGTACATAAGTTAACGAAACTTTTGGGGGTGAATCTCCATATTAAACGGAACGACTTTTCCAACGGAACCCCTATGCAATTCCCAAAAATGTTTGCGAATATTTTTCTAGTGCAATCAATAAAACTCGCGGTTTTATTACATTTTTTATATATTTTCCTTGGGGAAAGTTGTTCAGTTTACTGAATAAAGAAAGAAAAATAAAATTCACCACATTATGCAGCAATCAAACAACACGTGTACAACTAATTACAAGGTGAAAAAGTGCTGCCTGAGCCGGGCTTTTGAAACCACCTACGGGACCTCTGGTTTTCAGTCGGCACCTGAGGTGACTGCTACTAACGACACGCATGTTGGCAGATACGTCCTTAATTTTCACTAACTAATTTAATTTTTAATTAATTAAATTGTATTTTTTCACACTAAGAAGAATTTAAAGTCACCTAATATTTATTTTACCAACTAATTGAAACATTTATAATCAAATTATAATGAATACTGATAATAATATAATAATGAAGAACACCTAACATTCAAAGACACACACAAAGTTTTCCTTGCATTGAAGCCACTATGGGACACACAAATTAAGACAAAAAATACATCGAGAATCGAAAACAAACGTCTACCTTACACAAATATTTGCTCCATCCGGGAATCGAAGCTGAGACTGGGATAGCTAGAGGCACATTGCCTCTAAATTAACCTGCAGGCCGCGAATACGATAGTGACAGCGCCGCGACAAAACCGCGGTCCTTTGTCAAAATGTCAACATTGACAACGCCATAGGGCGAGCAAGCCTTTGCGTGGGACCCTCGCGCAATCAAAGTGAAGTTTCAGCGTGAGCCGAGCGCAAGTTTGTCGTTATCGTGCTAAACGCTGCTGGGCGTTGTTAAACGTTATTTGGACGTCGGTCGTCCAAATAACGTTTAATAACCAAGACGCTGTGTTGAATAAAATACGGTCTTTCTAACAAGTTTCACGCAAAAATAAAAAAACTAGGTTAATGTACCTAGTACGTCACGTGTTTTTATTTTGGTAATGAATGATGCGTTTTAGCGAATTTTTATTTTCGCTTTCCCGCCTTGCTCTACTTTACATGTTTTTTTTTTCTTTTTTTCGTTAATCTCTCCCATTGTAAGTATGGCCAATGAAAGTAACGCTCTCCCTGTATTTTATAAGTAAAATGTTCAACTACTTTATTTCTCACTTTCCTTATTGCCTATCTAATTCAAAAACCATAGAAACTTGAACCCGTTTGCAGCTCTAATCTAATACGAATCTAAACGAACTAGTATCTAAAACGAAGCAAAACATTGCGACTTGCGACCGACCGTCGTAAGTAGACCATGAAATATATTGCAAAAAAGGTTTTATCGTGGTTTAACAGCTATTTCTAACGATAAGCATTCAAATGCTCGATCTATATGCAATGATCATAAAATGAATGACCCCGTTACAGTCCGTCGCTACAATTGCCGGAGACAACCTATTACAGGGCTAAGTACCTTCTTCCTCGGTTGTTGATCGGACGACCTTATAGATTTACACCAAAATAAGATCTAATTTTATAACTAAAGTCTAAAATTATAACTCTGAGCTCATTAATTTTTATTATGGTATTTTTCTTAATGGGATCCTTAACTTGTTTACGCGTATGTTTTATAAATAGGTGGAACTCATAATAACAACAACAGTGTTTTAGTTGACTTCGTAGTAAGTTGACGGTGTTTAGCCGGTTCTACCTTTGTGACCGTATCGCCCGTGAGTACTCGAACTTACTGGAAAATAGCAGTAATTTGCGCGAGCGCAGTGTGGGCAAATGAGCCTGAGAGACAACAACCGTTAGTAACTATTCCATAACAACTTTCATATAACTTCGATCGGAACCGCTAAGCGTCACCAGTAAATTATTATCATGATTCATAATGAATGAGATATGCAGAATCCATGTGCTAAGACTGGTTTACCGGCGCCAACGTTTGAACGCTTCGTTGAACTCGTATACTGATGCGCTTTTTACTTTTTGCTTTCGCGACATGAAACACCGCGAGAGGGCTCAGCCGCTGCTGGCTTGTTACGGAGAAATTTATCTTCGAAATTGTGTTGAAAATTGATTTCCTGATAGAATCAACCTTTTTATTATCTTGCTATACGAATACTATTAAAAGTTAGCGGCTACAGCACTGTGCGGGAGTGTTACAGTCACACAACCTACAGTCGGTTGACACAACTAGTTTTCTCGTCCGCTGGTGATAATTGAACCTTAAAATAAAAATTAATGAGCTCAGAGTTATAATTTTATACTTTAGTTATAAAATTTGATCTTATATTTTGCCTAAATTGAGGCGTTCTGCATAAAGATTTACCAGTAACGTTTCTTTCGCTAGGTATAAAAATAGCTGCGTGCAGGATGGCGATGAAAGAGTGGCTGCAATGGCTGCCGCCGCCGCGGTCGATGCTGGCTTTGCTGCTGGCTGTGGCCGGGTTCAGCGGGCGACTCTTCGCCTCCCACATCACGCATTCTCCAACCCTGCTCGTCGACACATGCCACTCGCTCTGCCGGCTTGTCGGCCTTATCACCACAGTACTGGCTTACAAGGTAATGAAGTCGATTCCACAAAGCAATTGGTGTACGTATAAATGTAAGAGCAGCTCACGCGGGACAGTTGTAGTGCTATTTTCTCTCTTACGAGAAAACATATAGGGACTCCTAGGGGTTTGCTAATTTTGTGGGTGGAAGGCTATCATTATAATAGTGGTAATAAATCTATTATAACTACCATCCATGAAGCCTTACGCTGAATGTTCACATTTCTTAACCTTCAGGATTTAAGTTAACTATAAGACCAATATACCTGTCGAGTATTCTTCAGTGTGAATATGGAGCAATGCCACAGATCATGGCCTACTTGATTTCATGTTCCAAATGTCTGAAGACCTGCACCATGGGGTTAATGAACGCTTCAGACATGCTATCGCTGTGGCCGTGTATTGAGCAAAAAAAATGTATGTGGTATTCGTTAACAAGTAGGAGTATGGTAACAAACTATATCTTGAATATTCTTGGCCCAGTATGAACGAGCAGACGAGAACACAGGACGCGAGGGTCGCCTCCGCAACACGTTCGGGTGGGCCCGCATTGAGGTGGTGGGCCGTCTGTCAGTGCACGTGCTGTTCGCCTCCTTCGCACTGGCTCTGGTGGTCAATGCGCTCCAGCTGGGCGTGCACTCCTCACACGGCCAGCCTCCGAAGTACCCTCGCGTCATCGTCGGCTGTGCTGTCATTGGACTCCTACTCTATGCCATCAACTACATGTTGCTTGCTGGTTAGTGTTACTTTTTACTTAACCTTTTTTTTCAATACATTTAATGTAAGAAGCTCACAAAAGCATACATAAATATTTCAGAGACATACACATACACTGAGTCTAATGTAAAGACAAAGCATCTTTACATTAGACTCAGGATGCCTAGGATTTCGTTCCCGTGGTAATTTCGTAATTCTTTATCTACTCTACATCTAGAGTATTGTATAAAATTTCAGCTTTCTAGGGTTCGAGGTGAGCGTTGTATTCATTTGATGAGTCAATGATTAAGTTAAAACCTTCCTTAAAGTAGATTGACTACGCACGGACCACTATAGTTATTAATAGTATATTGTGCAACTCGGGAATAAAAGACGGATTTTAAGCGAGGGCCAAAGTTGGATCACGAGCAAATGAAGGATTCTAAATTATTGAATCACGAGCGTAAGCGAGTGATTGAAGTGTTTGAATCCTGAATGACACGAGTGATTCATAGCCCTCGATGAAAATCCGTTTTATTCAAGAGTTGCACATTATATTTTATACCATGACCTCGAGAAAAAGAAAGATTTAAGCAGAAATAGACATCTGCGCAAGGAGTTTGAATTTCGAATATTCTTTGCGATGGAGGTCATTATGTCTAATAATATACATTGGAGTGTTCGAAATTCAAAAACCAAAATTGACAAAAAAATTGCTCTTTTTTTACGTCTTTTGCGGGAGCAAAAGAATCTTTTTAGGGTTCTAAATTCAAATACCAAAACTGTGACTAAAGGAGCTCTTTATCCCCAATTTTCAGTGAAAAAAGAAGCTTTTTAGAGGGGGAATGGTATAAACGATATTATGTAATGATAAACTACATATTACAATCTTTAACACTTGTATATAATCGGATTTGGTTTTGTCTTAACGTCTGTGTTAGGTACCATAACTTTAATATTATTAAAAAGGTTACGTAAAATTTTTACTCTTCTTCTTACATAAGATACGTACGTGTATAGCATTTATTATACAAATCACACATAACGATCTCGATTTCAACGCTCTTATTATATATCTGTATCGTGTGTGCGCGTAGGGTAAATAATTAACTGGGCTTCGGTATATGTTGTTTATATTTAAAAAATCATGATTGTGTTCTATGATATAATCATATTATACCTAATACCGTAGTGACGGTCTATCTGTTTTTGTTATGGTTTTGTAAATTTCAAACAAACCAGTTAAACGGTTAAGTTTATGAATAGATTAAGGTAAACCAAAACATTCCATCGTTGGATCAGGCATTTTCTAGGAATTGTGTCATCAACTCATCAGATTGGGTATTACTGCATCAAGTTTATAATCTTGATCATATATTTGCGTTTGAACGAACTGGACTTCTAAACAATGTCACATTCTATTAGTTAAAAGGAAATCGAATGTAATTACTCGAACATTTAAAAAAAATTACCCTTGACATTCATCACTTATTATAACTTATAACTCTTATGTTAAACCAATTTTGAATAAACATAGTTAGCTATAGCTTAGAACCATCTCTATTACGTCAGTCAGTTTTCAAACTAAAAAACTGCAGTAGGACCTACGATGCCACAAACTTTAAAAACCTCTCTTTATTTGTCAGGGGTTAATTAAATTGTAGAATTGACACGGTTAACTGTCTAAATCAAGAGTAGCTATAATAGCCTAGGGCTTGTATAATATTGGGTGACTTTAAACTAGGAAAAATTAAGAATTTGAATCAGCCCACTCAACTGAACCACTTTCCCCCAGAAACAGGTCGAAATATTAAAAAAATCGCCTTCAAACGACTTGAGCGCTCGCTCAGTTTTTGTATTAGGCATGCACTCGAATTTTTAAGAGAATTTCATATGGTTTGCTCGAGGAAAGTTTTTAATTTTATGGGGAGAATCACAAGTTTCGCTAACTAGGCAATTAACAGTCACTCCTAAACTGCCACAGCTTTAAAAGTGTTAACATCTCTTATCTAATATTTATGTAACGACTAACAGCTTTCCTCAAGAATATCGAAATAGTTATTAACGATACTAGTGTCGTAGGTAATGTGTAACGTGAGCCCATTTGAAACACGAGCGAAGCGAGTGTTTTATAGGGCTCTAGTTACACATTACCTAAGGCACGTATATTGTTCAACGTTTTACAATGCAGTAGCCGAGGAAACAAAACTAAAATTTTTTTTGTCAAAAACTTACATCGTATAGGTATACACCTATCCAAAGTTCTTAAAAGATAGTATTTTCAATCAACATTCACTGAAAACGTGTTACAATTGAACAATGTGCACTAATATTTTACGATTAAACACAAAACATTAAGGAATTAACATTTTTATAACACAAAAATGATTTTGTTGAACAAATAATTTCAAATGGCGGGCAAAACAATGGCAAGCAAAATATTTTTCCACAATTATGAGGCAAAGGCTAAGTAAATAAAATGCCAATTGCGCCTACAGAAATGATTAAATAGTTCAACTATTTGTTAAAAATCAGATTTGTTTTATTGAAAAAGTAAAATAAATAATTCACTTTTATATTTTATTTCACTGAAAATCAAGATTTTCGTCAGAAATAATTATTTTGTCAGACATAAAAACTCTTTGCTGTCATTTTATACAGCCAGTATGAAGCTTTATGAATAAGGTAATACTCATTGTCAAAAAGGTCACTGAATTATCAAATCAGCTACTCTTTATTGCGTCATACATTTTTGTCAGTATTTTATTTACCTTTTGCTTACTTTTTATTCATCATTTAATAAAAAAATAACTTTGCTGGATCACAGAATGGCCACTGAAGTTGAGTTTTGTTATGTGAAAAATGGTTTTTTTGCTCATTACTTCAAATATTTTTTTTTCTTTTCAAAATCTTCTTCTTATTTCAAAATTACATAACATGACATGTGTTTTATGGGGTACGTAAACGTACACTCCGTGCCCATGTTACGGGGCCATTTCCGAGCAACTGCATTGTAATATGAATTAAATGGACTCTACACAATTTGTGAGGTCAGGTACATATCTTATACACAGGAAGTTAATCAATGTGCAGATGAGTAGGTAAAGGTACGTTTCATAATGTAACCAGTAGTATTTTCATGGTCAAGAATCAATGTCAGGGCGACTATACTTGGTTACGAATGTGCCATAACCTTGGATACAGATGACATCTCTTAAGATGATCTCTATGCCACACCTACCTACTTAAGAGAAGAATGTTTTAATTAACTTAAATGCAAAGCGTCACGGTCGCAGACTTACTAAGATTACAGAGGTACTGTTTATTACTTTTCATTTCTCATACTCGGAAAGTAATGTTATTTTGATCTGATTATTGGGTGGAAAATGCTGCTTCCCTCCATAGGGAAGGAAAAACTCATACAAATTACTTCCCACCTAAGGGCCGAAATGAACTTTAAAAGTAGAACTGCTGTCAGCTGTGAAGAGTGTTTGTAAAAAAAAAACTAATTAAAAAATGCTGCGGCCATGTGCGTTTCTAAACAGCCAGTGTGAACTTAGCGCAAATTTTTTGAGCAGAATAAGCCGCAACAATTACGCGGTGAGTTCCATATTTAAAATGTAACTTTTATTTGACAATTAATTTTAAATAGGTACTACTAATATTATTATATATTATCAATAAATAGTTTAGATAAACAACTAGTTTTATTTTCCTCATGTTCGAAATGAAAAGTAGAATGTTTAACAAGGCTAAAAGAATCAACTCCTACTCGGACTATAGCCTAAATACCTCGGGAATTGATTCTTTCCACCCTCGGTTAACAATCTACTATTTTTTATCATAACAATTGCGGAAATAAGTGAGGTTGGTATAAATAGGGGCCGTCGATTTTTCTAAAATTTTTCATATGCTATGGTTGTTTTGGGAAAGTTCTTAATTGTGTTGGCATATTTACGTCATTACATTAATTTCGCTAACTATTATAGGCAAAACATTTTAACCACTTAAATTAATTTTATAGGCAATTTAATTATGTAAACCTGTTAATAAAACTGCACAAGTTTCCCATGGATAGGTAATACTTATGAAATTTTTAAGAAATATATTTCGGCTTTCTATAAGACAAATCAGCTGCATTCGTCTCTCCATACACAAGTTGAATGGAGAGACGAATTTCATAATTTATAGTTCTTTATAGTTGATCGAAGATTCTATGTGTTCCTTGGGGAAGTTGTTCAATTTAGTGACTCTTGTTCGAAGCAACAATACTTACTTGTGTTGTTTTTAAGTTGTTTTTTCTTTGTGTTTTATAATTAAATATTGTATTGACAGGTCGTGAGCTGAGCTACAGCCGACGCCTGAGCATGACGGAAGGCGGCGGGGTGGTGCTGAAGACGGGGTCTGGAGAGCCAGTCCTCGCGCATGCGCCCACTGATATCGCCAGTAAGTTACAATACAGTATGAATGAATGACTGAATTAATAATTTATTTTTATTGCACACATATAGACACAAAAAAGATAAACAGAACGAAAAGGTGGCTTTTTTGCTAAGGTAGCAAATCTTTTCCAGCCAACCTTAAGTAAGAAAATAGCGAGAAAAATAAAAAAGGAAACCTACATTTTACTATTCTTCTGCAATATCGTCAAGCTTGTTTTTTAAATTTTTTTTCAATAAAACCAAAAAAATGTCAAGAGACCTACGTAAATAAAGTTACATACTCCAACGAACCTCGAAGCCTTTGAGGGCAGGCAATAGTATTACATGATTTTTTTTATCGTTCTACGACTAAGTAGTTACGAAATAAGGAAAATAAATCGGAGAATGTTGTTTAATAAAACACTATTGTCCAACTTCCTATTATGGAAATAAAAATAGGTAGGTACTTAAACGAAAGATGAAACATGCAGTAGGTATTGAGGGTTAAGGGACAGATTAGCAAAGACTGAAAGACTGAATTCAGACCATCATTCTGAATGATTTTCCAGTGGTATTTTCCCGAAGATTTTCAAAAAATATAATATGTTTAAGTACCTGTTTTTTTCTTTAAAATTACTTACTTACTTCGCCGGCTTTAATATTAAATTATAAAATTAGCACGCTGAAACCAACAATATACATCGCATTCTGATAGCAGCGCGGCGGCGGCGCAGCTCACTGTTACGCGGTACATTGCGTAGCGCCGAAGTAGGTACGGACGGCCGCAACTCAGGTTACCACACGCGTGCATTCTGTGCTATTGATATGATACGAGCGGTTTAAAAAAATGGAGTAACCTAATGCGCTGGCCTCTGTACCTAAATACCAAAAACTAATAGACGTTTCCGGCAAAAAAAAAAATAGCATGTAGCCATGTCTAGCCGATCATCGTGGAGTTATGCCTAGATTCTGTGTCTGTGTGTACCGGATAGCCAGTCTTATGGTACAGTCAAGATGACATATAAACAGATTCAGGTACTTTCATCAAGCTTGATGTACTCTTGACTGTAACTTATTTACTTAGGGCATACATGCCTAGGACGACTGTACCAAAAAATAGAATTTTACACTAAGTTAGATTAGACTTATCTAAATGTAAGCTTAGATGTTCTGAATTGTATTGAAAACGTATCATAATCATACATTGCATATTGATAACATGCGAGATAGTAAAAAACCTATAGATAGAGAGACATGGGTTTATTCCATTCGAAAGTTCCGTCTTACAGACGGATACCTATAGATAAAACCACTTTCAGCAACGAAACTTGTGTTATTTAAATGCAAGAAGTCTGCACATTGTAATTAATAAACTAAAGACACCCAAAGCCTACAATTAGGTTTCCTTTGTGTCTGGAGACCCTAGGGACACATAAAAAGGAGAAAAATAAATATTTGCCTTTACCTGACAATCCAACCCAGAGCTGCTGATTCAGAAGCAACCGCGCTGTGGCCGCTAAACCAAACGAACCGTCAATGGGCCTTTTTATAATTCGAACGGCACGGCACGGCACTTCAAAATTTGAATTACCATTGCCTCCTATGTTCTCAGCTTCTTTTCTATCACATAGGAGGCAATGATAATACAATTTTGCCGTGCCGTTTTCGAATTATAAAAGGCCCAATATGTATTATAATTATACATAGCAAACTACAAATTGACAAAGATACAGAGTTAAGGTCCCAGATCATACAAATATAATTTTCTCAGAAACCCATACATGCAAAATTGGTAAATAATCGACAATGAGTTATCACTTTATCAGTAAGTATTCATTATCAAACAATAAGTGGTTGTTTGGTGACACGAGTTGTTTAGTCTTTAGCACGCTTCGCGATGACAATCATCATTCAATTATCAAACCGTAGGTACTAGGAACAAAGGATATTATTTTAAATGAAAAAGTAAAAAGGGAATATAAAAAGCTGAAAAATATGTATTTAGAATCATAAAATTAACATACTTCTGTGCATAGATGCTTAAATGACGCTTGCTATTATTTTTCGTTTTACCTAAATGATAAAAAGGTGACTACTTTGACTATATTACCTAACAACACCACCCCTTTTAAATTACGTTAAACATTTCTTCGGCTCTTCTGAAAAGTTCCTGAAAAATTAATAAAACCACTCCAGTATGGTCTAGTCTAGGGCCCACCCCAGGATGTGGGGCTACCGATTCGAAATTCTGTGATAAACGCCAAAGAACAAAGTACCTACTTAAAAGTAAAATAATTAACTTCGGTTCGGTCGAGAAATCTACATACTGTGGTACAGTACATTCCATTTAGTTACTTTTGAGTACACGGCATATTAAGCTAGAGTACATTTTTACGCCAGGCTCCCCTGAAAAATAATTGAATTCTATGGTGAACATGGTTTGAATTCTAAATTGGCATAGTTTTAATATCTGACCGTCTTAATCTGACCGTAGATAAGTCTTATTTTTATCTGAACGTCTCATTAGATCTGACCCTTATCTGCTTGATTGACGTCTGGATAGCTATTCTGTATTATGGTTTATACAGTTTACAATTGGTATCAGCATAACTAGTACGGGCAGCAACAAAATCGCGTGTCACTCCACAACGATGACGGTAAAACTTCTTCACTTTGATTGCGCGAAGGCACCGTGAAAAGGCTTGCCTACCTAAGGCTAAACGCTTGGCTTGGTTTGGCTAAGGCAGTCTTTCCCAACGTGGGCGATAACGCCCCCTTGTGGGCGCTGCAGGCCTAAAGGGGGGCGGTAAGAGACCCAGAAAAAAAAAGGGGGCGTTGTGTAGGGCTTTGGGGTCGATTTATAATTTCATCTACCTAGCTAGGAAGACTCTTAGATACCGACTGAGCTCTCGACTCTCGACTACATCTTGTGAACATCAACTAATATTAATTAAGATATAGCTCAAACTCGGTTCGATATAATAGACCGTGGGCAATCATGTTTTAACAAGTTTTTGTTAAATAATCCGATTTGTACATTCCTGTATCAATCGGCTGGTTCTATAATACTTGTTCTTGCTTGTCGAGTACGATTGGGCGTCGAATGAGATAAACGAGTTTATGCACGTTTGTCTTATTCCTGTTGGTGCGTGCTGCTTATGCAATCCTATATAAACGACGTAAATTTATTTTATTTTCATTTGCGGTTTCGTGCATAATAGATAAGCAGTACTTCATTATACCACTTACGTATTTCTCAAAACAAAACAATGTCGGAAGTAAAAAAGAAGAGACGGCAATACTCTGCGGAATATATTAAATTCGGATTTATTGAAAATCCCACAAACCCGTCGTCGCCTTTGTGTCTTCTATGTCTAAAAACATTTTCGAACGAAGCAATGAAGCCTTCAAGACTGCAAGGTCATTTGAATAAAATGCATCCAGATAAGAAAGACAAGAATGTAGCATATTTTCAAGACCTAGAGAAGAAGCATAATACTCAGCCAAGTGTATCAAAACTATTTTCGGCGGCTGCTAAGCAAGATGACGACGGACTTCGAGCTTCGTACAATATCCCTTTGTTAATTGCTCAAAAAGGCAAACCACACAACATCGGAGAAGAGTTAATTTTGCCAGCAATAAAGGAAGTAATAACTACTGTGCTTCATAAACCGGCCGCAGATATTATCCAAAAAATTCCTTTGAGTAATAATTCTGTGCAAAGACGAATTGATGAAATGGCTGAAAACATTGAAGAATCATTGTGCAATCATCTGAGGACTAGTCAATTCTCAATTCAGCTCGATGAGTCCACTTTACCAACTAATGAAGCGTTGTTGCTATCTTACGTGAGGTTTATTAAAGATGAGAAAATACGTGAAGAACTATTGTTTGCCAGAAATTTGGAGACAGATACAAAAGGCGAAACCATATTCAATACATTGGAAAAGTTTTGTGAAGAGAAAGAGATTCCTTTGAAAAATATTATACAAGTTGCTACGGATGGCGCTCCGGCTATGACAGGGCGCCATAAAGGCTTCATAGCGTACCTAAAAAATAAAATTCCAGATGTCCTTGCTATACATTGCGTTATTCATAGACAACATTTGGTTGCTAGAAACTTAAGTGAACGACTATTTCAATCACTGCAATATGTCATCAAAGCATTCAATAAAATCCGTAGCAGCTCTTTGAATGATAGATTATTTCATCAGCTTTGTGTTACTAATGACGAAGATTTCAACCGTTTGTTGCTTCATACTGAAGTTCGTTGGCTGTCAAGAGGCAATTGTCTGATTCGATTTTATAACCTGTTTGACTCTGTGATAGAGTTCTTGGAAACTAAAGATACAGAACTGCGCAACAAGCTCATAACATCAAAGAATGATATAGCTTACATGACAGACCTGTATAAATTGTTCAACGACGTGAACCTCCAACTGCAAGGCGATGAACTAAATTTAATTAAAACAAAAAATGTCGTTGCTGCTTTCGCAGCCAAACTGCTTCTGCACAAAAAGAATATGGGCAGACGTGAGTTTCACAATTTTCCGAATTTATCAGTATCCTGCAGTAACGACGACTTGTTTGCCTACTGCCAACATTTGGAAAACCTCCACATTGACTTCACCGAACGATACCAGGACATTTTAAACTTGGAAATACCAGACTGGGTGTTGGATCCATTTTCAAATGTCAACATAGCAATGTCACCTCAGCTGGAAGAAGAACTTATAGAATTGACAACAAACGAAGAAATAAAAATCAAGTTCAAAAATGGATATCAAGAATTTTGGCTACAAAAACCGATCCTGCAATTGTACCCTGGATTGTGGTCAATTGTTCAACGATTCTTGATAGCATTCCCATCGTCATATTTGTGTGAACGTGGATTTAGTGCTGTGGCAACGCTGCTTACTAAAAAGAGAAATCGTTTGCGTGTTACCGAACGTGGCGACTTGCGGCTGTTTTTGAGTAAATTGGAACCTGATATCAACAAACTTATTGAACAGCATCAGATTCAACCTTCACATTAGTTTTTATATAAGAATTGATTATGTTTGTTTTATTTTCAATAAAAGATACTCTGTCCGAATACTATAAAGTTGCGTTTCAATAATCAGTTATAAGTACTTAGCGGTTTTTAAGTATGTTTAAAAAGGGGGGCGTTAAAAAATAATTTATTCTTAAAGTGGGCAGTAGACAAAAAAAGGTTGGGAACCCCTGGGCTAAGGCCTTGAGCTTGAGCTGCAGTTCTATGTGTGGGCAAGTAAATGGTCAATTATAAACAAATCATTAGCCATGCGCATTATAAATCCGATATAGTTATTGTCAGATATGCGCATACCAGGCAGGCCATAATTTGAAGCAGAAAAACGATTAAATCCACGCGGTACTTGCAGTAGCTTGTACACCGTTTATTGTTTTCTTTCAAACGTATTACCACATACACGTGCAGCGATAATGAGTACCTAATAAGGTGTTTGTAGTTTATCGACTGCTTAGATTTGTACCGTATAACACAGTTACTTAGCGGCATTAAACGTGACGAACTGTTTTATCATTACTAAAATATAGATATTTTAATAGACCTAGGTATATTAAATACCTAACCAACTGCGCTAAGATTTTCTCTCCTCTACTCTTCGACCTCTATAGAATAGAATACACTTTATTAAACTGACACAGTTAGGTGGCTGCACCTAATGCAAGGTGTAAATAGGTATCTTCGATTTAACTCCACACTCTTCGATTTTGAGCGTCTTAGTTTTTTCCGGCAAAAGCAAGACAGTCAGCCCATCGCACTGGATGTCTAGTCTACCCACGCTTCTGCATCCTATAGTTCCCTACTTAAAAAGCAACCATGCCGTTGAGATATTCATTTCTCATACAAAAATCATCATACTTATCAACTATGCAATCAATTAGTTTGTAAACCATTTTTTGCAAGCCTCTCAACGCAAATCAATACAGATTTTTATGCAAAATGAGTTTCGTAGCAGTAAAATAGCTTTGTAGTCGTACACAGATCGCATTGCACTGGCCACTTGATGAGCATCCTTTAAAAATTCAATTGAATTGAGAATCTATTTTTTTAAGTCGCTTCATAAAGCCAAACACTTGCGATATACTGAAAGAAGAGTTTTAGATTGTTATCTTAACTATGTCTTTAAGCCAAAACCCATCTGAATGTTTGATTGTCATCTTGTTCACCAGGTAGTTTATTCGTGATGGGCGCAGGACTGACCTCCGAGTGGGAGCCGGTGGCGGCCCGCATCGCAGATCCCGCGCTCTCAGCCTGTGCTGCCGTCATCCTCGTCATATTCAACTACCCGTTCAGTAAGTTTCACAGTAGGAAATATATTTTATGCTTTTTGTTGTGATTCATTGTTGGAACTCCATTTTGTATAGGCATATAATATTTCACACGAATAACTCAGTTCTCCAAGAATTTATTTTCCGATTTCGTACGCCATTACTTATCAGGCCAGGCAATTAAAGGTAGGTACAATACAATATTGCTGATGGTACCTCCTGTATTTAGTTAGATATTCTACATACTCTAGAAGTACAATGTAGAATCTACTTACTCTAAAGATTATTATTTTACACAATCTCCGAACGGGAGCCGTGACCACCCGCATCGCAGACTCTCGGAAAGCCTGCGCCGTCAAGTGCTATTTTCCTCCTCATATTATTTAACCTAGATACTCCACAACTACATACACACTACAAATGTTACTAATGTACACGTTTCATCTTAGATACAGGCTTACAGCGAACGCGCTCATAGCCCAGCAGCGTTCGCTGATCTAAACCGATCGGTGAGGTTATGTAACGTCAAAGGGACTGCGAACCCGATGGGTGACCGAAATGGCAATTTATCACAAGCATTTATTTCTGTAATTCGGTGGGCACGTTAATCCGGCGATGTCGGCGATGACTACAGTCATTTGAAGGTTTGAAAACTCTGACGCTAGGTTAGTCAAGTTTGTCACACACTTGACTATCTTACACGATAAAACAGAGACCTATCATCTTTAAGTGCAGGCCGATAGCGACTAACAGTTTTGCTCTGTCATCATCCTCGTCAACCTACATGCCTGCTTTAGTAGCTCATTATACAAAAAAATTAAGCAAATCACTAACACGTGGCTGAAAAACATAGGGAAGTAAACTGAATCAACCGGTATTCCGTCTGCATCGTAATAAATCACACATCATCAACTTGCAATGCAAACGTACGCGGTAACTATGTTTTAACAAGGCAACTCTACTCTGTATGCAAATCACGCATGGGGGAATGTTTGCATCATGCACTAAATTACTTGCATTGCATTACGTGTTACAAAATAACAGGTGACCATCCTTACTTTGTATCAAAGGCATCGAAAATTAATTAAGACTAATTTATAATGACGATTTACCTTAGTGACCTATCAAAAAGTAAAGCGAGTTATCAAAAATTGATGGAGTTCCATTTGTTAGCACTCCTTTCTCAACATTAAAACTTGAGAAACCGCTGGAGTACTTGGTATTTCCATAGGATGAATGCGGATAAGATGAGAAGAAGGGTAAGTTAAAAGGTGATCCGAATCTCCGAATCGGCCCAACTTTTTTTAGTAATTACTATAAGATCGTGTAGTTGTGTGTAGGGATCATGTACTCCTGTTAAATCATTAATATTTGCAATTATACTGTTGAAGTACTGTCGGCATTACTAATTTTTCTTGACGATTGATGATCGCTAATGTTGATTAATAGGTGCTTTAACGATCCGTTGTGCTTACAGTGCGTTCGGCTGGTCTGATCCTACTGCAAACTGTACCGGAGGGTTTGGGTGCGTGCGAGCTGCGGGCAGCGGCACTACGGGTACCGGGCGTGCTGGCCATCCATGAGTTGCATGTTTGGCAGTTGCATCGCGACCGCGTCGTAGCTACTGCACACGTCGCCTATGGATCGCCGGAGGTACGTCCTTTAGGTGGTTCCATGAGCTGCATGTCTGGAGAGGGGTTATCAGCCTTACGCCATAACACATCAAAACCCTCGCATCCCACTTACTGACTTTTACAGTATGCCTGGGAAGATCTGTCAGCTGGCACATTGTAGGTTTTTCTTTCACTGTCAGCTAAGCGTTGAAAATTGTATGTCGCGCGCTAAATGCTTTAAAACTAACGAGAAACATTAAGTAATGGACACGTTTTATTTCAGGACTATATGCGGAGTTCAGCATTAGTTTGCGACGTATTCAAAAGGCACGGCATTGGATTGGTGACGTTGCAACCAGAGTTCTCACTTCTGGGAAAAACAGGTAAGAAACTTATATTTTTTTTAAATTCTGTTATGGGATGGATTAACTCTTGAATTCAATCTTGACCAAGGTCATCGATGAGGTCGACGATGGAGCGAGTTAACAAAGAAAATGCCTATTAAGGCACTGGTACTCCCACGCACCGACGAAACATAGCAAGATGTTTGGCGTCGGACTTCGGTAGGAGGGTGGTCGCGAACCAGGCAGCCCTTTACAGAGCCTACCACACCGCATGGGACCATAGGATATCAACTTAGATTCAAAACAAATTGAGGTGTCGTTGCCTAGGACGGATTAATAGGAGGCAGGTCTAATTTTTGTTTTCTTAGCCGCCTCTAACGACACCCATGGAAAGAGATGGGGTCGTGTCATTATCGACCGGTAAATAGGTAGCTATCGAACTAAGCTATTAAAGTGCCGCTACCTTGTAAATTTTCAGTCATATACAATATCTTATCAGATTAATGTTCATTGCTCAATACACACATGTAGTTAATTTAATACGATTGCTCAATAATTGATCTATAGTAACTTAACCTACGTTATACCTATCTATGAAGCTATCGGTTGGGCAGAGCTTCGAGTACTCATGAAACCATTGAAGCCAAGTTAACAAATATTTTGGGGATTATTAGTTTAAAGATAATAAGTAATGAATTGATGATAGGGATGTCAAAATTTTGCGCCTCTTTATACTCACTCTACAAAGGGTCTAGAATATGGCAGCTGGCATATGTCCTTATCTATCACCCCCAGCCCAGTTCGTTATGTAATAAATTCTACCCTCAAATTATTTTCCACAGGAGGCGAAGATGAGAAAAAGGCGCTGGTAGAATTTGCTAATATAGCATGTTCGTGCCCGTGTGCCAAGGAGTGCACAGCGCCACGATGCTGCGAACCTCCAGGCAGGCCTCCTGTCACGCGAGTTTAGATTAGACCTAACTGCATTTAATTAACGATCACATCTGGTCTACGCATTGAAACAATTCCAAATTGTGTAATTCCAGTTGTTTGGATGCATGGATATGAAAATCCTAGAACAGTCAAAAGCATCAAGCTTGAACTTGTACCGTTATGGTGTTCTAAATAAAGCATATCAACCGTTCAAAACGCGACTAGTACCTAGACATCAAGTACCCGCGTAGATTTACTCGTATAGAGTAGTATTACCAAAGAAGTTGTTAGTTCGCTCGGCAACGACGAGGTTTCTAATCGCAACGGATAATGATACCGGCTCTAGTGAAAGTAATGAATAAAAACACGCGTCACACCGCGCAGCCGCGCCATTATGTCATTCCACTATACTCCATTTCTAGCTGTCCTATACTTACAAAGCTACAATGCTTTTTCCGCTTTCAAAACTATATTACCGGCAACAATAAGTTTGTAAAACCAAATTGTTTTTGCATTTCATTTGCATTGATTTAGACTGAAAATAAGCTTTAAAACTGCAAAATAAGTATGCATTCATAGACTAGTTGGGATGTCTCTCAATAAACTGGTTACGCCACGAATATGACAGCGAAATTACTCTTCTAGTTATCTCATTGTGTTGTACTATATCGGATAATGAAGCCATTGTCAATACACAATAAATCATGAAACGAATCATCCATGAGTGAAAAGTTGGAATGGCATGCGTAACACGATAACCGGGCGAATGTTTATTATTACCCCGATAAACTAAATGTAAGAAAAAAACTATCTAAGAAAACATAAAAACATTCTAGAAACATCTTATTAATAACGGAAATTAACTATATGCTCAATTGCTCATCGATTTGTTTCGTTTTATAAGCAAATGTGTTGAAGTGTAGATAGTTTTTTAAATTTAATTTAATGCTTTCCTTACCTATATATTTCACAACCACCACAGTAATAGAGTTTACGACTGATATTTGTCCTATTAGCCAGTCAATAGCCAAATTATGTTAGCATACATGGGGGGATTTGAAATGGGGCATGATCAACACGACTTTAAGGGGATTATCCCCTTGAAATCAAACTTATTTTCACAAGAAACTGGCAGCTGATCGCAGAAGTTGGATGAAAAGACGACTTTTTTCTTTATTATTTTCCGTGGGGAAAGTTGTTCAGTTCAGTGTGCATATTCTTCTTAGTTTACAGTCACTTAGTTAAAAACGGCGATGTCAAACATGAATCTTCCATACTAAGTAAGGCCCACATGCACCAAGGTGGGTTAACTTTAGTCGGGGCTAGTACCTGTAACTTATAACTTAATATTAACACGGGTCAAACTTACAATCCGACTGCGACATTACATTATGTTTTTAAACATGTTGCAGGGCATGTAATATCGGAAGATTCTGAATTCCGATACTGATTTTCGATATTCGACATCAATATCGGAATTCCGATATTAATATCGGAATTCCACATATTCGTTATAAAGGTTGATTATATATAATAAAAAAGGTTTAAAATCAACATTTTTAATTTGGTACGAGACAACTTGTTTTGCCGCTAAATTATACCAATTAAACCAACTCAGAATTAACATTAATAAACTTTCTGAATATTTAAAATTCTAATTTAAAAAGCTTTTTTTTCAGTTAATTACAATATAGGGTTGCCTTATTAAATCTGGCCGCAAATAAGGGTTGCCTGCTGCTAAAGATCCGGCTGCAAAATCAGTGCGCTCATAGATTTTTTGCTAAAATTTAAATTTTTACGTATGTTTATGATGAGGAGAATGTGTAACTGCTGGGTTGCTTGTCAATGTCTGGCCACTGGTATTTTTAATTAAATATATTTTTAAAGGATTTTTCGGAATCATATTTCGTTCACTTGTTTTTTTAATAAAATGTCATCCACTTCATGGTAATATACCTATGTAAAGAGAGACTTTGAAAAATCGCAGTTGCCGCTGCGCATTTTCCTGTACGTCTTTGCAACCAGGTGTAAACAGGTATGATTTTGGTATAGTATTTCGTTCATCAATGATTTATATATCAAATTAAAGCTATTTTTTTCTGTTAAAATATTTCGTTCCCTTGTTTTTTAAATAAAATGAAATCATTTTTAATTAAAAATATTGGCGGCCGGATTTTGATTGGCAGCCTGGTGGATGTATATTCTTCTAATCATGAATATGCGTGGGGATGCGGTTTTTGGCGGAAACTCGATAAGCGTAACGAACGATTCTGCATCTGGATCTTAGGCTACAGCTGATTGACAGGACTCAGGACAGCCAGGTAGATTTGTTTCTCTGTGCGAGCGAATAAGCAAGAAAGACATACGCAGTGAAAGAGTGAAACAGACGGAATGAGTTGCGTCATTACTTGGACTAACAGTTTTGCCAAACACCACCGGCTAGTTATCAGAAATGCCCTTAGTTTAGTTACTCACATGGAAAACTAGTCTGATTCCGATATTACGATATTGGATCACTCAGTATCGGAAATATAATATCGGAACTTTCATTCCGAGATTCCGTTATTACGATATTCCGAGATTCCGATATTCATGCCCTACGGCGAGTGTAACAGAAACGGCGGGATCAAAGATAAAAACATATACACGAATTTTGACCCGTGTTAGTATTTAACTATGTGTTCAAATTGCGGAAGAAATCCGAATTTATGGCAATGTCAAAAAATTAGGGAAAAAAATATTGGGTGACTAAAATTTCCCCAACAAAACAAGAATGAAATAAAAATTCCGCCTCTCCATATAACTTGTGCGATCAGCTGTTTTACGTTTTTTTTTTAGAATTTCATATAGGTTACTTGGGGAAAGTTGTTCAGTTTTATGTGGAGAATCACCCTCTAGTTTCGCTAACTAATTTAAAAGTCACCCCATATGTTAGCCCGGGGTTTGGTGCAAGTGGGCCGAACTAACCGATAGGGATGTACAAATAAATTGTAGTAAGAATAACAAGAACGTTAATAGATAGAAGAATTTATTTTATGTAAACAGTAAATACAGACATATTTTTTTATAAAATTTCTAAATTCTATTTTTATACAGAGTTCCGAAGGTGATGTACAAAAGTGACTGTGATGTTCCTAGGCAGTATTATTTAGGGAAAGCTAGATAGGCATTTAAACAATTAATTATCTAGGTTATCAAGTAATGTATGACGTTGATAAAATAATAATAGTTTGTAAGTGTTCTGTGTACAAAGTTTGTTGACAATTGATTGTATTAATAAAGTATTTTCACTAATTATCTCCTTTGTGTTTTATCTTTATTTTAAGTATGCTAACGACCGATAATTTTAAACGATAAAACTATAAAACTGTACACATAATTTTAAATACTTTGTAAAAATCGAACTTACATTAAGCAAGTACTCATTATGATGTACGTATATATATGTACTGTTATATCTACATAGCATAAAACAAAATCTTAATCCACGCCTTTTGTTCGCTAACTTCTTTAAAATCTCGTAACAGATTTTAATACGGTTTTTACCGCCATTAAGGGATTACATTATAATACCTCATTGCATCCGTGCGAAGCCGGGGCGGGTCACTAATGTATTTAATACTGAAAGTAAGTACCTAAAGTTTCTCTACTATAAAAGTTCACACCAAAGTACAGAGGCCATCGCATCAAGTTACCACATTTTTATTGCAAAAACGTTCTTATCACAACAGAATAGAGTGCACCTGTGTGGACAACATTGCCTTTACTCGAACCATGTACATACAGCAGCACGTCACGATACCCATTCGCACTAAGAAAGCCGACACTGTTGCGACCGAGATAAGGGGCCGTCCACATATTACGTCACACAAAATGTCGACTTTTTGAACCCCTCTATATCACGCTTTTTAGGTATCTCTTTGACATGTACTGTCACATTTGATATGAACCGCCCCTTCCCCCATACGCTGTCACGTAATATGTGGATGACCCCTAAGAGCGACGTCAAGGTCAACATGTGTAGCCTGATGTGTAGCCTGAGGATCCCATGAACCCACAAAGGCGAGTGAAACCAAAAACCAACCCAAATTGTGAAGTTGTAAGATAGAGAAGTCAAGTAATCATAATTACTATGTGCACAGTTCTTATCAACCTACGTTAAAGTCTAATGTCAACGATCTTCTAAAATATCAACCCCCATAGTTACGAATACTTGCACATGTCAGCAAGCTGTGTGTTGGTCTGTCACGCTTGTAAAAACAGAAATTCTAAGACTATGGCTCGTATTACAGAAGGAGACTCAAATCATGATCTATACTTAAGTATTGATTGACTATTTCTCTCACTATTAAAATGACAAAGACGACCTAAGGTCCGTAGTATAGAACGCGACTCAGATCTTTATATACAAATCAACGCGGTCTAGGGATATTGCACGATTTTTCATACAAAAGAAAAAAAAAGTTTGAGAAGCTACGAAAGCATACTCGAGAGACACGAAGGGCTATAATTTTCAGACAAGCAAGTGCTAAACCTGAATTTTCAATTCTAATCAATAAATTTTGTTTTGCTTGAAATTTGTGAAAATGTGACGAAAATGAAAAAAATTTTTGCGTAAATTCGACCATTTTCATACAAAAAGCAGACAAAAAGTGCATTTTCGTTTTCGTTTCCGTCACGTTTTTACAAATTTCAAGTAAAACAAAATTTATTGACTATAATTGGAAATCTCGAGTATGTTTTTATAGCTGCTCAAAGAGACCTCTTTTGTATGAAATTTCGTGCAATATCCCTAGACCGCGTTGATGTGTGTACAATAGGTGACTTGAGTAGCAGTCGTCTTTGTCATTTTGATAGTGAGGGAAAGAGACATGCGTCTCCATCTGTAATAAGGGCTTATGACTCGAACTAAGTACCTAATCTACTTTTATCAACACTAACATAAATCATAAAGTTACACATTCAACGACATACTCGTAAATACAGTCGATAGACAGTAGAATTTCTTTTCAATATAGCTATCAACATTATTAAACTTGAAATAACAGATCTAGATTAATTTATTGCCATTTATTAACTTAAGGACCTATAAAAATATTTATTCGAAAGCTAGATGGAAATAGATTTTTTTTTTACTTTTTCTTTCTTCTTTAGACTAACATCTCCCTTACAACTTTTTCCATGCTCTAGCTAGGCTATGGTCGAGAGCGAACCCATCCCTTTTTTCAGCCCATATAAGTCCCCACCGAGGGGCACGGTCCTCCCTTCGAAACACGACAGGGTTAAAACCATTCTTTATTATTAAAAATTTGAGGGGAAAACTTACGTGCAATTTGGTGCCGTGACCGGGATGGTAATTCTAAGCAACATAGTATATCTAAGGACCGTATTAAGGAACACGACTCAGACTCTGATCTATACTTGAGTATCAGGCGTCTTTTTCATAAATACGTAATAGTATTAGCTATACATTCATTTATACACTATGTATACATACATTATTATGCTCACGCCTAAAATCCCTATCGGGGTAGGCAGAGCATCAGTGGTTTTAAAACCACTTGATGCCACGTTTGACATACATTCAGACGGTTAATAAGATAAAATATGATGTAAGTGGTGAGAGGTTATCAACATTTCGCCCACAATACAGCAAAACCTTCGCGTCCCACTTGCTGACAATTACAGTATGCCTGGGAAGAGTAGGCAGCTGACAAATTCTATGTTTTTTTTTAACTCCCAGTCCATCATACACTATCGATGCAATAAAATATTGAGTATTGATAGTGAGAGAAAGAGACAATCAATAATTAAGTATAGATCAAGACTTGAGCCTGCTTCTGTAATACTTCTTCTTAGAAGACGCCTATGGGTCTTCTTCGCCGGTAAATAGGTTATCATAATCAGGGTGGTCGGTGGTTGCTGTGAACGCGTTGCGGCAGTGAATGGGTCGGCAGCGGCGACTCCTCACTAACTTCGAACATGGCTTACCGGATCCTGACGGCGCACGCTATAAAAACGTAAATTGTATTAATACTTAACCACAGAAATGTCAATCGGAAAAATGTGAGTCCTAGTGTAAACACGGCCTAAAACATTGGTTAAGAGGATCGTCTCAGTGTTCTTTTTCCCATACAAACGGCGTCAATGGGTTCCATCCCTTAAACGTCAACGGATCCCTGGGAAATTTGGGTATAGTATCGGGAACACCAATAATTTTCCACGTTAAAAACGTATGAGTCACCGACTTCAATCCCAACAACAGTTCGCACAAAGTAGATATCTAGTTTTTTGCGGACTACAATGCCTATTAGCAAATAACTACAAACAGAAATGTCATTCATTTATTTAGATGATGTTCTAGTTTGTAGTATATTTTGTTTTTGTTGATTTTTTTTAAAAGCGCTGAATCATTTTCGATAAAATTTATATGGGACCTCTTCAGGAGTATACTCTTTCGAACAAATAAAGAATTTTGAAAATCGGACAACAGTTGCCGGAGTAATCGCGTAACAAAAAACAAAAAAAAAAAAAAAAAAAAAAAAAAAAAAAGAAACATACAGTCGAATTGAGGACCTCCTCCTTTTTTGAAGTCGGTTGAAAAGTAGGTCCGTACGTTTTGATTTTTGTGATATGTTTAGTAGGCAAAAAGATATTTGAGACTAAAAGTCAGCATTTTTCACCAAAAAAAAATTTTTTTTTTTTTATTATATGATGGGTTAACTCTTAACATAGAGGTGACTGTTGAAAAACTAAGAACAATTTTGGAAAAAAACAAAACGCACAAACCTCGTTTATACGCTTACAAATCGATAGAGACCAAAAACGTACGATTTCATTAAGTTTTTGGGGTAGGAATTCATTGACGCCTAAACTCATAATTTTGGAAATAATACTCGGCATTTCGCCAGAAAGCTGCAACTGTCCCTTTCGCACAAGTCTCAGGTGGGTGGTCGACATTGAAACAGCATGAAAAACAACTGAGACGCTAGTCCGAACTGAGACGGTCCTCTTAAGTTCTGCACTACAATGGCCCGAAGGACAGTTCTTTCGAGACGTAACTTTAGAGTTTCACATTGTTACTAAGTATTCCTAAAACGCTCGTAGCCCAATAATGCCCACCGTGTGGTGATCGGTTGAGAATAACACCACCCCATCTCTTTCCGTGGGTGTCGTAAGCGGCGACTAAGGAAACACAAATGAGACCTGCCTCCTAGTAATCCATCCCAGGCAACGACACTTCATTTTTTTCTGAATTTGAGGTGTCTTCTTATGGTTTCATGCGGTGTGGTAGGCTCTGTAAAGGGCCGTCTGGCTCGCGACCACCCTCCTACCGAAGTCCGACGCCAAAGGTCAAGAGTTAACCCATCTTATAATAAAATAAAATAAAATAAATGCTCACTACTCCGAGTTGATCAGTGAAGTTAAGCAACATACACGAGGCAGAAAACCTTGATGGCTGACTACAGTGGCAATTTCTCACGAGTGGTTTTGAGATTCGGTGGTACAGTCAAGGGCACATCAGGTTACCACAAACGTCAAATTTCCCCAATGGATTGTAAACTCTAATACTTAGAGATAAAATTGAAAATCGATTGAAGAAATTTGACAGTTTTGGATAGCATGATGTGCTGTTGTCCCTGTACCTTTGTAGGCGATCCCGACTGTTTCCGATTGATTACAGTTTTTTTACCATTACCCCTCGAAAAAGGGTCCGTTATTCTTCAAAAACAGTGACTAAAACGCTGTTTATTTCACTGAGTGAATAAAACATTTTGAATTTGGAACATGCGCGAATATACGGAGTTTAGTAAGAAAACAAAAGAGGTTGCATACTCTCGCTATAAAAACGTACTAAAATTTGGCTGTATGTAATAACTGGCTGTATGGAATATGGCTCGGTTAAAAATTTTAAATTTAGAATAAGGAATTCAGCCACAATTCCGCCAATTTTCTGTGCAATTTTCGTGCAATTAAAAGTTTTTGTCTCAAAATCATAAAATGAGTTCGACATCCAGTGATGAAAGTGAACCTTTCGTTCCAGAGTCATTTCGCGTTAAAGCAGGAGCTATTGTTGATAATTTACTGTCACAGAGTAATTATTTTCTTTTTCTCGTAGTCAATGGTAAAAAGTAGAGTACCTAACACGTGAAAAAAAATTTATCTCGGCTCTTGTATCCCTCGAAAAGAATTCACCTTTTTTTCACTTGTTGGGTAATCTACTATTAAAGCACTTAACCAGTAGAAGTGCAATCTAGGGCGATCGTTCGTTTCTCACAACACTTCGGTGATTTTTCACTGATATTTGTAAGACGGCACGCGGTCACGCCACTAGTTTCAATTCTCTCTCTCTCTTGCAAGTAGGTTAAGACCTCAGGTACTAATTAGAATTTACTTATAACTAATTTACATTCAAAGCCCCTGTACTGGTTATGCGTTTTATGCAGTCGTTAAACCAAGTCAGAGAACATTCAGCAGTTTGAAAGCTCTGTCACTAGGGTCATTCAAGTTCGCTACATCCGTTACACCTACGTGTTAAAGAAAAATGAAAATGAAAAACGTTTATTTATTTCGAGACTTATATCAAGCTTACAAATTCGAGTAATAGAAACTAATCTAAGGCAACAGAGGTACAATAATTGGTACTTAATTACATGTTAAAGAAAGGAAAGATAAACTGATCGTACGTACCACAACAAGCCGGTAGTTGAGTTTGACCGCGTAGTCGCAGTCGCCGAAACAAGAGCTCCAGCCGAGCCACGGGCCCATTTCACAGTCTATATCCTCTGTTGACAAATAATCAACTGTAAATTCGTTTAAATTCGAATAAACGTTTTTAGGGTTCCGTACCCAAAGGGTGAAAACGGGACCCTATTACTAAGACTCCACTGTCTGTCCGTCCGTCCGTCCGTCTGTTGCCAGGCTGTATCTCATGAATTGTGATAGTTAGACAGTTGAAATTTTCACAAATGATGTATTTCTGTTGTCGCTATAAAAAAAGTACTAAAAACATAATAAAATAAATATTTATTTTAAATATGTTAAAATGGGGGCTCCCGTACAACAAACGTGATTTTTTTAAATCTCGTTTTTATAGATAATAGTTCGGAACCCTTCGTGCGCGAGTCCGACTTACACTTGGCCGGTTTTTTATTATGTATTATTAAACAAATCCCATGAAATCCACCGTGTTAAACAAATGCCGCATGCATGCAAGATCATCACATCAGCAACTCAAGTACGAACGGCCGCAACTCAGGTTGTGATAAGAACGGTTTTGCAATGAAAATGGAGTAACCTGATGCGCTGGCCTCTGTACAACGGGAAAACAATACAGTCAAATGTCAATAAGTGTCAGAATAACATGATTTATATGAAGATTAAATTATTTTTTTAGAATATTATGACCACTACAAAATTCCCCAATAACTGTGTAGCTAGCACGGCCCGCGACAAAATCGCGCGTCACGCCACACCGATGACAGTCAAACTTTACTTTTATTGCGCGAAGGCGCCGCGCAAGGGCTTGCATCTCGGAGCATTGCGCAGCGCCAAAGTAATTAAATAACGAAAACTCCTTAAGAGGATTTTTTTTCCTTACAAACGGCGTCAATTAATTCCATCCCCAAAATGTCAACGGATCTCTGCGAAATTTTGATATAGTGTCAGAAACACCAAAAACTAGGTCCGTATGTTTTGATTTATTTTTTTATTTTTAGTGGAAAAAAAGATAGTTGAGACTAAAGGTCAGCATTTTTCGCTAAAAAAATTAACAACATTTAAGAGGTGACTGTCGAAAAAGTAAGAACAATTCTGGAAAAACCAAAACGTACGAACCTCGTTTATACGCCTACGAATCGATAGAGATCAAAAAGGTACGATTTCATGAAGTTTCTGGTGTAGGAATTCATTGACGCCTAAACTCACAATTTTTGGAATAAAACTCTGCATTTCGCCGAAAAGCTGCAATTGTCCCTTTCACACAAATCTAAGGCGGGTGATCGACATCGAGACGGCATTAGATCCTCAAAAACCCAAATCGCACGCTCTCCAAACTGAGACGCTAGTGTCAACTTGACGTTTCCGGAAAAAAAAAAACTTCTAGCCGGCCATCGTCGTTAAGGATAGATTTCACCATTTAATTATTCGCTAAGCAGTAGTTACCTTGTAATACTGGTGCATCGTTTTGCATAACCTCGTTGTTTGCGACGGTTGGAGTCGGTTTTATCTTTTTAGTTGATGTATCGTTCGATGGTTGAGGCGTCGTCGGTACTGTGGGAAAGAAGCAAAACATTTTACCACGACAAGCAGGTTAATAAAGAAAACAGTTAAAAGGGTCAAATTTCGCGTATACAGGGTGTCCCACGGCTATGCCACATGGAGGGGAACTACCTTAATTATTATAGATGGGACATTTTACTGAAACAAGACTTCATTTTAATTTTAAAAACCATTTAAACTACATTCATACATTTTTGAAATATTGCCTGGTTGAACCGGGAATCGAACCCGGTACACGAAAAACCAAATCATCCTGTAGTTTTATCATACTGATCGGAAGGTTACATCATAAGGATTATTTTTTGCTAAGTAAAATAGTATCAGAAATAAAAGGAAGACCATGGATTTTAACATTTTACATTCCAAATTAATCAATTTAATGTATCAAAATGAGTCAGCTTCTCATCTTTCTGAACATAATTTTACATTAAATATTAAAATTCGTGGTCTTCCTTTTATTTCTGATGCTATGTTACTTAGTAAAAAATAATCCTTATGATGAAGCCTTCCGAGCGGTATGAAAAAACTATAGGTGATTTTTTTTTCTCGTGTACCGGGTTCGATTCCCGGTTCAAACAGCCAATATTTTAAAAATGTATGAATGTAGTTTAAATTGCTTTTAAAATTAAAATGAAGTCTTCTTTAAGTAACATGTCCTATCTATAATAATTCAGGTAGTTTCCCTCCATGTGGCATAGCCGTGGGACACCCTGTATATTAATTTTTTACGCACATGTGTTTGCATATATGTTATGTTTTTGGCATCAAATCGAATGTTTAAACATATAAGCAGCTTCGATGATAGTAGGACAGCAAGGTAGGTATAAAGCCAAATATCTAACTTTATATCCAGTAGCTAGGCATAAAACACTATACCTAGCTAGGAAAGCTAGGTATAAAACTCTATACCTACTTTGAGACCTAGCTAGGAAAGCTAGATATAAAATACTATACTTAGCTTGAGATTTAGCTAGGAAAGCTAGGTACAAAACACTAACTCGTGGTAGTAAGAGTGATGTTACGTCGACAAGTGTCCTCGCAGAGTTCCTTGGTGGGGAAGTTGTTGTCGTTCCCTCCGCAGCCGGTGTATGCGAAGGGCTCGCAGGCCGCGCGCGTTGCGTCATAGAACCAGCGCTCTACGTAGCCGCGGCACGGGCCCACGTCCGATGGCATATGACATATGTCTAGGCAGATAAGTATACAATTTTATTTATTAGGTTTACATACCATACGCTCACGCTCATAATCCCTAAGGTAGGCAGAGCATCAGTGGTTCTAGAACCACTACAGGGTGAATTGAAAACAATCGACAAACTTTAAGGGATGAATCTACCCATGTTTACAAACAACTTTTTCTATGGGACCAACTTTCCTACTAAAAAATAAAAATAAGTTGTTTCATACATTTTGGTTGAGTACGTATTGAATTTTTGTAAGGAACAGCATGTTTTTATTTTTAGGAAAGTTGGTCCCATAGAAAAAGTTGTTCGTAATCATGGGTAGATTGATCCCTCACAGTTTGTCGATTGTTTTCAATTTCACCCTGTAGATGCCACGTTTGACACAAATTGTCAGGATTATCAGATGGAACCAGTTGCATAATGGTGAGAGGTGGTCAGCCTTTCGCCCATTATAATGCAAAACCCTCGCATACCTCTTACAGACTTTTACTGTATACTTGGGAGGAGTAGGTAGCTGGCACATTTAAAGTTTTTCTTACACACCCAGTCCAGCATGGAAGCTAATTTATTAGGTTTACCAACGGTTAATACATTATTACCTTCTTAATATTACAACTATAGATAGATACATCTATGTATGGTTACCTACTTACTAAATGCTGAACCAATTACAAGTAAACTCCGCATGCATGCACATATGTATAAATATAAATAAATGTTGAGTGGTGGACTATAGCTTAAGGGAAGCTACGGAGGGAAGCCCGTTCTCCTTGGGACATATCCCACATACGTGATGATAAAATACATATATTTTATTTTTTATAAATCATACATTATCATTGCAGGAGTTCCCAAAATTGAGTCACTTAGTAGCCAAACTTTAAGATGTGTTTTTCAACGAGAAACTGAACGACAAAAACTTTTGTTACTTATACATACTTTTTTTTTACCTTCAGAAAAGACTAATTTCATAACATGTAACCTCTGTTAATTATACTTTTCCTTTATTTGTAAAACCTGTATACTTACTTAAGATACATATACTGGTACTAGTGCGTGCATCTCCTCGTGAGATGGAACATAAAAATTAGTTTTATTGCTACAACTTCTTTTTGAAAATGCGATCAGCCTTTGAAAAAGACAAAATTCATTTAATGTAATCTCTGTCAAAGTTTATTTTAATTTTTAATTTATACCCACACTAAATTGCATTTTCAAGATGTGAGTGAACGAACATAAAAATGAATATGATCTATTTATCTTTAAATAGAGAATTAAAACGTCCTAAGAAGGTAATCAGCCTTCTGAGAGGACGTATTGTATTGAAAAATCCTTTATTGCACATCAAACAAAATAAATACATTGGAACAAAAGATAAATATTAAATAAATTTAAGGTACAAAGGCGGACTTATCCCACAAGGGACGTTGTTCATGTAATGTGACCTTTGTTACGTAAATCAAGGTTTTCCTTAATTTGTAAATCATTATATATTTTATTACATCATCGATTCAAAAAAATTTGAAATCACTCAAATCAGCGTGAACACTTGAAATTATGAGACCAGACGAATTGATTTACTGCTTCATTATTTAGTAATGCCTTTTTTTCCTTATGTTTTTGATTTATGTGAAATACGAGTAATTCACCTTGCAGTTTACATCTTTTAGGCTGAGAATTGTATACTCTTATAACCAGAATTATGATAGTAAAGTACTTGCTCCTTGAAATATTTATATTGAAGATAAAAGATATCGTTCGACACGAGGCAAGCACTTCAAATACAGGGTGTCCCACGGCTATGCTACATGGAGGGAAACTACCTTAATTATTATAGATCCAGCGGTTCAGAAAGGCACTATTTCTTGTTCCTGTTGTTACACAGATTGATTTGTATTTTCTTGTACCGGGTTCGATTCCTGGTTCAACCAGGCAATTATTTAAATATGTATGAATGTAGTTTGAATTGTTTTTAAAATTAAAATTAAGTCTTCTTTCAGAAAAATGTCCCATCTATAATAATTAAGGTAGTTTCCCTCCATGTGGTATAGCCGTGGGACACCCTGTATAGTCCCCAGATCACGCATAGCAGTTGACGTATTTATGGTTAAGGAATAAGGACGGTACAAACTAAAGCAACCAAACTATTAAATAGGAGCCAGATATTTAGTATTAGAAAAGGGTTCAATCGCCAAAAAAGTTTGAGAAACGCTGATCCAAAGGGTCAACTTGTGCTTGAATTTAACATGTTTATGCATAAAATAAAGTATATATATCTTATATAAAGAATAAAGTACATATTGTAGATTGACAATTATAAATTATATTCCTTGCTGATAGCCCTTAGTCATTATTTCGTATCAATAAAAATCATAAATGTATTACAAAATTTAAATAACCACTTGTAAGTAGCACAGTCCTTAGTAATAAGAGCTAATCTATTATCTTTTTATGACTTCTATCAATACGTCTGATATCAAGATAAGTCTTGGCATATATAACTTTAACAATGTTATTTAGAATTTAAGACGAAACTTCGTGGATTTTTAATTGTAATAAATAATACAATTTATTTATTCAACCAATAATTTCACAGTAAAAAACTAAGGGCTAGGAAAACATGGCTTATTTAACACCCAAGTACCTAAATATTTGTACGATAAAATTCAATTTAAACCTTACATTCCAAAGTTAAGAGATAGGGGGATTTTATGTATTAGACCTCAAGCGAGTTTGGTGTGTTCCGAGGGCTGCTTCAAGATCGCTTCAGCGAAAATTTGGAATGATCTTCCCCCGCCTTTGCGCGAAGGGTTGTGTCGGCATGTGTCAACCTTCCGAAAACATTCCTCAAGCTGGCTACTTTTGAAGCAGTCCGAGGCTGCTTGTTATTTTAAATAATACTAATTTTATGGCTCTCCGTGATATTCTGTTCACGTACTTTTTTAATTTTTAATTATTTTGGTATTTATAATTTTATTTTTTCTATACGTTTGATGTGTTTCTCCGTATGAGTAATTATAAGGCTGTGGCAGAATAACAGCGACTTAAACCCTCCATAGGTTTTAGTTAGTCTGAGGCCACAGACCAATTTGACCTTAGAACATTATAAATATTGTTTTGTTGTCACAATTGTTAAATGTTTTTAATGGACAAATAAATGCTTATTATTATTATTAATTACATTTAATCAGTTAAAATGTTAAAAATAAAATTAGGTAAGTATACAGGGTGAAAAAAAACCTCCTAGCTATTGACGGCCGGTTCGATCGAGTGGTAGTGACACTGCCTCTTGATCGGCGGGTCCTGGGTTCGATCCCCAGTCGGGGCAAACATTTGTGTAAAAAGCAGATGTTTGTTCTCGGGTCATGGGTGTTTGTGTTTGTCTTAATGTGTGTTCCGAGGGACCCACGACACAAGAGAAAACCTTAGTGTGGGCCTTTGAGTGTGTAGCGTTTATTTATATTCAAAATCCTAAACCAGTACACTTACAGAACACTTTTTTTTTTTCGGTGGGTTTTTTTTTTCCTATACGTAGACACCACTCGGGCGCACCCCCAGAGCGCTACCCGCACCCCTCGCGTGCCTGGTGTAGGAGTAATGTCTACGTTTAGGCAAAAAATGAACTATTCCCATTGAAAAAATATTTAAAAAAATTTTTTTTTCATAAATGTGTTCTTTGAGTGATACATACTGGTTCAGGATTTTTAATATAGCTAGGAGGTTTTTTATCACCGTGTATAGATAATATAATTGACGACGCTAAAAGCGATACAAAATAGATTTCAATCCCGACAAAGTTATCGCCACCTATGAAATATGAGTACTTATCGTTGAAGAGAGGAGTTCTCTGATTTCCTCAGGGAACTATCAGCAGGACTGAATTTTGATCAAAATGGGACCGATCTGCGAAGTATATCTTTTCAAAATACTTCCAGATCAGTTCATATTCCTAATCTGAGGTAACAAACCGGAAGACACGAGTTATTTTTTTATGCTCTAGACCAGTCTTTCCCAACGTGGGCGATAACGCCCCCTTGTGGGCGCTGCAGGCCTAAAGGGGGGCGGTAAGAGACCCAGAAAAAAAAAGGGGGCGTTGTGTAGGGCTTTGGGGTCGATTTATAATTTCATCTACCTAGCTAGGAAGACTCTTAGATACCGACTGAGCTCTCGACTCTCGACTACATCTTGTGAACATCAACTAATATTAATTAAGATATAGCTCAAACTCGGTTCGATATAATAGACCGTGGGCAATCATGTTTTAACAAGTTTTTGTTAAATAATCCGATTTGTACATTCCTGTATCAATCGGCTGGTTCTATAATACTTGTTCTTGCTTGTCGAGTACGATTGGGCGTCGAATGAGATAAACGAGTTTATGCACGTTTGTCTTATTCCTGTTGGTGCGTGCTGCTTATGCAATCCTATATAAACGACGTAAATTTATTTTATTTTCATTTGCGGTTTCGCGCATAATAAATAAGCAGTACTTCATTATACCACTTACGTATTTCTCAAAACAAAACAATGTCGGAAGTAAAAAAGAAGAGACGGCAATACTCTGCGGAATATATTAAATTCGGATTTATTGAAAATCCCACAAACCCGTCGTCGCCTTTGTGTCTTCTATGTCTAAAAACATTTTCGAACGAAGCAATGAAGCCTTCAAGACTGCAAGGTCATTTGAATAAAATGCATCCAGATAAGAAAGACAAGAATGTAGCATATTTTCAAGACCTAGAGAAGAAGCATAATACTCAGCCAAGTGTATCAAAACTATTTTCGGCGGCTGCTAAGCAAGATGACGACGGACTTCGAGCTTCGTACAATATCCCTTTGTTAATTGCTCAAAAAGGCAAACCACACAACATCGGAGAAGAGTTAATTTTGCCAGCAATAAAGGAAGTAATAACTACTGTGCTTCATAAACCGGCCGCAGATATTATCCAAAAAATTCCTTTGAGTAATAATTCTGTGCAAAGACGAATTGATGAAATGGCTGAAAACATTGAAGAATCATTGTGCAATCATCTGAGGACTAGTCAATTCTCAATTCAGCTCGATGAGTCCACTTTACCAACTAATGAAGCGTTGTTGCTATCTTACGTGAGGTTTATTAAAGATGAGAAAATACGTGAAGAACTATTGTTTGCCAGAAATTTGGAGACAGATACAAAAGGCGAAACCATATTCAATACATTGGAAAAGTTTTGTGAAGAGAAAGAGATTCCTTTGAAAAATATTATACAAGTTGCTACGGATGGCGCTCCGGCTATGACAGGGCGCCATAAAGGCTTCATAGCGTACCTAAAAAATAAAATTCCAGATGTCCTTGCTATACATTGCGTTATTCATAGACAACATTTGGTTGCTAGAAACTTAAGTGAACGACTATTTCAATCACTGCAATATGTCATCAAAGCATTCAATAAAATCCGTAGCAGCTCTTTGAATGATAGATTATTTCATCAGCTTTGTGTTACTAATGACGAAGATTTCAACCGTTTGTTGCTTCATACTGAAGTTCGTTGGCTGTCAAGAGGCAATTGTCTGATTCAATTTTATAACCTGTTTGACTCTGTGATAGAGTTCTTGGAAACTAAAGATACAGAACTGCGCAACAAGCTCATAACATCAAAGAATGACATAGCTTACATGACAGACCTGTATAAATTGTTCAACGACGTGAACCTCCAACTGCAAGGCGATGAACTAAATTTAATTAAAACAAAAAATGTCGTTGCTGCTTTCGCAGCCAAACTGCTTCTGCACAAAAAAAATATGGGCAGACGTGAGTTTCACAATTTTCCGAATTTATCAGTATCCTGCAGTAACGACGACTTGTTTGCCTACTGCCAACATTTGGAAAACCTCCACATTGACTTCACCGAACGATACCAGGACATTTTAAACTTGGAAATACCAGACTGGGTGTTGGATCCATTTTCAAATGTCAACATAGCAATGTCACCTCAGCTGGAAGAAGAACTTATAGAATTGACAACAAACGAAGAAATAAAAATCAAGTTCAAAAATGGATATCAAGAATTTTGGCTACAAAAACCGATCCTGCAATTGTACCCTGGATTGTGGTCAATTGTTCAACGATTCTTGATAGCATTCCCATCGTCATATTTGTGTGAACGTGGATTTAGTGTTGTGGCAACGCTGCTTACTAAAAAGAGAAATCGTTTGCGTGTTACCGAACGTGGCGACTTGCGGCTGTTTTTGAGTAAATTGGAACCTGATATCAACAAACTTATTGAACAGCATCAGATTCAACCTTCACATTAGTTTTTATATAAAAATTGATTATGTTTGTTTTATTTTCAATAAAAGATACTCTGTCCGAATACTATAAAGTTGCGTTTCAATAATCAGTTATAAGTACTTAGCGGTTTTTAAGTATGTTTAAAAAGGGGGGCGTTAAAAAATAATTTATTCTTAAAGTGGGCAGTAGACAAAAAAAGGTTGGGAACCCCTGCTCTAGACAAACCATGTCATGGTTTAAGAACTTAAGACGCTCGAGTTCCTATGGTCTCCCCTTTTTCTATTTCATGGCTCCATTCTTTGCTGTGGGGTATTCATTATAACCTACTACTATTCTCACTTCAGGATATGGGGCGTAAAGCTCTGGAAAAGTGCACTACACCCCGATTGCGGTAAGTTTAAACGTGTTTACCAAAGCTAAAGCGCTCACGTTTCCTTTGTATTCAGTCCAGAATACAATGGAAACGTGTTCTTGCGATTGCGGTAAGTTTGAACGTGTTTTCCAAAGCTAAACCGCTCTGTCCAATGGAAACATGAGCCATTTTAAATTCTTCGGATGATATATTTACAGCTAAATTTTCAAGTAAGACTAGTTGAGCTATAAGAGAGTAAATTTTGAGATGCACAAGTAACGTATAGTACCACTATAGTACGTACATACCGTGGTACATGGTCTGCCCCGCACAGGGCGGCCCGTCGCACAGCGCCTCCTGCTGCGTCAGTGTGTACTGGCATCGCTCCAGGTGCTCCACTACCAGCGCCTCAACCTCTGGATCTGGATGCGTCACGTTCTCCATCTCCATATCCTGGAAAACCTCTAAGTTATATATCATGTCGTGATAATAATCATTGTCTTTTGAACCAGCCTTTCAACAATGGGGGGGCGTACCCGCGCATCTTCCTTGATCCGGATGTCTAGTGCAGCCTTGTAATAGCTTATTTTTTCATTAAGAATGGGTTCGCTCTTGAACATGAGATGCGGTCGAGGATGTAGCGAGCTCACCCATAAGAAGCCTATGCGCCCTGTAACTAAGTGGGGTGAAGATATTCGTAAGGTAGCGGGCAGTGGTTGGAGGAGGAGAGCTGAAGACCGAGCTCAGTGGCGTGCCATAGGAGAGGCCTATGTCCAGCAGTGGACTAACATAGGCTGATGATGATGATGACTAACCATATCCTGTTTGCCCGCGTAGCTTCGGTTCCACTGCAGCAGCAGCCGGCGGGTGAGCTGTTGCTGCACCCGTGTGTCTCGGTGCAGCAGCAGCCGGGTCCGCAGCCGCCGCCCCCGCCCGCAGCCCGCGCCGCACGGGGACCACTCCCCCCACCCCGACACCGGGCACTCGCCGCGGGGGTTGTCCTGACACAGGATAGCGAACCTTTATTTATGAAGGCTGACTTTTGATGGAATAAACTTAGCTCCACAGTTATTCAGATATTAAGTCGATTAAAATTATAAATAAGGAAAATTATATGATTGAGTTAAAAAGAGTGACCCTCGGAGTTTCTTGCCTTTTCTTTTCCTGATGACTGCACCTTTGCGAATAGGCGCAATGTTAAAAATGCTAATGTAATTCACTATTTTGACATATTTTAAACAACATGCTGTATGTTCTATGAAATAAAGCAAAAAACATTTACCTAGCAGTGAAGAAACACTGGCTAAAAAAGGGTAAGATTTTACAGTTAAACAGAAAATAAATACGTACCACAAAGAACCAGTCAAAGTTCGTAGAGTTGTCCAGGTCGCCGGGTGGACTGTAAATAAAAACAAATTGCTCAGAATTTAATAGACAATCATTAAAGACACTTTTATAGGGCTGGGTTGGTCGAGTGGTTACCGGCCATGCCTTTTTGATCGACAGGTCAAAAGGCATAAATATTAGTGAAAAATCACTGAAGTGCTGTAAGAAACAATCGCCCTAGATAGCACCTCTAGTTGGTCTGTGGCGGTGGAACAAGTGCCTCAGGGCCGAAGTCATTATTATTGTATTTATTTAGTAAATACTATGCGCAAATCTCTCAACTCCTTCTACTTATACAATTTCTTACTAGTTAGGTTTGCTGGAAAAGATCTCTTTTAGAGATAAGCTTGCCTCTGTATACTCGTGATCTAATTGTTTATAATAACTTTTAATGTGCAATAATGAACATATAATTTTGAAAAAGAAGCAAGTGGAGTAACAAGGCTAGTGGGTAGACCACCAGCCCGATGGTCAGACGATGTCGCTAAATTTATGGGACCTCTATGGATCTTGCTACAGAGAAGAGGTATATACCCAGCAGTGGGTTGATTTGAGCTGAGTATGATGATGATGGGAAAAAGTGTCAACTAAAAACTAATTGTTTATTAGGATTAATCACTTCAGCGATGCTTGTTTCTATCTGTGAGGATCTGTAATTGGCTTATTGTATTTAAATGTTGAACACTGTGTTTATTATAAGCTGTTGAACCTCCATTTAAATAAATAAATAGATAAATAAAAGAAGAAACTGACGGTGACTGACTGACATATTAACGCACAGCCCAAACCGCTGGGTCTAGAGATTTCAAATTTGGAACGTAGGTTTCTTATGAGGTTATGAGAAAGATTTTGAGAATGAAATGGGTGACAAAAAAGTTCTTTGCGCGAGTGAAACCGCGAGAAAAAGCATGTGAATAGTTGAAAAGAAAACCTGTGACAGGGTCCGGCCTCGCACGGCATAGCTTGGCTCAGCTCGAGACGCGCACGGTACCCCACGTGGCACCGCTTGTGCGCGCGCGGCGCGAGGTAGTGCCGCGTGCGCGCGCGCACCCCGCAGCCAGCGCACGGGGACCACTCCGACCAGGCGGACAGGGCGCATGGCCCGGACGACTCGGCTGTGTCCGGCTCGTACTCCGATATTGCCCTGGGTAAAGACATTTTTTTTATTTATTTACATAAGAAACAGTCTTTTACATAAATTATCAGAATAACATTATTAAAATTGAGACCTTATACTTACCCTATTTTACATATCATAGTTCATTTTGCCTTAATATCATTTAAAACTTAATTCTATATAATATGCCAAATCTATTTCACTTTACGAGAGTAATAATTTGTTTTTTATATAGCGAATGGGTTCGCTCTTGACCACAACCTAGCTCAGGAGCAAAAATGTGGTCGACATTGTAGCAAACATTAAGGTAAGATTAATTAAAGACTAAACGGATCTGAAATTGTGACTGTGTCTGTTAAAAGGGACCACTTTGAGAGTTGTTAAGGGAAAAAATGTAATGTAATAAGCTATGTTATTCGCTCTTATTGACTACCCTCAAAGTGGTCCCTTTTACTCTAGTAAAAGTAGTGTGTCTACACAGTCACAATTTATTTATTTTCGCATAGTGCCGCTGACGTATGTATGTATGTAAGTAGGTACCTGCAGTGTATGTATGTAAGTAGGTACCTGCAGTGTATGTATGTAAGTAGGTACCTGCAGTGTATGTAAGTAAGTAGGTACCTGCAGTGTATGTAAGTAAGTAGGTACCTGCAGTGTATGTATGTAAGTAGGTACCTGCAGTGTATGTAAGTAAGTAGGTACCTGCAGTGGCGGCGGTGTCCGTAGCAGCGCCTGTAGTCGGTGAGCGGCAGGCGGCATGCGTCGGCGTAGGCCCGCGCCGGCCACACGTAGTGCCGCTGTCGTGTCGCTCTGCCCACCCCGCAAGTGACGCTGCACGGTCCCCACGCCCCCCACGCGTACGTCGCACACGACCCCCCGCCGCCTCCCTCCGATACTTGTTCCCCTACTGATTCTGCACCAACCAAGATATTGGGTGACTTTATACAAGGTGATAAAAAACCTCCTAGCTATATTCAAAATCCTGAACCAGTACCACTCAAAGAACACATTTATGAAAAAAAATACAATGAGAATAGTTCATTTTATGCCTAAACGTAGACATTACTCTTACACCAGGCACGCGAGGGGTGCGGGTAGCGCTCGGGGGGTGCGCCCGAGTGGTGTCTACATTTAGGAAAAAAAAACCACCTAAAAAAAAATGTTATGTAAGTGATACTGGTTCAGGATTTTGAATATAGCTAGGAGGTTCTTTTTCACCCTGTATAAGTTAGCGAAACTTTAGGGGTGGTTCTACCCATGAAAGTTAAAAACTTTCCTCAATATGATTTTTTTTTAAATTGCGACTTCCTATACAAAGGCGTATGTATGTATGTATGTTTGTCGGGCGTTTTCCGCACTTAACCTCTCAATTGGGCCATTGTGCGTGATATTGTTTGGACTGGCTATTCCAGCCAGCCAATGTCCTCCCAGAAGCACGCAAGACTTCTCACGTTCCTGCATACCTCTGATAGGGATCCCGGGTTATGCAGGATCTGTGCCCGCTGTGCCTTCACGCTGTGGCATTCCATCACAACATGCGCTGGAGTCTCTTCTGTCTCCATGCAACTGCGGCATAGGGGACTGTCTGTGATGCCCATGTTAGACATGTGCCTGTTTAGTGGACAGTGGCCTGTCATTATTCCTACCACTCTTCTTAGGTGTTTCCTGGGCAGGTGCAACAAACTTCGTGTTAGGCGTTTGTTTAGTGTTGGCACGGCTTCCTTGGATTGCCGGCATCATTTTACCACTGTCCATTCCTCATTATGTCGTCTCCTGGCGACATACAAAGGCGTACAAAGTTGTATGGAGAGGCGAAACATTAATATTTCGCCCTACGTTCCTGGTGAAAAATTATTAAGTTTCATAGACTGATTCCATAAATCCCCTAATTTTTGCTAACCAATCCAAAGTCATCCTTCATAAGGTGTAATGACAATTGGGAACCTTAACCGTGTTCGCTTTGTTTTGCGATTCATCTACACCGGCACCGCATACGTCTAGTGTTCAAAAACAAAATATTGAAAAGAGTGCAGCACATCAAGTGCGGCCCTCTATATGGTTACTATAGAACACACGCAACACGCAAGCACTCTATATGGTGACTATAAGAACGGTGTCCTAATAAAATAGAGCAGCGCCGCATTTTGAGATGCAGTAGTTGTCTTTATCTAACGCCCGCTCACCGATACCCGTTCAACGCAGTGGACAACTTAAAACGTGACATTTAACACAGAATCCTTCGATTTTTAGTATTTTTATGCTTAAAATAGACTTTAACTGTACGAGTCGTGTTCAACTATCAAACAACAACATTGGAAGCAAAAGGTTAAACAAAAATTACTAAATCGAATTGCATGAAATGACAACTACCCAACACACCGGGCCAGTTAAAAAAACTTATAAATAAAAATAGCATCGTTATTAGTTACTAGCCTGTAGCATCACAGCTCTTCTCATAGAGGCGTAGTCGGTTAAGCCGCAGCCTGGCGAAGGGGCGCATTTCACCCGCGTTGTTGAAGAACGGAGAGCGCACGTCTCGCGGCCAGTCGGGACGCAAAGCCCGCACTGGAGACGCGGGGATTGTGGGCTGCCGGGGAGCCTAGTTAAACATTTATATAATAAATAAATAAATAATAAATAAACGCTACACACTGAAAGGCCCACACTAAGGTTTTCCCTTGTGTCGTGGGTCCCTTGGAACACACATAAAGACAAACACAAACACCCATGACCCGAGAACAAACACCTGCTTTTTAAACAAATGTTTGCCTCGACTGGGGATCGAACCCGCCGATCAAGAGGCAGCGTCACTACCACTCGACCAAACCGGCCGTCAAAGATATCTAGATCAGTTTGTTGAAGAACGGAGAGCGCACGTCGCGCGGCCAGTCGGGACCCAAATCCCGCACGGGAGACGCGGGGATTGTGGGCTGCCGGGGAGCCTGGTTTAACATGTATATCTAGATCAACTAGGTGCGACCTAATTCTTTTTTATTAAAAATTGGTTGGGTCTTCACAACAAGGGCGAAGATGCGGTCGAAGATGTTGCAAGCTCACCCAGAAGCCTATTCACTCGAACTTTAAAGAGATTTAAATACAGACGCAGGTAAGGAATTCCATAATGAAAACCGCTCAGTGCGGAAGGGAAAGGGAAAGCAAGAAAGTTCTTGCTGTTGACGCACGATTTAGCATGAAACAGCTATGAAACTTATAAACACAAAAAAAACACCACAAAACATTGACTCACCACATAAGTAAGCCCGCTATCCGTCCCAGCGTCGTAAGGATACAGCGGGAGCGTAACCGATTGGCTCCAAGTACAATTTACATTGCAGAGCTCCAAAGCAGAGACCCCTATGATCCAATCAGGCGAAGGCGCGAGTTTAGCCGCGAGCGACACTAAATGGTGCTTAGCGTCAACTCGGAAAACAGCGAAGGTAGATGGTATCCCCACACCCCGGGCCACTTGTTGCCATGATATGCCACGTGCTTTTATTATAGTGCGGATGTGGTCGCTCTGAAATCAAATATCAACAAACGCCACAATGTTACTGACCAGCGCGCGTGGACTTTAATTTCAAATTACATACTCAGGCCCGTATTACAGAAGGAGACTCAAGTATTGATCTATACTTAAGTATTCATTGTCTCTTTCTCTCCCTATCAAAATTACAAAGACGACTGCTATTCAAGTATAGATCAGAGTCTGAGTCACGTTCTGTAATACGGACCTCAAAAATCAAAGCATTCCCTTGCGCTGTCGGTCGCTTCGAGATACACAAACAGAGGAATCGGATCCAAAATCGTTAATTTAGAAGCAGCGTTACTGTGATTAGAAGTATATTTGAGTTGGCTGTCGAAACGGGCAGTTGCGTACACGCGTACGTACTTACACATTTATACGTGCGTATACAGCACGCACAGTAACAATTAAAGGCTAAGCTTTCTCATAGATTGCAATTAAACCACATAATATTTACTCGCTTTTACAATAACGTTCCCAGTTATTACAAGCAAACTAAACCATAAAGATGAGTTTGTAAAATATCTGACTATTTAACAAAAACTGCTCGAGTCTCTGATTGTCTCTTGCCATATTGCCATAATCTGAAGCTCAGAATGGGGATAAAAACTTTTAAAACTGAAAAGAAATAGCTGACTTCAGCCTTAAGCTCCTTCTCCAAAGAAGTGGTAGCGCCATCATCAGCCAATCTTCGCAGGCCAGAGCTGGCCACTCTCCCTTCTTGCCACACTCTGAACCGCGCGGTGTGTGACGCTCCGATGACGTCACCAAAATGAGCTCGTGCCGATTCGGCCGGGAAGTCTCGGGGATGGGTGTTGCGAGACCACAGCCCTTCGAAGGTCACCTACAATAGGAAAAATTGAAGAAAATGTATTTTTAGGGCTTCAAACTCAAAAGGCATCAACGGACTCCTATTTTTATGTATCTCGTAGAAAAACAAAATTACACAAATACTATAAATTCGAGAGTACTTTTGTGATTTTATTTGTCTTTCATGCCACAACGACTAAATGAATTTGAATAATTGGTAAATATGTAGATTACGATTATCAAATACCCGTGGGGAAAATATTACGGGAAAATTAACCTTGTGGTCAAAAGCCAACCTATCCTACTAATATTATAAACACGAAAGTTTGTGAGGATGTATGGAATGGATGTTTGTTACACTTTCACGCTCAAACGGCTGGACCAATTTGATAAAATTTGATATGCAGGTAGCTGACACCCTGGATTATCACATAGGTTACATAATTTTACCAAATTCCCACGGGAACGAAGTCACATGAGTAGATAAAGAAGTCCCGGGCGAAAAGTTAGTTATTAATCAAAAAAATCGTGTACTTACTTCATACTTGGCCTCGTCGCAAGCACAGCAGGGCTCCACGATGGACGGCTGCCTAGTGAAGCTAGCGGGGGCGGCGGGGGCGGCGCATAGCTTGCGGGCTAGTATGGAGGCTTCGCCCTTATCGTCTCCCGAAGCTTTGGCACAGAGTCGCACACACATATCTACTGCTACTGAAGGAGCGCTCCAGATTACCTGGCACCATACACTTTTCTATTGAATAAATCCTTACTAATATTATAAACGCGAAAGTTTGTATGTATGGATGTTTGTTACTCTTAGACACTCAGACGGCTGGACCAATTTTGATAAAATTTTGTATGGAGGTAGCTGACACCCTGGATTAACACATAGGCTACGTAATTTTCCCAAATTCCCACGGGAACGAAGTGCCGGGCAGAAAGCTAGTAATAAGTAAATAAACGCACACTCAAAGACCCACATTACGGTTTACCCTTGTTTCGTGGGTTCCTTGGAACACACATAAAAACGGACACGAACACCCATGACCCGAGAACATCTGCTTTTTAAACAAAGATTTACCCCGAATGGGAGTCGACCCAAGTACCCTCCGACCAAGAGACAGCGTCACTACCACTCGACCAAACCGGTCATCAAATGTTTAGATATATTATCTGTGGTTTAGACAATCTGGATAGTTCAACTAGAAGAAACCCAAGTGCCAGCCGGCCGCAAACCAAGAACGGGTAAGATCGAAATCTACATATTTGAGTGGGTAAGATGACCACTAGTAAGAAACTCGGGAGTTTTCAGATTATTTTCCATAGTGGTTCGCAGGGGATTGCAGTTAGAGCGTTCGATTATATTTTTAAAATTACACGCACGCAAGCAAACACGACACGCATACGCAAGTACACACCGCAAGTTTAATAGGAGGTTATCTTTATAATATCTACAGGGCTTTAGGTATCTCTCTTTCAACCTCTCGAGTGGTTAATCAGTCTATGAAACTGAACAACTTTCCCGAGGAACATAGGTCAAAATACGAAAAAAAAAATGTTGAGTTCCCATACAAACTGCATCAGCATATAGCGCATTTTGTATGGGAGATCAAAATTTTTTTTTCGTATTTTGACCTATGTTTCTTGGGGAAGTTGTTCAGTTCCATGGACTGATTAACCACCCGAGAGGTTGAAAGAGAGATACCTAAAGCCCTGTATAAGCTCGAAGCCAAACACACCTGTATTTCAGTTTTAGAATGCGCAGTAGCGTTTTCGACGGCCGGTTTGCAGAACTCACGCAATTTAGCCTGCGCGTCATAAGCCTGGAAAGCGCCAAGGGACTGATTGGTCGTTGACGAAGTTGAATCAATGTCTGTTGGTTCCTCTAACTCTATCCATATTGTGAATCCTGTAAACGGAGCGGGGCCTTGACCACTGTCAACGCCTTGCAGGGAAACTGGAAAACAAAATAATGGTTCATTCAAAGATATCATAGAGTGAACAAAATATTTTAAAATTGCCTCTAATAAAGAAATACTATAAAATGAAAGTCCAAGTTATGCGTATTGTGAGCATATTTCAAAGATATGTCTCTTCTTTGAATTAACTTTGTAGTTGGTTCCGAATCTGTTCCTTCGCGAATAAAACTTAGCCCTTTTACTTATTTAAACAATTTCATTAAGTTAGAGTTAACCCATCTTATAATAATAATAAAAAAAGCTACTTTTGACAATGACCAGAGAAGTCATGCCTAGCCTTGGGTGATTCCGTGCTCACAGGTGCAACATTTAGACTCACTTATGGCTTTCTATGAATAAAATATAAAACATTTATAAGAAATTAATTGGTCTAAGGGTCACATTTTTACGTGTTTTTTAAAGGTTGAATTAGCACAATAGAAGTTTAAACTGCTATCGCGGGTGCAACGAAATCAGCCCACCATTACAGATCTTAGAGCAAGAATGACAAATGTCTCCTAATTGTGAAATATTTATTTAATTCTGCTTTCATATTTTAAAAAAAGTATAAAGTCAACCAATCATTTAATTAAATAAAATCGTAAAAGAATATAAATTAGATAAATTACTTATAATGACTTTATAACTTTTCTATCCGTCGCGGGTGTAACTCGTCTAACTGAAGTGATTTTAAACCTCACTGAAAGACTTTAAATGAAAGTGAGATCAAACAAGTATATGACTAATTACTATACTCTTTTGTTACTTATAGGTTTTTTTTTTTTTCAAATAAATCAATATGTATTAGAAATAATAAGCATGTATAATTACCACCAATTTTCATGTTTGGTGCCTGCAATTTGACGCCTTATCTTGCGATCGGGTTATTTGAACATCTACAATATATTTCAATAAAACTGCATGAATTGTCTTCATAGAACGCTTATAAAAGTTGTTTTATTATGTAATTTACATCTTTCTTTTCGAATGGACGTAGAAAAGTAACAAAAACTTCAATTTTACAGATTCATGTCGAAAATCGTCTAGTGGAATCGCCCCCTTATTTCACTTTCCCACATGGTCAGGGAATATTTGCTACCAATTTTTAAAGGAGAAACAGCTAGTCTTTGAATAATACCAGTATAAAATTCTCCAGGAAGAAATAGGTCTGGATCTCCCGCGACTCCTAGGCGGTAGTTGGCGTCGGCTGGCTGCGCGTGTAAAGGGGCCCTCTCGCACTGCGGGGCGGGAGGGGTGGAGGGGGCAGGGGACACTGTTGTACCCCCCACCGCCGCCGCCAAACACAGCAGAGCCACCAGCATAACTGGAAAATCTACTGACTGAAAAACAACACAAGGATTTCGCCCGTATGACGGCATTACAATTAAATAGTGAGATCTTTTTTGCTATTAACATTGAAATTAAGCGTGTTTTTCTTTAATGTTAAGTTTTTTAAACTAAATTGTGTACTAAATTAAAATGTGCGTGAGCAATTGAAATCACTTAGGCAGCATGTACACAGCACGTACATCCATAATACTACGTACACATCTAATCACAATAGCCTCAATTCTACGCGAGCTATTATAGTAAGTCGATTGCAGAAATTCAATACTTCAATAAATGCAACATGTATACAGGGTATAGGAGCAGCTAAGCAAAAACTGAAACCCTCGATTCAAACGCTCTGGGTATTATCATTATCAGTGAGGGAAACCAAGCAAATTCTAACCGGGAAACTACACTGAACTGGACGTCCTACCTACTAAATGTTGAGAAGGGAAGGATAAAGATAATTCACAGGATACTCTGTCAAAGCAGTCAATTAGGTTACCGCAACTAAACAATTGCTTACTCCAAAAATTACAAATACAAACAAAACGTGCACATTAGTTGGTAAAAAATTAACATTCAAGAAAAAGTATACAGTTTATACAATATAGCAATTTATTGAACAACCCTAAGTAAAGCTAACACAAAGAAAACTCACCTCTAGTTTGTAAACAAAGGAACACTTCACCACGAACCAAATAATGGCAAACAAAAATAATTTAACGTGTTATAAGCATTTTTCGTTAAATGCGCCTTGTTATTATTTAAAGCTTGCTAGTTTTCCTTGAAAGAAGAAAACAATTTTCACGTATTTCGCACCCGTGTTGAATGGGAAATGACGTATAAACAGCTGACGATCGCGCTCGACTAATCCACCCTCCACCCTCGAATCAACTTATGCGTATTGGTATAGCTATGTATATGCATACAGGATTTGTCTAGGGCAGCCCCTCACTGAAACTCGACGAGGTAGGCATGCTTTATCATTTTATCGCCGCTCTCTTGAAACAAAGAAGCTATTGTTTGACTTATCTTGTCTCAGATTTTGAATTGATGATACTTTTTAAAGCACCCTTTTGAAAAAAATGTTTGCATTGACACAATGGCCAAAAAGTGACACTTTATAAGTATCGGTATAAATAAATCGTTGTGAATGTTACTTAATTCCTACATTACCAACTTTAATTACTATTATCCATTAAGTAGGTACTATTTGTCTTCTCGCAAATTCGAGTAAAAATGAAAACAGTTATAAGTTTATAACATAGTAGGTATTTATCTGATAACAAAGGCTTTCAACGCAAAAATTACTCAATAATTAATAAAAGAAGATAAAAGAAATAACAAAAAAAATGAAATAGGAGATATATTTTGAAATAGTTTATTCGATCACATTTAAGATAGTAAAATATAATTGTTATTATAGAATACATAAATTATATTTTCTTAAAATTAAATTTTAAAAGATATTCCCAAATTCTATTTACATAAATATCAATTTAATTAGCTATTAGAAAATGTATAATTACTTAAGAATTTGCTAATATAATTGAAAGATATATGTTTGTCGAAAGTTTCACTTGATACAGTGCCTCTATAATAAATTAATAATTCAGGTCGACTAGGATTGAATACCTACACTTTGGTACACATTATTAGATAGTTAATATTCGTACGTACTTATATGTAAAGACAAATTCCTTAAACTACTAAATGGTGCATTACTGTTACAATAGTTCTTCTAAGAGAAAATGGATTTTATAGACAAGTTAGTTATAAATTATAATATCGCTTATTTACTATATAGTACTTAACATCTATTTTATACTTCCATTTTTGTATTTGGCTTTACCGATATTTCGTGTAAATTCTTTCCACGTACAGAATTACAGATACCATTGAAAAAAACTGCTAAGATTACAAAAATGGTGCCCCGTATGAGCGATACAAAATAGTAAAACTCGAGCAATAAGAACGCCTTAACAATCTTCTGAATCTGGTCACGTTTGCTTGGGATCTTTGACACACCTAGATCGTAGATAAGTCATTCTATCTGGAATCTTTTAGATAAGAGGTCAGGAGTTGTGACCCAGTTATCTAACCACAAAAAATGCCTCTATAAAATGTCATGTTCGAAATGCCTTTACGCAAAACGTATACAGGCAGGCCCATAAAATAAATTAAAGAGTGCGGTCTGTTAGGCAGTTCTTTCCCTCATCCTAACTTAGTTTAATATATATCTAAAACGGTTTCACGGTTCAACTTTCTTATAATTTTGAGCCATATTTCAGTGTGTTAAAGACTGCGGCCAATTAGGCTGTTAATCCCATAACTCAAGCATTTGCTTGACGGGTTGCGAGAGGAAGTTCTCCCCCACACACGCGTGAGTTTCACCACCCCTTAAGATTTCATCATTCTTTAGTTTATTATCTATCGTCTTACGGCTCTACATTCTCGTTATTTTGAGCCAATTGGCTTAGGATAACTCGAAATTCGAGTAGTTTCGCGGGTGGCGGCCAAATATCTTCCTCACTAGCGCAGATTGTGATACTACCTTACCTTAATATCTACGGTCTTCATCAAATAATTTTGAGCCTTATGTCAGTGTGTTTAGGACTGCGGTCTGTTAGGCGGTTGTTCCCGTAACTCGAGCACATGCTCGACGGGTTGCGGGCGGCCGTCCTCCCCCACTCGTGCGGGTTTCACCACTCCTTGTGATACCATTCTGTCGAATAGGTTCACCAACTTCATTGCTTCGTACTCCTTCTGTTGGAAAGATAATTAAATGAATTAGTTTTAGAATAACTATTCTATGTTCGACTGGGAAAATTGTTGGAAGAGAAAACGTAGCGTACGTCAAGTTCAAACGCGAGGATGAAGTAAGGTATATCAGTTATCTATCATCCATAACACAAGCTTTAGTAGAGTCATTAAGCAGATTCACTTTTTTCTGCTGGATTAAAGCAAACCACTTGGTATGATTGTTCCTTAGGTTAAAATAAGCCGATAAAGATCGGTAGCCCTCGAAAATATCCCCTCTGAACCGGGAGGGGGAGGGTCAAAGAGGTGCTCCGCCCGGCGTTACTTAAAAAAATATGACCACTCATTTGTAGCTACCAGGTTGAGTTTGGTATGGTTTTCGTATAAATCAATGACGAGGAATTCATTTCTGGTATTTATTTACACATACACATACACTGGGCGTCAAAAATAAGTAGTACAGTTTTAAAATTGCGATTTCTCCCAAACTATAAAACTTAGACCTTTGAAACAAAAAAGGTTAAAAAGAAAATTTAATCTTATTCAATAAAAACTTCATGCATTATAAGAACTTATAATGCTTGACTTTAAAAAAAACGAATAAATAAAAACACTTTTTTTAAACTGTTGAAAGGTGTTGTCTTACTTAGGATTTTTGTGTTTGACACATTCGCTGCTGATAAAGCAATTGTAATTGAAAAGCATAGGTATCTTCAGAGAGTAAATTTGACTAATCATGCCTCTTTCACCAGAAGAATGTGCAAGAATCTTAGCTTTTCTCGAAGTGGGCATCAGTATGCGTCGTACTGCAAGGAGGGTGGGTGTAACTTTAAGAACGGTTCAGCGAGTAAAGCAAAGGTACGAAGAGACTGGAAACCATCTAAGGAGACGAGGTAATGGCAGACCCAGGTGCACAAGTACCCGAGAAGATCGCTTTATTGTTTCCACTGTGTTAAGAAATCGACACCTTAATGCAGTTGAGGTTCAGCAACAGCTTCTTCGGACCCGAACAGACTACATCAGTGAGAGTACAGTGAGAAGAAGACTTGCTGAAGCTAACCTGAAGCCTCTAAGACCAGCAAATGGCCCCAAACTTGAGACAGAGCATCGCGTAGCAAGACTACGCTACGCCCGTCAACACGTACAATGGGGCGAAGAAGAATGGGCTAGAGTTTTATTCACAGATGAGTCTCGATTCTCTTTATACACTTCAGATGGACGGCGGAGAGTCTACAGACGACCCGGTGAGCGATACATTCAAGCTTGTATCTCGGAAAGAGTCCAATATGGCGGGGGCTCTGTACACGTATGGGCTGGTATCTCTTCAGAGAGTCGCACAGAGCTTGTGGTAATAGAAAATGGGACTTTGACTGGTGAAAGATATGCCTCGGAGATCCTCAACGAGTATGCAGGGCCATATTTAATAAATATGGGTGATGGAGCCATCCTAATGCATGATAACGCCCGGCCACACACTGCTCACCACGTACAAGAGTACATTCAGGAGGTTGGCATCAACTTGATGGCTTGGCCATCGAGAAGCCCAGATCTCAACCCGATTGAACACGCCTGGGATGAGCTTGGGAGGCTAGTCAGAAGGCGCAGTCCACCTCCTGCCACACTCAGGGCTCTAAAACATGCGCTGATAGAAGAATGGGAAAATATTCCCCAACACCGCCTCCGAAACTTAGTGTTCAGCATGCCAAACCGGATCCAAGCTGTAATTAGAGCCCGAGGCGGCAACACAAGTTATTAAATTGTGAAAAAGTTCCAAAACGTGAAAATTAAGTGGTTGACATATCGTTAAAAATTGATACTTTTTAGTATTTATCTTAATTTTAAGTTTGAAACTTTATTCATGCCAAATAAAATATAAGTTTAATAAACTTCGTTAAGTTTACTATAAACTGCTTTTTATTTCATAAGTGTAACTACTATAGTTTAGGAGTAATTGCAATTTGAAAAGTGTACTACTTATTTTTGACGCCCAGTGTATGTACAAATGTAGCCTGTTTAATGTAAATTTATAAAAACATAACTTAAGTAGGGGTTTTCATATAGAATTATGACACGAAAAAATGTAGAACCCGACGCGGCGGACGGATTATTTGAGAGAAGGAAACTTTTTTTATTTGAATCATATAATAATTTTATGATCTGGTCCTTTTTATGATACCGAAGCGTTTATTTGCTTTTTAATATATTTTTTAATTTTGATAATTTGTGTTTTTTTAATTTTTTTTAAGTGGGTAAAAAACTACGATTTTTAAAGATTTCCACGCAAAATCAAAACTATTGAAGCTGTAAGTTTAAAATTTTGCATAGATGATCTTCAGATATTTTGAAAACTTACCTAAATGTGGTGACACGGAGTTCCCATGGGAAAGAATTATAGGGCGTCCATTTAATTGATATGTACATTTGGTGTTTCAGTCGCAGCCTTCTATATTTCAAACTATTACAGACAGCTTGTCCAAATTTTCAGGAAATACGTATTTTGATAGTAACTATCGTAAAATATAATAAATAAAATTAAAAACCTAAACTACAGTGGAATTCCCATACGACAAACGTCCAAAATATCGTATTTTTGAAAAAAAATATTGTTACTAATCTATTTCAAAAACCATACAATGTATATCCTTCAAAATTAGTACACATTGAAAACATACCATACATTATTTAAAAAATATATTAAAACTGGCCAGATATGAGCCAAACTCAAGCAATAAAATTTTAAATTCAATGTAAATAAAAACAGTTTTTTTCACGGTTTTTGGTTAATATTTACTATGGAATTGGCGTTTATAGTATGATGTGACGCAAAAATGTTTAATAAAACGAAGACACATACATCAAAGGCACGGATATTAAAGTTTCCGAGTCATAATATAAATAATAACAGTATTTCCATGAAAAATAACCAGGTGAATGTCACAAATACAGTTCGAGTGAGAATTTGTTTAAATATATTTAGCTTGAGTCCGATTCACTCTTGACTATTATTAATATATTCTTTACCTAATGTAAAGTATTTTTTAAATGTGAACGAAGTTTAAGGTGTGTGCATTACATCGTTTTTGAAATAGAGCAGTAACAAAACTTGTAAAGGAAATGCGAAATTTTGGACGTTTTGTCGTATGGGAACTCCATTGTGATTTAGGTTTTTAATGTTATTTATTTTTATTTTACGACGTATTTCGAAATACGTATTTCCTGAAAATTTGGACATGCTGTCTATAATAGTTTGAAAGATAGAGGGCTGCGACTAAAACACCAAACGTACATATCAACTAGCGGACGCCCTACAATTTGTTCCCATGGGAACTCTGTGTAACCTCATTTAGATAAGTTTTCACAATATCTGAACATCATTTATGCAAAATTTCAAACTAACAGCATCAATAGTTTTGATTTTATATGGAAATCTTTGAAAATCGGATTTTTTTATCTACAGAAAAAATCTTCTTTTGTATGGGAATTCCTCAATACCAGATAAAAATCAGATCGGCAAAATTTTTGGGTTCCACTTTTTTATTACCTCCAAGATTGTAATAAAAAATGTTTCACGAAAACCCTTTCAGTGGAACCGGGTTCCGAGGCTTTGACATTTTTTGGTCTTACGGCATGGAGTGCCCCTAGTCTTTGACATTGGAAAAACCCAAAAAAATAAAATTAATAAATAGATAAGAAAGCAAGTAAACGCTTCGATATCATAAAAAGGACCAGATTATAAAATTATTATATGATTCAAATGAAAAAAGGTTACTTCTCTCAAATAATCCATCCGCCGCATCGGATCCTACATTTTTTTGTGTCATAATTCTATATTAAAACCCCTACTAAAGTTATATTTTTATAAATTTACATTAAACAGGCTACATTTGTATAATTTTTTAACACTTATATGTCTCTTAAATAAAAAAATATAGGCTGCGAAAGGTTTTTTTTTGTGATTACAATTTTATATTTTTGCGATTACTTAAAAAACCATTGCACATATGTGTAAAATAAATACCAGAAATGAATTCCTCGTCATTGATTTATACGAAAACCATACCAAACTCAACCTGGTAGCTACAAATGAGTGGTCATATTTGTTGAAGTAACGCCGGGCGGAGCACCTCTTTGACCCTCCCCCTCCCGGTTCAGAGGGGATATTTTCGAAGGCTACCGATCTTTATCGGCTTATTTTAACCTAAGGAACAAACATACCAAGTGGTTTGCTTTAATCCAATTTCCGAAACTCAACTCATTTTTTCCCGCTTACTGACTCTACTACTTTGCTTAGTTTTGCACTGTGTAAAGTGTCCAAGAATATTTACTATTTTATCAGACAAACACAGACCTAAGAAAATTACTAATTTTAATCAGTAGACAACAATAACAGCGTAGGTATTGTATTATACGCAATAATACATTCCGTAATCAATACTGCTGTGGTTTTCAAATACGTATTGAAAGAAAACCGCAAGCGCAATGTCAAAGCCACAAACACAGGAAATATGTTTAAAACAATAAATACTTAGTTCCTTCCTAAGTATGTTTTAATGAGCTGTGTGCATTTTTTCAGCTCTGCACTTGGTACTATTTGTTAAAATATGTCGATCCATTTCGAAGGTCAAACTTCCTATTCATAATTAACCAGGGTAAATAAATTAAGATACCAAAAATTCAACAAATTATTTAAAACAACAGTATGATCTTTCAGTTCATAACACTCATTAGCAAGTAAGAGAAAGACGTAAATCACTTTAGCAGATCAAATATACAGAAATATTTTAACGAAACTGGTAAACATCGTTTTAGGACCAGACCACAACCTATATAACTAGATAAGATAAGATAAGATAAGATACTTCTTTATTTACTTTAAACATGGTTTAAAAAGATGTTATACAATAAAAGTGGCCTTACATGTTTAGCTAAATAATTGTAGCATGCAAATATAGAGGTGATTAGGTACAGTTTAAAAAAAAAATCAATATCATTAAATAATCATAAATGCAGTCAATAATAATCAAAATAATAATCAATATCAAAAAATAATAGTCAATTAATCAATCAAAACAATAATCAATAAGAATCAATATAATCAAATAATCAAAATAAAATCAATGTAATCAATCATGAATAAACAATAATTACGATTCCACAAATAAATACTAAATTAGCTCGAGTCTATAGTAATAAACGTGTGTATTCAAAGCAAAGATCTAGGATCAGCTTCCCAAGAGAACTTACCTGTTCGTCGGTCATTCCAGCGAAGGGGTCTAGTCTCGGTGGTCGAGTGCAGCCCACCACTGGATCAATATGGGGCTGGGCCTGCAGATATTCCTCTGTATCGGACTCGTCACTGCTTGATGAAAATGCGTTGGGCCCTGTGTTCCCACCCAGTAATCCTTTCTGAGCTAAGTGTCCCGCCGCGTTGCCGAAGCCAGTGTATTTCACTAAGCGGCCCACTGGACAAAGTGTTTTTATCATATAAAGCGCTTTTATTCACTGTCCAATCATACTGGATTATCCGAGAGAAATGGAGCTTCCTCGTTAGCTTTATCTCTCTGAGATAGTCCAGTAAGTCGGATAGTGAGTAAAACGCTTAAGTTTCATTATTTTACCCTTTAACTTTATTAAAAACTAGCATGCCGCTCGGGACTTCGTTCCCGTGGGAATTCGGAAAAATTATATAGCCTATGTCCATCGGGGATAATGTAACTTTCTAATGGTGAAAGAATTTTTCAAATCGGTCCAGTAGTTTCGGAGCCTATTCAACGCAAACAAACAAACAATCAAATCTTTCCTCTTTATAATATGTATAGAAGAATAAGAAGTAAAAGCAACTAGTCTGCAACAGGTTTCGTCAAGATTTACAAATAAATACTAAATTAAAAAGTGACGTCATATTTATGTGTTTTATAATGCTAACAAATAAAGCAACAGCCGATTACTCTATCTCTAGGAGATTTTGCTGTTTTCAGCATAAAAGTGGAGGTTGCATTTGCATAATCAAAGATCAATTATACTTAATTATAAGCTACGTTTAGACACACGATTTCGATTGCCTTCTAAGCTTACATTGGCAACTAAGTCTCACAATTTTGAAAAAAATAACGAAATAATGTTACAAAAAAAAGTATGACACTATCTCATTTGGTCATCTTAAATATTCCTTACCTTTGCCTTTGCATATTATAAACAAGAACTCAGCAACGAGATCTCTAACAGAGCTCACAGGAGTAGTCAGCAGCCTGCAGAGCTGATTCCTGAGAGTATTTCCCTTCTCTGGGGGCCGCGAAACGTCGCGTAGGGGTGGTAAGACCACTTGGCGAAGGTACTTCCTTTGCTCACGGCACCCACGGGATCCTTTGTTCATTACTGTTAGGATTGGAGACAGGTTCTCGTATTGGTTTTTCGTGTTCTGTAAAAAAATACAATTAGGTACCACAATTATTTTTAACACCTAAAGGACTATGCAAACGATTCCCATTCCATCCATACTAATATTATAAATGCGAAAGTAACTCTGTCTGTCTGTTTGTATGTCTGTCTGTCTGTCCGTCTTTCACGTCTAAACTACTGAACCAATTTTGATGAAATTTGGTACAGAGATAGAGCCTGGGAAAGGACATAGGCTACATTTTATCCCACAGCTGGGCACGACATAACCTGTAGTCTACGCGGGCGGAGCCGCGGGTGGAAAGCTAGTAAATAAATAAGTTGAAGTTGCCGTAAAGGACGCTCAGGATTGTTTTTTTTATTCTAGCTTTTTTGAACTTTACATTACAAAGGATATCGCCTAATCGATTCAATTGTATAATAATGTGTCATCAGTTCAGCCACTAGGTTAGGATGGAGAGACGGAAAATAACTTTTTATGTGACTTATAAATCAAAGAGGACTTATTAAAATAGAAAAAACTAATCTATAATTTGAACATCTAGGTAGGAATGCATAATTCATGGTATAACATAACTTACCGTTGTCTTAGTTAACCGGTACTGCAGTAACTGCACGAGGGCCTGTAGTGCATCCATGTTCCTGCCTGCGAACGTGTACTGGGCAGTCTCGCCGCTGTTTAGTGGAGGGGTGAGGTACGGGTAGAATGTTAGAGGTACACTGAAAAAAACTATATGTTGTATCATCCAAAAATTTTAATAAAAGGGTCCTTTCATTAAATGATAAGATAGACACGAAATAAACCAAATGATGTCCAAATTCAATAAAAAAATTTAAAAGAAAGAAAATTAAGATGTAAGATGATTTTGACATACTTTTGACGTCTGCCTTGTTTTTTTTGCGACATGGAGGATGATAAAACCTTATTAAATAGATTGGGGACACAGGTATTGGTTTTAATATATATTATGGTCGACATGTTAAGGTATTTATAGTTATACCATTGGCCGCCAGGTTTGCCAGGCTTCGACAAAAATATTAGCACCCCTTTCAAAACATGTTAAGTTAACAATTAACTTTTAGAATGAAGTGCATTTTTTATTCTAATCATCTTCAAATGCTTTTTTTCAATAAATAAGATTATAGTATAAGTGTTGAACTACTTAATAGAAATGCTTTCAGAAGAATAAAACTGCTTGGTTAAACAGGCATGCACTAGAAAATAGAATTTTGTTTCATTTTCCTGGATGACAAAGAATCTGAAATGGGACTAGGTGCTAAGAAGAAGGTATTGCCATGAGGCTGGTATAACCACCTAGAGTGGCAGAAGCCTCGTAAAATAAAAGATTTAAAAAAAAAGATGGTATTAAACTACTATGTTATTTGATACCTGGTTAATAAGTTAGCAATGTTACTGCGTAGATCCATTAGTTTATCTTCTGTGGTAGTCTGAGCATAGAGCAGTGAAGTTATAACAGGCATAAGTTTCATGTACATTGCTTCTTCTCTATCATCAACTGGCTCCTCTGAACCAGAGCGCAGAATCAAGTTGAACTGGGCCTTCAGTATTTCACACACTATTGCTTGCTGGCTATCCTGTATAATGGAAATGTTATTTTAATGTACAGGGTTGCAGGTAATATTTTTTTTTAAGAGGTGATAGTAGAGACCATTAGCTATCAAACCACACTCAGTCAGATGGGGAAAAAAAAAAACCGGCCAAGTGCGAGTCGGACTCGCGCACCGAGGGTTCCGTACAAACCTAACTTAAAAGTATTATAGACCTGAGTATTGAATATGAATTTCAATTTAATACCTCTACGCGTTCATAAGGAAAGGGGCAGTAAGTTTAAAATTATTAAAAATATTTTTATTATATGATGTAATTAAAAATTTACGGTTATCGCAATTTTTCCTTTATCTGTGCTATAAGACGTTGCTTCGCACCAAATTTCAAGATTCTGAGTTCACGGGAAGTACCCTGTAGGTTTTGATTCCTTTGCGAGTGTCGAAAATTTGCGGAAATTTGCGGCATAAACGGCTGTATCTTTTGATTGCGTTGGCTTAGAAGTTTGATTTTTTCACAGCTTCAAGGGACAGTAGACCTGAGTAATTGATATAAATTTCAGCTTCATACCTCCACGCGTTCCTGAGAAAAAGGGTCTTGACAGACGGACGGACGGACGGACAGACGGACAACAAAGTGATCCTATAAGGGTTCCGTTTTTTCCTTTTGAGGTACGGAACCCTAAAAATGAACCAAATTGGGAAAAAAAATGAACCAAATTGGGAAAAAAAATCCTCTTTAAAGAATTTTGGTACACCATAGTTTTTTTACATTATTTTAGTTAAATAACAACAAAGATAAGGATTTAAAACATAAAAAATTTGAATGAGTACAAACCTCACTTTTTGGCCATTTTTTTAACCCCACCCCCCGTATGTGATCATAGCGTAAATATATTATTCTAAATCTAATCATGGATTCTAACCCCCCCAAATAATGCAGATGTATATATTTTTTTTAAATTGGTACATTTTTTCCCCATCTACCTGAGGGTAATTTGATAGCTAATGATCTTTACTATCACCCCTTTAAGGGATTTAACAAAGTTTAGACAAAGTGCAAAAAACACATAATCAATATTTTAGGAAATGATTCAGTAGAGAAAAATCAAATATTAAAAACTTACCTTCAAGAAATATACAGGTCCGCCTTCGAATGAACCACTGCAAGAGCCGAATGCTTCAGGTGTGGAGGCTTCCAGAATGACCTCATTCAGACAGCTGATCAAATAGTCCATTCCATGGAGCTCATCTTTGATCTTAGCCTTTATATCCTGTCTTAAAGCTGTCAGAATGAACAGGAGCTTCATATCAAACAGCATTATTTCATCTTTATATGGTATTTCTTTATACACTCTAAGTCTAGCAACAAGACCCTGGGCAATGCTGGTATGGGCACACAGTGCCCGAGTAACTTCACTGTTATAAGCCAAATTACACAAGCATTTCAAAGCCTCCACTGCTACATCTTTATCGGGAAGATCTAAGGGTACCATCGACTCCTCATCCAGGCCCACAAAGTTGTATAACCCGGCTCTCTCTATCAGAATTGTTACCCATTTCTCACAGATAAGGTTTTCTAAGTCAGTTTTGTCACGACTGAAATAAAATTACATGCTTGTTATGATTTCCAAAAAAAACTTTAAAATATACCTTTTCCATCAACAGAAGATAAATTTTAAATCTACTTAACAATAAATGATTTTACTATAGGTAATTTTTGTATCAAGGCCGCAGAAGATGACAGAAGTCTGAAAACAAACCTCAAAAGTCGAATAGCAGCTAAACACAGGGCATGTACAGGAGCTGAACAAGGATTTTGAAGATGTTGGAATAATGCAGTCCACAATAACACACGACCATTGTTCGCAGACAAACCCGGAAAGGTAAAAACATTTTCATTCTGAAACATTGATAATAATTAGAAAATATACTGAAAGTTTATTCAGAAACAAGTAAATAGTGAATACTACGTACATTTTCCAAAAACTTTCGCAGTATCTTTGCAACTTGATCCAAGTTAGCTTCGTTACTTAGAATACCAATTTCTTCATCTTCCATGGTTCCAATAAACAGTTAATTAGTAAATATACCAAGAAAAGTTTACACACAGTAAAAAAATTAATACATTGGAAAATTATTTACAATCATACCTACACAACACAACATGAACAAGACAATACTCCAAGATCTGTCAATGTCAGTCGAGTCGAGTCAATCAACAAACCATCCAACACTAAAAAAACCTATAAGAACAAAACCGATTTTGAATTCATATATCGAGTGGAAGTTCTTCTTCGATCTTTTTATCCAAATTGCATTGCATCGAAACTAAAAAATCTTCACGAGTAAGCCATCCATAGATTATAGAATGGTTTTTTGACGTTGATTGACAGTTGACATTGACGTAACCCCTGATGTGATCGTTCAATTGGGGGATCTGGAGTTTATAATCAATATTTTTCGGAAAAAATATTAATATTCTGGCCTGAAAATGGCTACAGTAGCTTTAAAAGGCCAGGCCACATCAAGAATACTTGGTGGGTGACATTTTCATATATTTATTATTACTAAAACATCGCGTTAACTCTTACATAATTCCTTGATTTGAATGGCATGGAATGACGAGATTTACATGATACTGATAATCCAAATTTTAACAGTGTTGTTTTTTGATTCTAGCAAAAAATGGTTGTATGGGTGTGTTATATATAAAGTCTGCCCCATACAGCCAAGATCTTAACATAGCTACATATAAAAGGGGCACCGGTGGTCGTAGCAGCTTCAATGGCATAGTGGCTACTGTATTTGGTGCCACAGGGTTCCTCGGCCGGTATGTTTGTAATAAGCTGGGAAAGTGTGGAACTCAGGTAATTCTGATTTAATAGCCTTAGATTCTGAAACAAACCAATTCTGAATGTTGTTTCTCCTTTCAGACACTTAGATATGATACTTTAGTAAAAAGCTGTTATTAACATTTTAGAACAATTAAAAGAAAGTGTAAAGTATCTACTCAGATCCCCAAACTGCACTATTCAATACAATATACTTTACTATATTGGAATATTGCCTGTTTTTTTTAATAGAAAAATAGATATATTTGATTGCTACACAATAGTCTACTACTGGTATTCAGGCTATTCATATTATATTTACAAAACAATTTATTCTAGATGATCATCCCTTTTCGAAGTGATTTCTATGATGCTGCTAGATTGAAAGTCTGTGGAGATCTTGGACAGGTGTTGTTCACCACATACGACATTCGTGATGAAGCATCCATAGCCAAGGCTGTCAAATACTCCAATGTTGTCATAAACTTGGTCGGCCGTGATTATGAAACCAAGAACTTCAAGTATATGGATGTCCACGTTCATGGCCCACGTACCTTGGCAAAGTAAATAACTCTTTTCTTTTTTATATCGCAGTAGTGTATTTTAGCGGTGGTCAAATTCGACACATACTTTTTTGTTTTATTTTTTTATCTTAAATTTTTAAAAGGTGGGTCTAGGTGGCCAATCTAGGTGGTTCTATCTATATACAGAGGGGACACCGCCAACCACTTACTTGGGACCGTTTCACCCAAGTCACCATAGTTTTACCTCTGCCTGTGCTGATAGTTCCACCTCTTTGAACCTATTGGAAGCCTTTGCATACCTTATTATCTCCTTATGATAATGTCTTATATTTGGTCTTCTTTTATCTCATCCATACATGGAAAAGAGAGGCATGCATAAGAGAAGAATGGCAAAAACTAGGGGAGGCCTATGCCAAGAAGGCAATCCAAATTCAAACTAATGAAGAGGAAGAGATTTAGCATTAAAATTAATAAAACAAGAAAGAGGGTAATGTTTATTTATGTTAAATAAAATTATTGCGATGTTTAAGATGTTATAAAAATAAGTTTCTCTTATAATCTTTGCTTTTTTCGATACTTGTAACTTTTTCTTACACACCCCATTTTATTTTTCAGAATCTGCCGAGAAATGGGAGTGGAACGTTTTATCCATGTCTCTTACTTGAATCAAGGAGAGTCACCGAAACCCTTGGTGCTAAAGAACCCGTCAATGTACAAAATTAGTAAACATTTGGGAGAGGTAGCTGTCAGGGAGGAGTTTCCCACCGCAACAATATTCAGAGCTTCAGATATCTACGGCTCAGAAGACAGATTTCTAAGGTTTGGCTTTTTTCAGTATTCATTTAAATGCAGATTTCCATTAAAAACTCAACAAAGCCAAACTTAGGTCTGTATTACAGAACGGGACTCAGACTCTGATCGATACTTAAGCAGCAGTCGTCATTGTAATTTTCATAGTGAGAGACAAAAAACAATCAATACTTAAGTATAGATCAAGACTTGAGTCTCCTTCGGTGATAAGGGCCTTAGTATTTTAAATTGGGTGAAATGGTCCCAAATAAGTGGACTGATCACCCGCCTGTGCCTGACAGGCATAGATAGATAGATAGAGATAATATTTTAAAACATTCCTTATGCCATAAGGAATTTCACTGCCTGACTTTAAGGCACAATAGCTAAGTTGGTTAAAGCACCGGGATATCTAATCCTGGGGTCGTGGGTTCGCAACCCACTCGCGCCGAACATTTTTCTCACCCTAAAAATTCTTAGTGAAAGTAAAAATTTATAAAATAAATTGGGTGAAATTATCCCAAATAAGGGACTTCTGCCAGTGTCTGACGGACATCCCCTCTGTAGATAGAAGGTAGGTTGGTGGGTTTGTTCCTGTAATATCTTTTACAAGATTTTAGCTATTAAAGGATTGAAGAAACTTAAATTATTTTAAATCATGTCAGAAACCTATTGGACAGTTTAATTCGCCAACAACGTAACAACAGGAAGGGCGCAGGCGCTAATTTGGTCTATCGCATCCTTACATCAAGTAAATAAGCCTCATGCAATGGCGACAGTTTCTTTTGTATAGCTTTACGAATAATCGAATATTGTGGCGGATTATGAGCAATACACCACAAACACTTATTTTGTTACAAACCCAGTTGGTCAAAATACGCTATTCGTCATAAACTGTCTATCATGAAGGTTTCTTACCACAAATGCATAAAATTCCTTATTTTTCAAAATAACCTGAAGTTGAAAAAGTGCTATGGTATTTTTCAATAAACCAATTTGTTTTTATGACAAAGTGCGTGTGTTGTACAACCTACAGCATAATATGTGACTTACCTAAATCTTGTTGGTGACCATTGCGTAAGAATTTAACCAAATGCTTTTGTGACGTATAATCACAGACCTATATCGTGATAAACGAAAACAGCGCTTCAAACTGTTTAAGAACGTAGCGTGTCTAACTTTTCGTACTTAAGATGACGTCCCGAGCCAGATTTAGTGATGGGAAATCAAGACCGCGCGGAAACGATTCAAAGGCGCTTAATTAAGTAAAATAATCATGTAAATCCGATTAAAATCGACTATCATTTACGGCATAGGTCTCAAGCGGACTGACTTAAGTCGGACAAAACTATGACCGTGGATCACACTTTTTACACGCAAGGTAGGTAATTTTTTATCGTCTATCTCGATGTAGGTCTGTGCTCACGTTTCCTTTGGATTCAGCCCAATAGAAACGTTGAATACAATAGAAACGTGAGTAATTTAGCTATGGTAAAGACGTTCAAACTTACCGCGATCGCGGGTACATTAGAAAAAACTGAAACCCAGTCAGACTGTTATTCTGAATTATTTTCCAGTGGAATTTTTCTCAGGAAAAAATTATATATTTTTAATATTTTCTGCTTATTCTAATATTAATTTCCAATAAAAAACAATGACAACAGCTTAAAACACGAAAACCAGCAATGTACAGGGACAACGGCACATCATGCTATCCAAAACTGTCAAATTTCTTCATTCGATTTTCGATTTTATCTCCAAGTTTTAGAGTTTAATATCCATTGGGGAAATTTGACAGTTTGTGATCACCTGATGTACCGTTGACTGTTCATCGCATTCTGACAGACGCGCGCGCGGCGTGTGGGGGGACTGTGGCCAGGCTTGGTTGGCGCCAAAGTAGGTAAATCAGAAAAAAAATATTGATTCGCGCACTGGAGATTTGATCACATATATATTAATCAAATTCTTTTTGTAGGAGCTTCGCGTCAGGATGGCGCATAAACGGGAGTTACTTGCCACTGTACGCCAACGGTATGAAGACTATCAAACAGCCTGTGTACGTGTCAGATGTTGCTCAGGGCATTATCAATGCTATCCGTGATCCTGACACTAGAGCCCAGATTTACCAGGCTGTCGGGTAAGTTAATATTTTTAGTCTTAGCAATTGGTTGTAGGGCAGTTTCTGACAACGAAAACAGTCGGCAAGAGCTTGCTTGATGTATTTTTTTTACCATTTATTTATGTCAGATGACCTAAAGAAGATAGCGGGTAGTGGCTGGATGAAAACAGCGGAGGATCGTGCAAAGTGGCGCACCTTGGGGGAGGCCTATGTTCAGCAGTGGACTGCAATAGCAGTTACCTTAAAGACTGGTGTAGTACCGAATAGAGAAAAAATGGGGTACTTTAATAACTAAGCTATGTGCGCCTCATGAATAAACTTTCAAAAAATTGTGAGCACTGAGCAAAAGATCCAAATGTTTCCCTATGTATGGCCTGATAAGTAAATTTGTATACTCAAAAGCAGTTGAAGAAGGAGCGTCGATGGTCTAACGGCTAGTGGGTCGGACTTGTAAGCGAGAGATACCGAGTTCGATCCCCAGTGCCGCTATGTACCAATGACTCGTTTTCTGAGTTATGTACATTAGTTGCACACTAACCGATGCTCTCACTGTGAGGGAAAACATCGTGAGGAAACCTGCACATTCAGGAGACTGATTGTGTGAATGTGTGTCCGGTCAGGTTCCCCTGTTAACTGAGTCACGGAGGTCAGATGGCAGTCGCTCCACTGTAATGACTTAACCTGCCAAACCCTGGATCATGGTCAAGCGTACCCCGAATGAGAAACGGGACTTAAGCGCTAGGAAGAAGAAAAGCAGTTGAATAATATGTCAGCTGCCTACTCTTCCCAGACGTACTGTAAAAGTCAGTAAGTGGGACGCGAAGGTTTTGCTGTATTGTGGTGGGCGAAAGGCTGACCTCTGAATTTATGTCAAACGTGGCATGAAGTGTTTTTAACTGATGCTCTGCCTACTCCTATAGGGATTTTAGGCGTGAGCGTATGTATGTATTTATGTAAAAGCAATTTTTACGCATTCGCAAAGGAGCGATATAAAGTCCGTGCCCAGTTTTTTTTTTTTTTTTTTACTTGTTTCTATGGAACCTGTTTTCCGAAATAAATGATTTATTATTATTATTATATCCTCTTAAAATGCACCTACAAGCGAAAAGGTCTTCCCTTCCGTAGTTTCTTCCACTCGCCATGTCCTCTCATTCGCATGCGCACGTTTAGTTTTCCTATTTGTAAAGACGAAGCTGGCTTCGTGAAAAGGCAAATTAATTTCGTCGTGTGCACTCAAGAGCACTTCCAGCTTAACAAACTAAACTTTTAAAATCGAAAACTGCCCTGCATCTGTACCAGATTGCCCGCCGTGTGGTGATCGGTTGATAATAACATCACCCCATCTCTTCGTGGGTGTCGTAAGAGGCGACTAAAGAAACACAAATGAGACCTGCTTCCTAGTAATCCATCTCAGGCAACGACACCTTAAGTTTGTTTTGAATCTGAGGTGGCGTCTTATGATCTCATGCGGTATGGTAGGCTCCGTAAAGGGCTGTCTGGTTCGCGACCACCCTCCTACCGAAGTCCGACGCCAAACAGCTTGCTGTGTTCCGTCGGTGCGTGGGAGTACCAGTGCCTTAATTGGCATGTTCTAGGTTAACTCGCTCCATCGTCGACCTCATCTATGACCGTGCTCAAGATTGGGGTCAAGTCAAGAGTTAACTCATCTCATAATAAAATTAAAATAAACTTAATGTTTTTCTCTGTTATATTCAGGCCGAAGAGGTATCTTTTGGCGGATCTTGTCGACTGGTTCTTCAAACTAATGCGTAAGGATGACAGATGGGGCTACAAGCGTTACGACATGAAGTATTGTCCGATCACACCATTTAAAGTTCTGTTCGTTCACCTGATCTCCCCTGCGTACCCATTGGGCGGTTTCCACTGGAACTCTCTTGAGAAGGTAACAACAGTTCTAGCAATTCAGTAGATACTAGATGTAAAGTGAACTTTTCAGCGTTCTTTTTTTCTCGGCAAAAAAAAGGTAAGGAACAAAATGTCGAAGTACTTCGTAATATTTTCGAAGCACCAATGTCTTAGAAACAAAGCCCATGGTCCACAAATTCAAAATATTAAAATGATAAAAAACATTTTTAAAGCAAAATCTTCCGGATATTACTGTAGCATACATTTTCAATTTTAAAGAATTAAATAATAATACTAACCCGTTTATTTGATTTGAAAAATTACACTAGGTAATTTGCAAGACTTTTTGCTTAAAATCATTTCAACTTTTAATTTGGTTAATGTGGGCCCCATTTTTTAGTTACGTTACGGGGTTTTCTAAAAACTAAAAATTTTTTTACTAAGTGAGTTTATTTTTTGTAATGAGAAATGTAGCTTCATTTTCTTTTTCATATACACTGTAATATCTGACTCAATTGACCATTTCGCCGTTTTGACATTTTACGTATCAAAATTATAACCCAGAAACCGTTTTCGATAACGGTATAAATAGCCTGGATACTATTCTGTCTGTACCGTCAATCTGATGCTGATGCTATCCATCGTAGCACGACCCAAGCCTAAACTTAAAAGTTATTCTTAAAACTTGAAACCATACAAAATAGCTTAGAAATTGTTCAACTTTGTACCCCATTTTTAACCCCTGACTTTAAGTCTTACGGGATGTTATAAAATTGACGTGTATCTGTAGCATCGTAGAACCTAAACAAATAGACCGATTTCGATGCGGTTTTTTTGTTTGTAAGCTGACGTAATCGAGATGGTTCTTTGCTATTTTGACCAAATTGGTTCAGCCGTTTAAAAGTAATAAGCAACGAAATGTCGGGGTGATAATTTTTTTTTAATTTTGGAGTTATGGTAGGTATCATCATCTACATCTTAGGAAAGCGCTGAATTTACATTGAATTCATGGCAGTTTATCTCAGCCTACCCCGAAAGGGATTATAGGCGTGAGTGAATAGATAGATTGCACGCACAAGGCAAACTTAAGCGGGTTACCAGACGCTCGTTGCGTGCAAAATGAAGGGCACTGTCTATGTTTCAGATCTTGATTTCACCTAGACAGAAAATCAGTCGTCAATTGGTCAAAATTAGTCTGCAAAGGAGACAATTGGTCACCCTCCCGTTAAAGAGCTTTAAGGATTTTTTCAAAATATCATCAATAAACGTATTGACGTTTAGTGACGATATTTTGCCGCAGGCTCTCGGACTACTGTGCAATTATTAAAATGCGTGTAACTTTTTAAATACGCATCGATCAATTGTGATTTTTTGTGACTAATTTCGACTAATTCAAGGCAACATCTGGGTGAAATCAGATCTTCGCTGAGTAGTGCAGTTTTTGTGGGCAGTGCCGAAATAAGGGACCTCAAAAAGAATGAAAAGTCCGAGAAAGACTTTGCCTTATAATGTGTTCCATTTACTTAGTTTTAAATAATTTGCAGGAAGCCACCACAGATGTCGTCGATGATAATTTGCCAACACTGGAGGATCTTGGTGTTTGTCTGACTCCTATGGAAGACCAAGTACCCTGGTTGCTAAAACCATTCAAAGCTTATCCGTACTATATCGACAAATTAGGAGAGTTCCCCACACCAGCCAATCCTCCTGTCACCAATGCTCTATGAAATGTCTTCGTTAAATCATTTATAATATAAAATAATTTAAAAACGTTATCTATAATGAATATGAACATAACAACTACTACATATTACACCTGATACTTCTTTTATGTAGATAATATCAATGCTCTGTAATTAAATTCATAAATCTTTCATGCTTGTGTTTTACTAAAATTCCTAGTCTCCAAAAACAGAATTGGTAGTAAAATTTAATTTCTTTTTCATCCCAAATATTACTTAGTTGTTTTTGGCTTGTGATTGATGCTTGGATTATGTAAAAAGAAAATATGATAGTCTATGCAATGTTGCTTGTTTTACAAAATATTTTAGTCTCCACAAGAAGCATTCATTTACTAGACTCAATCACAATTTCATCCAAATCTGTTTAGATGTTTTGGTCTAACTTGAAATAAAAGAAAACATAGCTTATGATTTTTTTATTGAACTTATTTTTAAGGTGCCGGCCTGCCACGTCCAAAACCTCCTCTCTGTAACAAAAGAAAGGGAAATTTTTAAAATAAGACAAGGAAATACAATTCCAAACCCAGAAACAGCAAATTAAAAATAATTTGTCCTTGTTACAGTTTTTGGTTATAGAGAGAGCTCATTCGTATGCTACCTTGGATAGACATAACTAATATCTTATAGTCTAAGATCCAAACTAGAAACGAACTTTACCCATCTGTTAATGGATGAAAAGTATTTTAAATCAATTTCAGTATGTTAATTCAAAAATGTATCCCAACTAAAAATTCCTTATATTAATTAACCATTGAAAAATTACTTTTTGAATTTTAGAGCTCTGTACACCAAAGTACAATTTGCATTGTATAAAACCATAACTCAGTAATTGTTTCACACAATGCACCTTTTTCGGTTTTCTGAATTATTCTTTCAAATAAGTTCTTATTAAAATAAATAAGAACACAACCACATTTCTCAAATTTAACCACAATTTACTGATCTTGGCAACCCTCCATGCTGGACTGGAAGTGAAAGAAAAACTTAGAATGTGCCAGCTGTCAACTCTTCCCAGGCATACTGTAAAAGTCTGTAAGTGAGATAGATGCGAGGGTTTTGTTGTATCAGAGGGTTTTAATGGTGACAACCTCTCACCATTCTATAACATGTTATATCTTATAACAGTCACAATTTGTGTCAAACGTATCCCATTAGGGATAACAGGCATTGAGCTTATTTATGGAGTGCGTATAGTTAGCAGCCTCAAAGACGATTTTGATGGTTTTGACTATGTCAAAGAATAGTTACTAAATAGTGATAAATAGTGACAAAAGCATATAAATAGTGACTCTGTATTTAAAAAGATATTCGAGGTTCTTAGTGAGGCTGCTAGCTTGACGTATATTTAGCAGACACACTAAGAAATACAGCTCGTATCAAATTGACTTATATGTCAAAAAACTGTGATTAAATAGTGACTTCTAATACTCGAACTTTCAATAATAGTGATTCAATACATTTCGAGATATTACAGCATATCGGTGAGGCTGCTAACTTGACGCTGTTGGCAACGGTCATTCCAAAGAAACGGGCTGGAATTTTAATCAAATTAATATACCAAAAAATAGTTACTGAAATAGTGATTCCTATGATATATTAAAAAAAAGAATCCTTCTTCTCTATTCCTCAGAAATCAGTCGTAAACTTCTACGTACTAAATCTCGATGTAGGTTTTTGATCAATTTTAAACTTTATTGCAATATGATAGGGTTTAAAACTAATTTTTATAATGTGGCGAGTACCGTCGCGCACAATAGTGGAATGTACTTACTGATATGTTTTTAAACGAGTCAGTTTATATATACGTATTTAATTTACCTGCTCGTTTTGTATTCAAAATAAGTGTTATGAGCGTGGAAGAATGATATTGCATAATTTCAATTAAACTGTTATTTTTATTTAGCAACCTAAAATTACACGTAGGTTCTTTTTACGAAATACTTAGTTTTTTTCCGAGAGATGGCGTAGTTCTTAATATGAACAGATATTGTCATTTAAGATGAATTATTGGGTGAAACTGTAATTTCTTAATATATCCCCACTATCTTACTAATATCATAAATGCGAATGTAACTGTCCACCTGTTTGTTACGCTTTCACGCCTACAGAACCGATTTTGAAGAAATTTGGTACAGAGATAGATAAGACCTTGGGAAAGAATATAGGCTACATTTTAAACCACATCTGGGTACAGAATTCAAAGACCATATATGTATTTCTTAGCTATGTCTTCAATTTATATTTCTTCACTTCTCTCACTCTCCGTAAACTGATAGTGTTTTGTTTACGAAGAACTATGGCGGCAAAAAGCACTGCCGCTGGATCTTTGTCGAAACCAAACGGAGCGGATACACTGTATCACTTGAATTACGTTTTAACCGAATTCCAAAAAGGAGGAGGATTTATGTTCGACTGTATACAGGGTCACAGATAATATAATACTAGAGACAGGGTGGAATTTTGTAATGCCACCTGAAGGGAAAGTACTCTTAATACTGTAGATAGAAAATTGTACTCAAAGAAAACATTCCTTTATTTTTGAAAAGAAAGAAAACTGCATTCAAGGATTTTAGAAAATTCGCTTGCCACAACCGGGAATCGAACCGACTAAAATCTGCAAGAATACCCTTACAATAGAATCCGGACAAGAGTCCCTTACAATAGAATCCGGCAATCATGTAAACAAGATAATTCAAACACGATTACTCCGTAATTGCTTACATTTGAATATCGATCCTGATCATATTTACATTTTAAGGAACCATACATTGTTCTTACAATCATTTCGACACCAAATAACTTCTTTATGATAGTTATTTTATTAAAAAATACTCGGACGTCGAAAATTTCAATGATTTGTAAAACAGTTGTAACGGAACGTTTTTACGGTTTAAATTTCACACCCGGAACTGTCGTGCGGTCTCACCAAGCGTGTTTCAAGTATGAGGGGTGGCATCGGCTATCTTTCGTCGGTGTTGCCGCTTTTGTGCGAAAGCACACAGGTTATGTTATGAGTTTGTTTCGAGTCGGGTTGAACATTTATTTCAAATTTGCAAATCGATTACAGTAAAAGAATTCAAAGACTTCTGATTTATTAAAGAGTTTTTCAAATGATTAAATTAACTAGTTTTATTCAATTTTCACCAAAAATTCACCTAAAATTACGTTACCTGTTCCTGTTAAGAAATACGCCATCTCTTGGAAAAAAACTGAGTATTTCGTAATAGGAACCTACATGTAATTTTAAGGATACTAAATAAAAATAACAGTTTCATTAAAAGTAGGTATGCAATTTCCTTCTCTCACACTCATAACACGATTTTAAATATAAAATGAGTAGGTAAATATGTATGTATATATACTTCCTTAAAAACAAATCAATAAGTACATTTCACTTTTCTGCGCGACTGTACATCGAGATTTAGTACGTAGAAGTTTAAGACTGATTTCTGAGGAATAGTGAAGAAGGATTCTTTTTTTAAATATATCATAGGAATCACTATTTCAGTAACTATTTTTTGGTATATTAATTTGATTAAAATTCCAGCCCGTTTCTTTGGAATGACCGTTGCCAACAGCGTCAAGTTAGCAGCCTCACCGATATGCTGTAATATCTCGAAATGTATTGAATCACTATTATTGAAAGTTCGAGTATTAGAAGTCACTATTTAATCACAGTTTTTTGACATATAAGTCAATTTGATACGAGCTGTATTTCTTAGTGTGTCTGCTAAATATACGTCAAGCTAGCAGCCTCACTAAGAACCTCGAATATCTTTTTAAATACAGAGTCACTATTTATATGCTTTTGTCACTATTTATCAATATTTAGTAACTATTCTTTGACATAGTCAAAACCATCAAAATCGTATTTGAGGCTGCTAACTATACGCACTCTATTTATGGCATAGGGTAAAGATCACAATAAATAACTTTTTCTTATTTGTTAGTTTTATCCTCGGTTCTCAGGTTTATTCTAAAAATCTGATCACTTTGTACAACAAAACCACAAGTCAAATTTTAATGGGAAGCTTTCATATTGTAGGCCAAGCCTTGGGTTGTTCAGCAAGTAAGTTAATTTTTGTAAGTATGAGAAAATCTCATCAAAACACAATAAGTGTAAATATTCATAACAAACACATATGCCTTTCTTCACAGAAACAGATATTCTAATAAAGACAACACCAAATTCTCATAAATACAGAAATGGACAAGTTCTAGGCTACTTACAAATTCAACATCAGCAGATCCAGGGCCAACATCAGCCTTCTTGTCGTGCGGAGCACCAGGCGCAGTAGGGGCGCGGCGGTACGCAGAGCGGTCCTCGGCGGTGCGCGCCGGGGCGTCGGGCCGGCCTACGGCGCCGCGTCTGAGCGGGTCCGGACGCGTCGACCGCTTCAGAGTCGCCGGCACAATCTCAGGCGGCAGGTGCAGGAATATGCGCAGGTACTCAATACCTTCGTTGGTGAGGTACCTGTTACCGTATTCCCCATGTTATGATAAAGCAGTTCATTCTTGCTTTAAATGTATGAAATTCTTGCTTTAAATGTATGAAATAAATAACTCTTACCAGTAAAAGTGCCTCCAGGCAAACTGTTCCTTCACATAACCCCTGGATTTCAGTGACTGCATAGCCTTAATAACTTGGAGGTTAGGAATCTTCTCTAAGTCAGGGTGTTTTGGTGCATGGTAGTCTTTTTTTGCTACCATGACACCCTCTTTAAAGAGGTACTCATATATGGAAACACGATTCTGTTTTGGCATCAACATTTTGATGTTCTACCTGGAAAACAAGATGAGTTAAGATGTTTAAGGTTATGTGGTAAACACAGTTTTTTTATTATCTTTCAGACATGAAACCTCCAAAATAACTTCACGTGAGGATTTGACTGAATCACTGGACAAACTTTTAAAAACTATTTCCCAAATAAAACCAGGGATTTCTACGATAAAAAGAGATTTTGTAAAATAAATTGTACCTGCCGCAAACTTGACAAGAGAAAAGAGGGAGATAGAATATTCTTGACAGCTGACATGACATTGACATTTGACAAAAACTAGTGATGCATGATGATTGACCATTACAAAAGATCGAGTTACTTAATGAAAAAGTTTAAAAAAGAAAAAAAACTTCCATTAACTTATAGTCTATGGAAAAGATCTTTGGCGGGAGGGAACTCGGCCTGCGTGAAAAAGTTGTTCTATAATTCGAGTAGTGATGAAAAATTCAAGCGATAACAGTGTTTCTACTCCGTTTGGTACCGATAAAGATCCTCGCGGTTTTGTTTTCATTGCCAGTTTTTGTAAAACAGACGCTATCCGGTTTTACGCAGAACATGAGGAGCTTCGGGCTTAGGTTAAGTTAGAGAAAGAAGATTTTTCACTCAAGACATGGCTGTATGGACATAGTTTCCTTTGCCTTTCCCGAAAGGGACAAATTAAACAAAAAAGTCTATAAATAAACCCCACGGTCCGAATGACGATTTTGGCGATAACAGCGCGCCAACGCTAACAGCCTGGTCCGAATGGATGACAGCGCTAAAATCGACAAATGACAGTTATCGAATCGGACCAGAACGTTAGCGCGCTTACGGTATTTCTAACCTCAAAATCTTTGTTTACCTTCTGAAGATGCTTTTTTTCTGCTCAAGGAGTTTAATTAGTCATCACCCACGCCAATAACAAAGAAAGAAGAACTTTAAAGGAAAACCTTAAAAAAACACAAGAAAAACACTTTCAATTTGTTTATTTTGACGTGCGTTTGACAGATGTTTGACAGATCGCTCACAGTGATTACGCGTCGAGGCATGGTCGTTGTTAGCGCAAGATGGCGTCGGTAATGACGTCATGAGTGACGTCACTGTCAGCGCTGTGAGCGCGCTAACAGGTCAATCGGACCAATGTTTGAGCGATAATATCGATATTATTGTCATTCGGACCGTAGCCTAGTTATTTGTCAATAAATTGTTTCGGTCGGTAGTGTGGTGTGTAAATGATGTCGATCTTTATTTCATCTATTGCTTCTAGTTTCTAATTCTATTGTAGCAAAGTTCCGATATAGTCTACATCTCCAAAACACAATGGATTTTCAAAATCGTCCTGGTGGAAAGACTGGAGGAGGTGGCGTAGCATCATGGTCGGAAAGCAACAGGGACCGGAGAGAAAGACTCCGCCAACTTGCTCTCGAGACCATCGACTTGAACAAAGATCCATATTTTATGAAAAACCATTTGGGTAAGAACAGTTTATCAATTTTAATACAACTAACATGACCCTCTGACCCAAACATGCTCTTTAATAATAGACTAATACTAACCTAAATAACCTCAGTAAATACCGATTTTTATTTTTTGTCAGTTACTAATACTATGATTTAAATTTGTACACATTTTAGGTTCATATGAATGTAAGTTATGTCTGACTCTGCATAACAATGAAGGCAGTTACTTAGCTCACACTCAAGGAAAAAAGCATCAAGCTAACTTAGCCAGAAGAGCTGCAAAGGAAGCTAAAGAAGCACCTCAGCAACTTGCACCAGAGAAACCTAGAATTGAACCGAAAAAGTTTGTGAAAATTGGAAGGCCAGGTTACAGAGTCACAAAACAAAAGGACCCTGAAAATGGCCAACAGAGCTTATTGTTTCAGGTTGATTATCCAGGTAAATGACATGATTTTGAATTGAATATTCAACTTAATATTTATTTAGCCAATGTAAAAATCATTGAAGAGCAAGTTTTACTAACCAATTTTTCTTATTTTCAGAAATTGCTGAAGGAGTTACCCCTAGACATAGGTTCATGTCAGCCTATGAGCAGAAGATTGAGCCGCCAGACCGTAGATGGCAATATCTGCTGTTTGCGGCAGAGCCATATGAGACCATTGCTTTCAAAGTCCCCAGTAGAGAGGTAGAAAAGCATGACTCGAAGTTTTGGACCCATTGGAATAAAGATACCAAGCAGTTCTTCCTTCAGTTTGCATTTAAAATGGAGCCACTTCGCTTGCCGCCTCCACCAAAGATGTGGGATAATCATGGCATGCGACTACCTCCCCCACCAGGTGCTATGATGGGAGTACCACCACCACCTCCTCTTTTACCTGTGCCACCACCTCCCCCTTCAATGTGAAGAATGGTTATCATAGTATTTTCTAAAATAAAATGTATTTTAAGAGGACCTATTGACTCTATTGTTTTGCTTTCTATGAGTACTTTTATTTATTTTAATCATCAAGCCCCCCAATGTGATATGATTTTAAAATTATCGTAGAATTTTTCCCACTGTACAGTCAACAGCACATCAGGTTACCACAAACTGTCAAATTTCCCCAATAGATAGTTAACTCTAATGCTTGGAGATAAAATTGAAAATCGATTGAAGAAATTTTACAGTTTTGGATAGCATGTGCTGTTGACCCTGTACTTTCCGATAAAAAATTACATTGAGAATTTAGCCGTTAAGTTTATTGTAGTATCTAGTTTTTTTGTACGGAATCCTACCATTTCATCGCCCGACCCACCCTTGGAATTTGTCTATGGAAACAGTTCCATTTTATACAAGTAAAAAGGATATTGAAAATGCGTCCACGCCATGGACAGTAAAACGGAACGCGTTTTAACGGTTTTCTTTTGTTAAAAAATCTACATCTACAGCCGTTTGTAATCATTTTTGCGCGCGATCTTATACACGAACGTTGGTGATTGTTATTGTTAAAATTTTAGTCGATATTTTTTGAAGATTTTTACTTTTGTTGAATAAAGTTTATATTCGTTTAAACATGTTTTCTAAAGCTAAACGATTCGAACTTGTTGGTAAGTCTTTCATCTCATTATTTCAAAATTTTATTGCGATAACGCTTAATTTTATTAATTAATTTCGTAAATGAAAAATTTTAGAACTTAACGATTGTTTTTATACGTGCTCGACAGCTCCTGTTAAAAATAATTCACATGTGGCAAAGAAACCAGAAATTGAATCTCAGAAACCTAAAATGAAGGTGCCCCCTGCACCCTCGGTGGCGGCCTGTAAATCGAAGGTCAAACCGGCGACAACCCCTTTGAAAACGAACAGCGATACTCACTCGCAATGCGGCTCCGTAAAAAGCGTTAAATCATTTACCACTGTAAGTACCTTGCTATACCAAACTAATTTATATACTTAGTAATACTAAGAATTTAACTTAGTATGTTGTTATTATCTGGTAATTAATCAATTTTTACTATTGCTTGTTATTGCGTAACTAACTAAAAATAAGATTGTCTTTTAATCGGTATACTATCAAGGTACATCTTACATCGCCTTTAATTAACTATTGATTATTAGAAAACTCAGTAGGTATAGTTTTTTCTATCTAAGTGACTAAATTTATTTTCACACAGCCAAAGCCACTGAAACCACTAACAAAAGCACCTACCAGTCTCAAAAAAGCTTTACCGCTTTCATCAAAGTACCAAAAATCTAAAACCAGCACCCAAGATGATATTCTTAAAGAACAAGAAGTGGAAATCAGGTAAATGTTATACTTACCTAGTATTTATTTTACAAGCATAGAATAGAATAGAACAGAAACAAGATTCCATGCAACTATAAGAAATGAAATACAGAATAGTATTTCATCTTCAACCTATACTTGCATTAGATAAGTTATGTAAGGTAAGTAAGTATCTATCTAGCAATCATTGTTATACGGGGGCGAAATGTTAGATATGTTCCATGGGGAAAGTTGTTCAGTTTAGTCCCAGGTGTTCTAACTTTGCTATTGGTTACAGGAACAAAGATCAGACAATTTCTGAATATACAAGACAAATAGAAGAGCTAAGAAATGAAATTGCCAGCCTACAGAAGCAACTCAATGAGGCAAATGCCAATGAATTTGATGTTCTAGACACAAAACTTTCCAAAATGTATCTTGAAGATACAAAAGCTAAACAAGATGAGTTTGAAAATCATGTTACTGAATTAAAACAAAAGATAATGGAATTAGAACAACTATGTGAAAAATTGGAGCAAGAAGTAAGCAGCAAACAAGTAGAACTGACATCTCTTGAAGAAACCATTATCATCAGGGACAGCTTGTGCAAAGATTTACAAGAAAAACTTACTAATATGGAAACTTGTATGGAAGAAACCAGACAGCGCTTAGAAATGGTTAAGGGACATCATGCTCTTGCATTAGAAGCCAATGAAAGTATCAGAAGAGAATACAAAGCTGAACTAGAAACTGTAAAGACAAAATTTGAAGAAGAAAAACAGAACATTATTGCTAAGTCCAAAGCTGATCAGGAAGCCATAAAGCAGAAATACATCTCCATGATGGAATCTCACAAAAGTCAGATAACGAAAGAAAAAGATAATGCAGTAGCAGACTTGCAAAAACAATTGGAAAACAAGGAATTGGAAATGAAAGCTAAACTTGAACAAATTGATGAAGCAACACATGAAAAACTAAGGCTTTGTGAAATTCAATTTGAAGAGAGAACTCGAAACATTCAGGATCACTGGGCCTTACAGCAAGAAAAATTACAATATCTGGAAACTGAAGTAAAGGACTTGAAATATACTCTCTGTGTAACCGAGGAACAAAATGAAAAACTCAAAAAGGAAATTAATTCTTTGAAGCCAGAAATGGAAACATTAAGGGCTGAAAAACTAAAACTAGCTGAGGAAGTAGATGAATTAAAAGAGGAATCAAAAAGGAAACTAATCGATTTTGAAAACGAGATTAACAAGCTTACTCTGGAGGCTGATAAAGCAGTTAAAGATAAAAATAAGTTCGAAATGTCGCTTTCGGTAACAAGGGACATAGTTCAAGTTCTCACTATGCGATTGAGGGAGTCTGATAGTGAATTGGAACTTTTGGAGAATAAAGTGCAAGCACTGACCAATGCGAAAGAAGCCCTTGAAGGAGAGCTCACGACTTACAAAAAGTCTCTAAACAACACCCTTTCTGAATGCAACGAATACAAAGAAGCCCTAGTCAACATTTTAAAGTCGAAAGCGGCGCTGGCCAAAGAACACACTCGTATAATGGAACACAACGTAACTCTTATAGAGAGCTTGCAAAACGTCGAGAAGGAGGCGTACCGCGAACTCGGTTCTATTAAAAATGAGCTAATTGAAGATGTAGAACTTTTGAAGAAGGAGTCCTCTTCACAGATTAAGATGCTTCGCGAAGAGGTAAGAATAAGACTTTAATTAGTACGTAGCGTATAAAATGTACGGCCTATCCGCTGTCGGGGCAGGCAGAGCATCATGTAGGTTTTGTAACACTTGACGTCACGTTTGAACTGAACACATGGAGGCCTTTCGCTCATGACACATCAAAATATTCACCGCCATAGAATTATTAGAAATTTTTAATCATCATACATACTACCGGCGCGGCGCGGCGGCAGCCGGACAGGCGTCTAAACGCGATAAACTCATAAATGACTGAACGTATTTTCATACGGTTTTCAACAATGGACGGAGTAATTTAAGAGGGTGGATGATGTATTTATTTATTTACTTTATTGCAAACTTCACAGCTTATACATGTTACATTAATAGCCCTTATATTAAAAATGTATATAGCCAATTAAGAAGTTAAACATATTATAAACTGTAGATTTAGATTAACGGGTAGCATAGATCTATGATTAACAAAACAAAATAGATTGTAATGTTAAAGTAAGGACAGTGTGTGTGTGTGTTATGTGTATGTGAGTGTGTGTGTGTGTCTGTGTATGTATGTGTATGTAAGCGTATGTAGTTATTCACACCTTATGAAAATAAAATAAAAATATTGATGTATAATAATTCATTCCCAAAAATCCCACGGGAACGAAGTCGCGGCCGGGAAGTTAGTGTTACAATAAGAATAGGTGTTGCAGATTGAAGGAGAGTTATGTCCGTATTTCATATGTGTTAGTCTGTAAGGTATTTATCTATGGGCCTAGATGCCTGATAATAAATGATTTTATTATTATTATTACAGCGGACTCCAGTCTTGATCTATACTTAAGTATTGATTGTCTCTTTCTCTCACTATCAAAATGACAAAGACAAATGCTACTTAAATGTGAATCAGAGTCTGAGGCGTGTTCTGTAATATTTTGTGTAGGTGGAGAAGAAGAGCATGTTGTGTTCTCTGGCGACGGAGCAGGCGGGGCAGGCGGCGGCGGCGGCCGGGCAGGCGCGCTCGCTGCTGGCGCGCGCCGCCGCCGACATCGCGGCGCTGGAGGCCGACAACCAGCGCTTGCAGGCTCAGGTCGGGATCGGGAACTACACTATACAGCCACTCGTTTCATTACCAACCCACAACTGTATACCACACCTACTAAACCGTTCAATAGACCTAACTACGACCACACTATCGTATACTATAATACCCGCTGCACTTCACCATGTAATCATTACTGGATACAATACACCTAGTACATTTTATCCCAAGCATTCACTCCACTTAACCACATATTCACTACACGTAACCACATATTGACTTCACTTAACCACATATTCACTACACTTAACCAAATATTCACTTAACTTAACCACATATTCACTTCACTTAACCATGCATTCACTTCACTTAACCATATATTCACAACACTTGACCACCCATTTACTTCACTAAACCTCATATTCACTCCACTTAACCACGTATTCATTACACTTGACCGCGCATTCCCTACACTTAACCACGTATTCACAACCACACATTCACTTCACTTGACCAAGCATACACTACACTTAACTATGTATTCACTACACTTGACCGCGCATTCCTTACACTTAACCACGTATTCACAACCAAACATTCACTTCACTTGACCACGCATACACTACACTTAAGCATGTATTCACTACACTTGACCACGCATTCCTTACACTTAACCACGTATTCACTACACTTGACCACGCATTCACTACACTTGACCACGCTTTCACTACACTTGACCACGCATTCCCTACACTTGACTACGCATTCACTACACTTGACCACGCATTCCCTACACTTGACCACGCATTCCCTACACTTGACCACGCACTCACTACACTTGACCAAGCATTCCCTACACTTGCCCACGATTTCACTGCACTTGACCACGCATTCCCTACACTTAACCACACATTCACTTCACTTGACCACGCATACACTACACTTAACCACACATTCACTTCACTTGACCACGCATTCACTACACTTAACCACGTATTCACTACACTTGACTACGCATTCACTGCACTTGAACACGCATTCCCTACACTTAACCACACATTCACTTCACTTGACCACGCATTCACTATACTTAACCACGTATTCACTACACCTGACCACGCATTCACTACACTTGACCACGCATTCCCTGCACTTAACCACACATTCACTTCACTTAACCACGTATTCACTACACTTGGCCAGGCATCCCTTACACTAAACCACGCATTCACTATATAATGCACACTACTCTCCACCATGCACCCGCTACAATCGTATACCAGTAAATCATCTATTAGACTAAGATCCCAGGGCCGCCAGATCTTACTTATTTTCTCATTAACAAAAAGTGTGGGAAAGGGTAGTGCTAATATGTACTATTAACATATGAATACCGGCTAGCCTGGGCCGTCCGCCAATTTTCACCTACCAGGTTCTGAAGGTACTTCCAAAAACTACTCACTTGTCTTGAAGTCTGGGTGCTGGAATCTTATAGAATATAATTAATTAAATATAAAAGTTAAATTCAACACCACCAGACGCTCTCCGTCGGCTGTAATTTCTGCCAGACGCTTTACAGTTCGCAAAAAGTATTGTTATAGTTCCCTGAACACCATATAAAAAAATCACGGTTCAGATTGTAGGTACAATAGCATAATTTACTTGCGAACTGTAAAGCGTCTGGTAGAAATTATAGCCGACGGATAGTGTCTGGCGGTATTGATAATTAATTTTTATATTTAATTAATTATATTCTATAAGAAGACATCAGCACCCAGACTTCAAGACAAGTGAGTAATTTTTGGGAGTACCTTCAGAACCTGGTAACTGAAAATTGGCCGTCGTCGGTCCAAGTTAGCAGGTATTCATAAGTTAATAGTACATATTAGCACTACTCTTTCCCACACTTTTGGTTAATGAGAAAATAAGTAAGGTCTGGCGGCACTGGGATCTCAGTCTATATGGTAAAACGAAATGCTTACCAGTGTTTATTGTGTTCACTTTTCAATTAAAAATACACCAAGTAGATATTGGATCGGTGCAAAAAAAATCGTCTCGCTAAATAACATCTCTCACGACCTGAGCTCTTATTTGGTTATTTATTTGTGACTTTAGTACTAGGTGCCATGGTTATAATTAGGTTGAACTAAAAACTGTTTTATTTAAAACTCAGAACAGCATCAAGCTTTGATTTTGTATGTGACCCGTTATCTAGTTTGAATATTTAGTCGAAGCTGGTTACCTTACGAAAAAAAAAGATTAAATAACTCGTGCGTGCGTGCGATCGAGAACGATGATGCAGAGCCAGAGGCAGGCCTTGCAACACATTATAATATCCTGATTGTTACAGATTCAAGACCAACAATCCCTAGTAGTGGAACTATCCTTACTTCGTCAGGAAAATGAAGAGCTGACGATGGCCGTAGCGAAGCAGAGTTCCGTCGTGGACAAGATGAAGAAGGACGCAGAGCAGAACCTTGCCAAACCCAAGTCACCATCCGTGCTGCGCAAATCGTATAAATCTGGCAAAGAAAATGTTCAAATCACAGTTTCCCCTCTCAGGGAGCGCAACTAACGATTTGAAAATCTTTATTTCCCTTATTTGAGTTTAGAGTTCATCCCACTTGTCTCAAGAAATTTTTTTCACCAAGTATTTTTTTATAATAGTTCAGTGTTAATTAGTGAGTTGAATTTTTATTAAAAATTATGTTTTTAGGCGCTGCTTTTTTAACACCCATATCTTATTCAGTAGTTAAGATGGTTTATAATTTCGTTTAAAATCATTTTGGAATAATTTGATTTAAGTAACCTTGTTGCTAAGTTGTTTATTTATTTGTAAATTATTTAATTTATTGTAATGTCTGTGTATTTAATATACAATAAATTGTATTAACCGGAATTTTTAATCTTTAATTTTAACGAATAAGGGTGAATTTGTAATCACTAAACAATTTTTTTCCGTAATCATAGAAAAATAGATTCGTATTTTTTGTTCCATGCTAGATCATCCGAAGAAGCATGAAATTACGTAACTATTGTACGATTTGCTTGAAACTTGGTTTATTAAATTTTATCCGCTAAGACAGAGAAAAATATTTATTTTGTTTTTTCTTCTTATTATGATATTGATATAAGAAAACATATGTCCAGAGTTTAAAAATTCACCCGTGGACCTAATGGTATAAGGATGTTGGTAAGGGAATCAGATTTAAGAAAACTTACGATTTTCAGTCTTTACATTTATTTATGATCAATTTATAAAAAGTTGCATTACTACTTTACTAATGCAAGTATAAGCTACACAAAAGCTTATTTGGCAAGAGACGAAAGCATTGAGATAACTTAATGGCCCAAGTTTTTCGCTGCAGAAGTGACCAAAACATTTATAAGAATTATCCGTGCGTTAGTAAAAATGAGCCGTCGCGTAGGCCATTTTGGGGATTAGAAAATAATACTATAAAAACAGTTAAGTCGGCTATTATACCATATCTACCCAATACGCAACACCCTGTATTAGGGACTTTGATGTAATATTGTTTTTCAACACTTCATTTTAAAATCCAATACTGCAGCGAAAGATTGAACCAAAAATATATAACCAGCTAATACAACCTAGGTATTTAAAATTATTATGCGATTACACAAAATTCTTTGGGATTATCAGTCAAAACACTTAACTTAATCTCAAGATATGGACACTTAATACTTACAGCTAAGACATTCATTACTTACTACCTAATGGTTAGGAAGATTCGATGAACCATTTCACTGTATTATATGCTGCGCGTGTGCTATAAAGTGACTGAGTACCTTAAAACTAAATTAAAATAACTTATTTTACGGGGTAACTCAATTTAGACAATTTAACGCTAATGAGAAGAAAATCTTACAGTTTCGAAATGAGATCCATTTAAAATGCAATTTATGGTCAGTCTTAAAGAGTATTTTTGTTGGTGGTGTTTAATTCACTTCTAGAAAAAAATCAGTCGACAATCAAGAGGTAATACAGAAAATATAGCAATTACATACAATTTATTTCGTACAAAATCTCTTCTAATCTTTGGATATCGACTTTGGAAGGAGTATCAGCTCAAAAATCCGTCACTATTCTAGACTTACAGCTACATAGATACAAAGACCTTCAAGTTATATTATTAAGAAAACACTACAAGTGAGAAACTACAATCACGTGCACAAAAATGCAACAATATATTAAAATAAAGCTTAGTACAAAAGATTAGTCATGGGGTCATTTTGGTACATGTTTAACCTAACACACCGAAGAAGAATGACTCGAGGAGTCTAGTCAACGTGAGCGTACTGAGGCACGAGGCCGGCGTCGGTGAGGAGACGGCAGAGTGGAAGGTTATTCAGAGGAAGCAGGTCCTGGCCGACTGTGATGAGGCCGGTGGTAGGCCCCGGCAGCTGGCCGTGCCACACGTAGTAGTAGAACAGCTGCTGCATCGCCGCCATGAACCGGCGCTGGTCGGCGCGCGCCGAGTCGAATGTCCCCAGCACCGCTTCGACGTCCGCCCCCGCCCCCGCCACCCCGCCCGCTCCGGCCCCCGCCCCCGCGCCCGCCACCACATACAGCGGCGCGCCCAGTACTCCGGCCGTCAGATTGTGCAGCGGGCACGTGGTGCGCACCATAGAGATCAGCTCCACGAGCCCCGCGTACGTCTTGTTCACCACTTTGAACACGTCTCCGTCCAGCCGCCGCTCGCCGATGACGCTGTCCCTCACCGCTTTCTCCACGATGTCGGCCGTCCAGTTGAGATGCTTCTTGAAGAGGAGTTCCGAGTGTCCCGAATGCTGCGTGGTGCCGAGTACCATCGGTCGGAAGGCGTCGTCCTTCCCGGCCTGCTGCGCCGCCCGCTGCTCGCTCCAGGTTGTGTTGGGGTGCTGCCGCAGCAAGTCTCCGTCTAACACGAGCCACGAGTGTCGGTACTCCCCGGCTAGAGGTAGGCTGCCCGTGGTGCTCGTCAGCCAGACGTCAGGAACCGTCGACAGGACCTCCGTCGGCTTCATTCGCCGCAGGCAGTCCGCGTCGTTGCACTTGCTTATCTGCTTGAACCGATCGAAGTACGCCTGAGCTTTCTCCAGGGGTTCGCTAGGAAAGACGACGGACGGCGACGATAACCAGGCTCGTGTGTACAGTTTGTGGGCCTTCTTCACGGTGGTGAGGGCGGCGGTCAGGGTGGCTCCGGCTCTGTGTCCAAGTAGAGTGACGGAGTTCGGGTCCCCGCCGAAGTGTTTGATGTTATGCTGCACCCATTGCAGAGCCACCAGCAAATCGCTGAGTCCGTAGTTTCCTGAAGTGGCCGGGTATTTAGTGTTGGATAGTATATCGAGAGCGAGGAAACCGAACGGTCCTAGTCTGAAGTTAGGCCGAACGAAGACGACCTCCTTCGTCCGAGCGTACATGGCTGAAGGCTGCGCGGGGCTGACGCCGCCGGCCAGCGAGTTGGCTCCGATGAGCATCACCACAGGCAGCGGCGAGTCGTACCTCACGTGAGGAGTCACCACGTCTATAGTCAGACAGTCTTCTTCTCCGACGATCGTCCCATTTTCGAGGAATTGCAGGCAAAGCGGAGTGCGCTCGTGTGCTTGAAAAGTTCCATTCCAACACATCGATATGTCGTTAAGAGGTTGAGCGTAAGTGAATCTTCTCTCGGCGACAGGGGGAACAGCGTAAGGAATGCCGTAGTATTTGTACACGCCTTCGTCCAAGATTCTGAAAAACAAGGATGATCCTAAGAAAGTGCATTATATTTTTATTTTTGTCTTCATCAGCTACGTCCCCACGAAGGGGCACTGACCTCTCGTCACAATTTAATACAAGTTTTGAAATCAAAAACATACAAATAAAGAATAAATAATTATTCAATCGTTCGTCATTGAAAATCAATTAATAAGTTCTTTTCAACGACAACAGATGGCGCTGCTTGCGTTTTAAACGCGCGCTATCTAAATATTACTTTCTCAATAAATGAAGAGTAGTTTTTCTTTCTAATTTTAGTTGATTATGTCGCCGAATGAACACAAATGATTGAATATGGATAACGCATAAAGACATGGAGTCAGTGTCTTATAGCGAAACGTTTCTGAGATATTATCAAGATGGCGGCTGGCTGGGCTGGGCTTTAAAAGTTACGCCGATGCACCTTAGTCATAATTTTGAATAGCGCGAAAATATATCGCCAATTTAATATTTTAAACTAATACAACGATAACGACAACAATAGTTTTTTTTTATTTGACATCAAATGTCATAAGTATTACGAGCGAGTCAGTTGTTTTCGGATTTAGTCGACTTAGAGTGCGTTTTTTTGCGGATACAAGTGAAGGGGCGAGTATTAGGTAAATTATAGGGTCGCTAATTATTAATTTTTATATATTTTTTAAAGAACAAGATGGATTGCATGTGTGCTTTGCTGTAGTTGAATGTGGAGGGGTGACCGCCGCTGGCCGCACGCGCCCCGCCTCCACCTCTCTCATGCGTGTACACAAGTATCGACTTTTAAAGTGGTCGACCTGCAATACAACTGCGCGACATGATACTGGTTTCGAGGCTCGGAACAAGATGGTTATGAATGGAACAAATGGTTTACGTATTAAAACATTTGTTCATTCATGTCGTTTAATACGTAACAATCATCAAAAAAATGATGATTGTTACGTATTAAACGACAGTCACAAGAGTGAAGTTTCAGTTTTTTATTATAATTGGCCTGCTGTCTCCTTTGTAAATAAGTGCTACAAGTAAAACTGTAGCATTATGCTGAAGCAGCGCCAATTTCGTCTGTGCAACAAGGCAGCACAGTGCAGCACTTTGTTTTTATGTATTTTTGATTTTGTTTTTGTGTCTGTAAAGTGTCTTCTGTGTTTCTTAAGTTATGTCTGTGTTGTACCGAAATAAAGAACAGTGTACACTTTTTTTAGCGTCTCTTAAGGGACTGAGCATATTTCGACGTTATTAAGAGTGACTGTTAATGTTAAATGGAAAGAAAAAATCAATATTATTTCACTTTAAACATGAGATTTTAGTAGTTGAGGTAAACACATGCAAGGAAATCACAACATCCAAAAAACAATTTTCTTAGAATTTCGGTTTGAAAGATGCCGTCGGTCGAGGTAAATACCTGCTATAACAATAAAAAAACAAGAGTGTACACAGCTGCAGTTCTTGTCATTTCGGCTACTTAGAAAGTACTGTTTATTATTAAATATGACACTGTTGTCGTCAAGTGGAGTGGGTGCGACCTTAGAGTGTATGAATAACAAGGTAAACCAACCAAAGTGAAGTTGTTTCGACGTTTTAAGGAGTTTGTCGTTAAAGAGTTTACACTGTATTTTGTATTGTAAATAAGCTCACCCTTCGACCGCGCCGCAGGTGGTGAGCGTGGTCATGTACCGGCCGAGGCGCAGCGGCCGCTCGGCGGGCGGGCCGGCGCGCGCGCCGATCGCGACGCCGATTATCACGACTAGCATCACCAGCAACACTAGGCATACCACTATTATGTCATCTGCAACAAACAAAACAGCTGCCAATAGCTATACATACATACGCTCACTTTATTTTATTATAAGATGAGTTAACTCTTAACCTCAATCTTGACCATAAAGGTCAAAGATAGGTCGACGATGGAGCGAGTTAACCCAGAAAATGCCTATAAAGGCATTTTCACGCCTATAATCCCTATTGGACTAGACAGAGCATCAGTGGTTTTACTACTTGATGCCATTATCATCATCATGTCAGACGTAAGACGTCCACTGCTGAACATAGGCCTCCTCCAGGGATCTCCACCTCGATCGGTCCTGCGCCACGTATCCAGCGGCGAACCGCAATCTTTACCAGATCGTCGGTCCACCTTGTGGGAGGCCTTCTTACGCTGCGCCTTCCGGTACGTGGTCGCCACTCGAGGACTTTTCTGCCCTTGATGCCACATATGACATAAATTCCGAGGGTTATTACATGAAATAATAAATGATACACAATCAAAGCACAAAACAGATAGGTACAGAAGTCAATCACGTGTATGTACTTCACATTTCATACCGGTGACACACACGCGCGCGTCGCAAGCGGGGCACTCGCGCTCGCACTGGTGCGTTGCTCGAGCGCACTTTGTTCGTTGATTGATTTCTGTACCTATCTGTTTTGTGCTCAAAGACAAGATGTAAGTGGTAGGAGGTGGTCAGTCTGCCGCCCACAACACAGCAAAATCCTCGCGTACCACAAATAGCAAATAGCTATACTTTTTTTCTATTAGGCAGTAAAAGTTTGCAATACATACATAAAAACAATTGAATTAGTGTACACCAGGCCAAGATGCCAGGAAGCATTTTTGCTTGGCTTGCAAAATAGCTCGGATTTTGTATTATTTTATATCACCAGTTTTAGACCTTGCTATGGTCATACTGAGAGGTATAGGTAATTAATACATTAATCTAGGTAAATAGGTTATTTACATATGATTATACAACTCCTAGATTGAGCTATTTGACTGTATTAGTTTCACAACATTTTTCTTTTCTTCCGGACGTATATGGGCTGGTAAGAACCAGCCCATATAAGTCCCCACCGAGGGGCACGGGCCTCCCTTCGTATGTTTATTTCACAACATAAAAATCAAAAATTCCCAGTTACACACTACTGATCTTACCTATTATGAATTTCTTCTGCCGAATCCTTTCCTTTAATGGAAGCTTGGTTGCAACTTTTCCCTCCTCTACTTCCTGTAAATAAAATAACATAGTTTATTTACGTAGTAAAATAACGAAGTTTATATATAATTAACCATGTTTACACCTTTCGTTAAAGTCACATTATGCAGAAGCAATGTACATTTAAATACAAATGTACATGTTAACCTTTTCACCGCCAAAGTCTGATATATCAGACAAAAAATATTTTTTTTTACTTTAATATCGTTCACCAAGCGTTTCGCCATACGCCACGACATTAAAAAAAATTAATTGTTTGATGTCGTGGCGTGTGGTGGGCGTTTTTGACGAAAACTCTTGGCGCTAAAAGGGTTAAACATAAAACCAGCTATTTAATTTTAAAGTAATTTACTCATTCATTCATGACATGATGTAGAGCCCTAGTGACTAATTAACGAAAAATCCTTTACTTCAGTGTAAAACCTCATAGATAGATTTAACCATTTTTAGATTAAAGTAATCCAGAACATTTCTTTATTATCTGCAGCAATATATAGAAATAGTGAAATATTTTATGAAATTTTTAGGTTTACATATAGAAATATATAACTAATGAAAATTATAAATAAATGAGTGCATGCAATTTAATTTGGTAATAAAGGCTATTTGAATTCCTATGCAGTCTTTTACACCCTTCATCTAGCAAACAAGCAAAAATTGGTAAGGAGAATTTGAATATAAACTTACACAAGTTTCCAATTTTACATTCTCCATTCCATCATTAGGGGTATCTAGTTTATCTTCTAATGTCTCCATGGAGGCAAGAGTTGCCTCTCCATCTTTGGTTGAACGTCTTTGGAATATTTTTGGGTATTTCACATTGAAATTGATACGCCTTCTCTGGGTGCCCTCTCCTATAGTAATAAAAAAAAGATTCATTGTGATTAATACTTTTGATATTTTAATTATTTTTACCAAAACACAATGATAGCAAAACCTGACCTTATTGAAGTAAATAGTGATAATTTAAGCACAAAGTGTCTTTGTCTCACAGGTAATTTTTCTAGCTGCGAAATTCTTTGGTATAGGCTATAGAGTATCTATAAATATAGCATTTATAGGTATCCATAGAATTAATGTGAAAGTATGACTTACCATTTTCATTCTGGGGGTGATGCATGAACTGTGTGAAGGGACAAGTGTGCAAAAATTGCAGTCGGTTACGTTTCGGCTTGCTCTCATCTCCCTTCTCATTGTCACTATCTGCCTTATTGGCCTCCTCTTCCTATAAAAGTGTTATTGATTTTATAAAATGTATTTTAAAAAATCCAAAATTTCAATAGATGGTTAGGGTCTTAGTATTCATTGGTCAGAGGGTCATGTTATAAGTCTCGCGCCTAAATAAAGAACACAATCGGAATATAGAGCTTTTATACAGACCTTAGATTTGTCTTTGTCAGAATTTCTAGTAAAGAACCCAGGCATTTTGATAGCCCCTATGGGTATAAATTTTGGCTTGACTTCACGACCTTGCTCTGTAACATCTCCGGACAACGCTGCCTTCACAGGACCTTCAGATTCGGTCTTCAGTTCTGCAGGGGTTTCTGTGGTCTCAATCTCAGCCTTGAGCATAACCTCTTTCTCTTCTGCTTCGATTTGCTTTTTGTCGGGTGTTTTATTCTCTTCTTCATTGTCTATCTTGTTTATATCCAATGAACTCATCTAAAAAGAAAAATTTTTAGAGATTACAATAAACTGCAGTAGGTATAACCCAAAGAACGTAGTAGGACTGGTAATTGTTTGTAAAAGATTATTTTCCTACTTACTGTTTTAATTTATCATGGGTCACCTCCTGAATTACAATTATATTGTTATAAAAACCCCAAAATGCCGCGAACGCCGCTTCGCTTGGTTGTTTCGGTTCGGTCGATTTTCGCCGTTTCGTGGTTTTGGAGTCTGTGGTGTGCGTCATCACTATGTTTTATTTGAACGCTTCTTGTTACAGTTTATTTTAAAGAGCGCAAAATAAACAAATACTACATACTCAAAGATTCAAAATGAATCGGTTTCCTTCTAACTTATCGATAGTTTTTTTTAATGACAGTAAAGCATTCATCAAAAAAAGAAAAGTATAACTAGTTTGTTTATGATTGATTTTTCGATTCCAAATCGATTTTTCTGTCAAAACGAGCCATGCTATATACAGCCCTAGTCTAAAGAAAAATATTTTAGGGTTCCGTACCACATACTCAAAGGTCTCAAATCAAAGAGTATGTCACTGCGTTTATTTCAAATGTAGACGTTAGTACATACTTATTAGTTCCATGCATACAGTACTTACGTGTGTACGTGGTACGTAAAGTACCAAGGAGTATGTAATCACTGCGTTTATACCGCGGCTTCACGAAATCGAGTGTAGTAAATTCTAAACTATCATGAAAATGTATTCAATTCAGCAATAAAAAAGGCAATTTTTTTTGTAACGTATTTTTAATCCCTACTATTTATATTATAAATGCGAAAGTAACTCTGTCTGTCTGTCTGTTACCTTTTCACGCCTAAACCGCTGAACCGATTTTGATGAATTTTGGTACAGAGATAGATTAGAGCCTGGGAAAGGACATAGGCTACATTTTATCCCACAGTTGGGCACGATATAACCTGTAGTCCACGCGGGCGGAAACGCGGGCGGAAAGCTAGTTACCTATCTAAATCTTAATAGGATGAATTTAGATTTCACCTTAGCAAAAGCTTTCCCTTACATCGTTTTAGTTATAGCTGAAAGTTTTTTACCCGACCACGGCGAAGCTAAGAGGATTATGGATCTATTTTTTGTTTAATTAGTAGGGTGAACGTACCTAATACCAGCCCCGTACCTAATACCAGCCCCTTCACTTATTTGTTTGATAATAAGATTACCTTTCATTATTACGTACTCCTGTTGCCATTAAAAAAATATATATATTCGGTAGAAATTTTAAAACCAAATTTGGCAACACTAGCATAATCATGCGAGTGTCAGTTTCAAATCGAATCTGGCTCGGTGTGGATATCCGCCATTTTGCTATTTTACCGACAATTTTACCGGTAGCTAAAAATAGTTATATTTCAAATATTTCTTGCTTTGCATGTCATGATTTGTTAGATTATGGGTTAATATATTGTAATGCATGGATTTCTGAGTAAATATACAAGTTTTGCCCGTGATTCTAGTAGAAATTGACAGGGCTGCAATTAGAAACACGAAATGTATGGAGCATCAAATACCAGCCCCGGGGGCTGGTACTAGGTACTCCATACATTCGATTGAGTACCTAATTACAGCCGTGTCTTAATAATTAGGGATGTCACAAACGTTTTCGAAGGTTAAGTTTGGATCTCAGTGGAGTTGATTTTAGAAGAAATAAAGTGTAGGTAGTTCTAATGGAGATCGCCATTTTCCTAATTTATGGAATAAGCACAGTACTTAAGTAAATAGCGACAATTGTACCCGATTACCTCATTATTTACTCAACTCGCATGGTATTTTACCCCATATTACCTAACTAGCTTTCCGCCCGCGGTTTCTCCCGCGTTAAATGAGTTTGCCCGTGGTAATGAAGTATCCCGCGTTAAATGTCATATCCAGGATCTAACCTAGACGTGCTAAGTTTCTTCCTTGTCGGTGTTCATATGTGTTTTTTTAACCTAACCTAACCTAACCTAACTAGCTTTCCGCCCGCGGTTTCTCCCGCATTAAATGAGTTTGCCCGTGGTAATGAAGTATCCCGCGTTAAATGTCATATCCAGGATCTAACCTAGACGTGCTAAGTTTCTTCCTTGTCGGTGTTCATATGTGTTTTTTTTTCGAATTTTTAATTTGATTATCAATACCTTTTATGCAGCTTCGAGGCTATACAATTCAGTGATTTTATTAGCTTTGAAGCTTTAGAATGTAACATTTTATTTGTTTTTTAATTTTTAAAATGATCAGTATTAAGTCAAATTATGTGCAACAATTATGTAAAACTGTTTTGTTGGATTTTTGTAATATTATGATTATTACAACCCTCTATCCAGCATTCAACAATTTTGTTTTATTTAACACATATATTATATATATATAAAACAGAATATATATAAATATATACCTTTTTTTATAAATAAATAAATTATTAATTATTATTTGTAAAAAAGACGCCACCTTTCGAAAAATTAAATATAAGCCGCAGTTCAGGCCGTCTAACCAAATTTACTTTTAAATTATGTTAAGTTTTGTTTTTGTTAACTTTTCTAATTTTTATTTGTTATTGATTTTTTGGGTAATTGGTAAATAAAAGACTGATTTTGTTACGCTTACGCATTTATTCATTCATATTCAGAATGCAGCTCAAAGACTTTTAAGACATGACCCTATGCTAGGCTGCTATTCGGTACACAAAAGGCTGGTACTAGATACAGCGTGGCTGGAACTAGATACACAGGGTATTTTTCTGTTTGACATTATTTTTAAAAAAATCTACGCAACTTACGATTAATTACCCTAATAAATATAATTCTCCATTAAATAACCTATCATTTAAAATATATAACAGTAGTTTTGAGCTACAAGTTTATGCAGGATGATTTTTTAAACATCAAAATTGCACCAAAGGGCTGGCAATAGGGGCGTTCACCCTACCATAACGCACCAGTTTTATAATTTCCCATAGTAGATCACAGATGGTAATTAGAATGAATTCCCGTAATCTACCTACATTGTAAGTTGTGCATTTAGGCTGTATCCACGGTGGCTATTTAATACTAGTATTCCGCTCGGGACTTCGTTCCCGAGGGAATTCGGGAAAATCATGTACACTATGTCCATTCCGGATAATGTAGGATTCTAATGGTGAAAGAATTTTTCAAATCGGTCCAGTAGTTTCGGAGCCTATTCAATACAAACAAACAAACAATCAAATCTTTCCTCTTTCTAATATGTATAGGTATGTAGATCAGGGCTGTTAACCTTGACAGTCAGTAGGGACCAATGACAGACATAAACATTGCACAACATAGATGACACAAAAACATTACAATAACAGACAAGGAAAGAAAACAGAAATTTACAAAGAGGCGGCCTTATTGCTAAGGTAGCAATCTCTTCCAGGCAACCTTTGGGTAGGAAAATAATGGAAAAAATATAAAGCAGAGCGGGTAGTGACTAACAATTAAAAAATAATAAGAATAAAATATATTTCTATTATATTACATAAACTACCTACAGCTCTAATATTTAAGAACATAAAAGTAAAATTAAACCATATACCTACATAAATAATATTATATGTATATACTAATACATACAATATAATATTACTATGTAAGAAAGGAACATATGATAACAGAACAGAAAGGGTTCATTGGGTAGAGGAAACGGAGTTGAGGAAATGGGCTTTGACTCGTAACTTAAAGGATTCTAGAGAAGGAGATCGTCTTATGGATTCAGGAAGATTATTCCAGAGACAGAAAGACTGGACCGAGAAGGATTGAGAGAGGAAGTTGGTAGTGTGAGGAGGAATATTTAATGAAAGATTATAGTCGGACACATGATCAAATTTCCGCAGACCAAAAATAAAACGGATGCAAAGATTTTGCAAACGTTCTAATTTATTCATAAGCTCAACCGTTACCTATATCAGGGTAACAAACATCGGCATAGTCTAATATTGGCAATAGTAGTGCATGAGCCAAGGCGTGAGGTTTCCAGGACAAACTACTATCAAAAATGACTCCAAGATTCTTTACTTGATCGCTAAAAGGAATGCGTACGCTATCAAAAATAACTGGTACCATCGACCTCCAATTATAATGGTTTGGGTTTAACCTGGATTGACATTAAGACCGTGAGAGCGACTCCACTATTAATTTTAAGAAGGTCCTGATTAATGATATCAATCGCATTCCCGAGTTGTGAAATTGGAGTCTGTGTATAGATTCGGAGATCGTCTGCATACAAATGATAGGAAGAAACAAGAGGAAGGGTAATGGAATTAATGAAGATAAAAAATAGGAGAGGGGAAAGGACGCCACCCTGCGGTACGCCGGCAGACGTGTTACACCACGTAGAGAAGGTTTCTTCAATACGGATGCGTTGCCGACGCCCACACAGGTAACTATGAAACCAAGCCACCACAGTTGGAGATATGTTAAATGAACGCAGCATCGCAAGGAGAATATCAAAATCAACAGTGTTGAAAGCATTACCTACTGAAATCCAGTAATGTCAACACCGTCAACTTCTGATTCTCCATACCCGTACGAATGTCGTCAGAGATTTTAACTAAGGCAGTTGTCGTACTATGATCGGGGCGGAAGCCGGATTGAAAAGATTGTTCATGTTAAGGAAAGAGGAAAGTTGTTGCTGAACAAGTCTTTCAAGGACCTTGGACAGGAAGGGTAATATATGGATATAGGACGATAGTGTGAAAAGGAACTAGGGATGGGCTTTTTGGGCAGCGGGACAACATGGGCTTCTCTGCAACAGGGCGACCCATGCGCTGAGCTCGACTCAGGTCCTCATATTGCACGTTACTGACATTAAATCGTTGACTGACAAGCTCCACTACTGTATACTTTGTCTTCTTTATCCTTCTCCGGCACACCGTGAATAAGCAGCATCTTTCTGCGAGCATGTCTAGTTGCTTCTGGGGACCAGTGAGGGCACCAGTTACAAAACGTTGGAACAATCGAAAATCGGCGGCAAGTGACGGTACGGAGGGGGTAACTGCTGGTGCTACCGTCTTCAGCTCTTCTTCAAACGCTGCCATCCTCGTGTAAAACGATTGAGACATCTCCTCAATAGTGCTCTTCTAGTGCTCCATTGTGATATGAAGTGATGTGATGACAAGTGTTGGTGAAAAAATGGTTGTCTGTAAAGTCGGTTTACTGACGATAGTTGAACGTGACAACGTCTTAAGAAAATACTGATGGAATGGTAGTATTTTTCAAAAGAAAATTTTAATTTCATTTGTTTAATAGATTTGTATGTATATAGAGAAGGAGGTAATTGGAAATCACAATGAAATTGATCAAGTTAGATTTGTTTGTAAATGTAAATGTACTATAGTATAGCAGCTGTCGAACGCTGCCGAACGCAAAGGCCGATTGTGCTTCTTTGTCGCTCGTTCCGCGCTCTCGCTTGCACTTCAAGCCTTACATGGAACGCCTCAGAGCGAGGTAACGCCGCATGAGTCATGTTTTTTCGTGCGTGCAGCCGGCTCTATCGAATTATAAGACGTTGTCACGTCAAAAAGTCGTTATAAATAAACGCTGATTCTGACGTTTTTAGTGAAAGGATATTTGTGACTAACTAGCAGGTAGGCGTTGTCACGTAAACATTAATAATATTAACACCAAATTTTATGTGAAAAAGTAATAAATATGCAAATATAGCATAAATCAAAACAATAACACGTCTGTTTTTCGCTCCTACCCGCCGAAAAAAAAAGTGATTAACTTTAATTAGTGTTTATAAGTACAATTTTTGTTAAACATTTAATGTTGCTTAAAATTAAAAGAACGCTTTTTGGATAAGTCGTAAATCGCGTATCAGACCGAAGAAAATATTTTCTATATAATAGTTTGGGCTTATAGCCCAATTGGCTTAGAATTCAAATCGGATTTAATTCCTACAAAAGGTTTTATTGTTTTAATAGCTTTATTTGTTGCCAAATAAGACTATCCTAAGTTTTCCCCCTCGGCGCCGCCGGTGGAGGTGTGCGTAAGCGGTGGGGAGTAAAAATGTGCCCCAAAAGGGATATTTTTGCGATTTTTCGGTTATATCTCGTAAAGGACTTACAATATCGAAAACTGTCCTTCATAAAAGTTGGAGGGCATTTAACTCTGCATAGGATAAGACCAGATTCATATTTTTTGGACTACCCGTTCTCATGCATTATGCATTTTGTAGTCTATTTTATTATTATAAAACATTATTTTGTTTGGTTAATCTAACTTGAACAGTTAAGAAAATATGACACTTTCAGTGAGTGATACCCTAATTTTTTGACATTATCCTAAATAACTCTGAAACAAAAGAAGCATAGTGTTCTTAGGGCCTGCCAGTATACTAACTGATAGAATGACCAAATCCGTCGTTAGGGGGCCACTCTTGTTCCCTTAGCCTGCTTGACCCTTTATATCCAATTTTGATGAGCTAAAGCATGAGAACGGGTAGTCCAAAAAATATGAATCTGGTCTTATCCTACGCAGGATTAAATGCCCTCGAAACTTTTATGAAGGACAGTTTTCGATATTGTAAGTCCTTTACGAGATATAACCGAAAAATCGCAAAAATATCCCTTTTTAGGTATATTTTTACCCCCATCACTTATGCACACCTCCGCCGAGGGGGAAAACTTAGGATAGTCTTATTTGGCAACAAATGAAGCTATTAAAACAATAAAATCTCTCGTAGGATTTAAATCCGATTTGAATTTTTTGTTGGTTTTATTCTATTGACCTATTAGTCCCTCCCTCCTCTCTTAAATAATTTGACAAAGCGGCAGGTGCTACGTATCTAAGAATACACATACAACACAAATAAAACAAAAAAATAACTTTATTTAAAATTTAAAACATTAAAGTATGTTATAACATTAATTTCCATTAATGTTTGTCTAGAGCTTTTGTCAGAAGGTCGTTAATGGGATTTATTAGACTTCTAGGATCCAATATTAGGCCTGCGGTAACCATTGCGTTAATAAATAACTGCTCAGATATCATGTCTGCTAACTCCTTATCTCGGGACATGAGTTTGTGTAACTTTTTGATAATAGGGTGTCTGAAAAAATAAAAAAAAATTCATAAATCGAAATAAGCTGCAACAATTTAATTATAACGGGTAATTTCGTTTCATAAATGAATCAAAGTCGTTTATCTTGCCTCTCGGTCACACACAGGGCCGTGTGGCTAAGGCCATGTCCCCATTAGCTTACAGTGAGCAGCTGTCTGTCCGCCTGCCTATACATTTTACATATAGTGCAAACTGCGTAAAGTACGTGCTGTATGGATACTCCATTTTTAAAAATAATATAGGGAGGCGGAGTCAGCTGGCTCACTATGGGACAGCCTAATGGGGACACGGCTTAAGTTTGAACGCCGCTCATGAAATAGCTGAGAGCGCATCAACAAAACTCATATGCAGAAAGCTGCTGCACAAAGCCCGACGAGACTTAATTAAAACAGCGCGGCGGTTAAAATTTACTCTAGCTTAATACACTGTGAATTGAAAAGTAACGAATACTGTATTTAACCTATATCTACACTACAATACAATATTCTTTATTTGCACACAAGGACATACAGCACAATCAACAGAACATAAAACATAGTGTACAACAAGGCGGCCTTATTGCTAGGTAGCAATTTCTTCCAGGCAACCTTAGGGTAGGACAGAAGACATAGTATACTATAGTATTATATTATCTGTGATCTACACTAATAATATAAAGATAAAATATTTGATTGTTTGTTTGCATTGAATAGGCTTCGAAACTACTGGACCGATTTGAAAAATTCTTTCACCATTAGAATGCTACATTATCTCTGAGTAACAGGCTTTCCCGAATTCCCAGGGGAACTAAGTCCCGAGCGGAATGCTAGTAATAAGTATGTAGATTTTTTGGTTGTAGATAACAATTTAATTTTTTAAATGATTTTTGTGTGAAGTTATCAGTATTTTGGCGTCAATCATAGAATTTCGAATTGGTAGCCCAACACCCTGGGGTGGGCCCTAGACCATACCAGGATGGGAACGGACCACCCGCCCCATATACGGCTATGGGTCAACTCAACCAAACAGTTAAAAAGCGAACAAGCAGCTCTGTTAATATGCAAACTTATTAAAATGACTCACTTAGGATTGATCTCCAACTGTGGCCTGAGTAGTGAATATCTGTTTTCTTCTGAAAGTTCCGCTGCCCGCGTGCGTACGAAATGTCTAGCGGCCGCCATCTCTGGAATTACTATGACACAAGGATGCTTATCCAGTTTCGTAGTAGTACGAACTTCAAATACTTTGCCAGACAAATGCTTTTTCAGGTAATTGACCACTTCGTCTACTTGTGATTTGAGTAGTGCTTCACTTCCTGTTAAAAATAGAATTCGTCATCACATCACATCAGTCGTCATTTGTCTGCCCTGCTTCGTTATTTAGAGTCAGCGTAACATGTAAAAATTAGAATAACCTATGCATTTTATATATATACAGGGTTGCTGAGGGACAGCAAAGCAAATACTTAAATGGTGGAATCTACCCATAACTATTATCAGTTATAAGTAATTATTTTTTCCCGGAAACGTCAAGTTAAGGAGTTTTCGTTATTTACCTACTTCGGCTCTACGCAATGTACCGCGAAACCGCGCACCGCACGCGTTCACCCCGCGCCGCGCCGCTTTCAGAATGCGATGTACATTGCTGGTTTTCATGTTTTACGCTGTTATAATTTTTTTATTGAAAAACGAAGTTTATTCGAAAAAATAATAATTTTAAAGTACTTATACAATTTAAAAAAAAAACATGAACTTTTTTAAATTGTTCTGATAAAAATTATACTGAAAAATCATTCAGAATGATGGTCTGGATTCAGGGATTAATTTTTTGCTAACCTGTCCCTTACACCCTGTATACAAGGGTACACAAAATTAAGATCCAATTAACTCCTTTACAGACAAAGGGCAGTCATCAGAAAGTATAAACTGGAAAGTAATGGTGAAAATATATTTGTGACTGTGTCTGATAAAAGCGATCACTTTGGGGGTAGCAAACAAGAGCGAAATTTTCACTCTTAACGACTACCCTCAAAGTGGTCCTTTATAACAGACACAGTCACATTTTTCCGTAGAGGAAGAAAACACAACACTTGGCAAGTATACCCACCAATAATTGGTTCTGGCGTCTCGCTGGTCTCTGGTGTGTCCATTTCGTTTTCTATTGAAACGAGTTGCCGTTTGGCGAACTCTTTTAATTCGAGAAGTACTAATTCATCATACATTTCGTAACAGAATAGCACTTCCATGTTCTTTTTCTTCATTGACTCATAATATGGTGATTTTTCTGCCAACTCTCGGCTACAAAAGAACAGTATGGATTGAAAGAGCGCAGTCTTTAAATAGTAAACAATATTTAAGTTATTTTTGGTTGAGTCCACTAGATCGCCTGGTGCGAAGTCCTGAAGCACTATATTTGAATCGGTCGTGATGTTTTATCGCGATTTTTTTATTGATATGTATAGATTCTATTGACTATCAAACTTTTTAATCATTCTACTTTAATGCACGCGTCTTAATACTCGTCGACTGGTGGTTAAACAATTCGAAAATCGGTAGAAACCATGAACATCAATAAGATATTGCAAGAATAGTTGTTAGAACAGAATAAGTTACTTTCATATTTGTTATGGTGAAATGTAAATAATTTAAGAAACTGTAAGTTTATCATAAGTTTAATTTTTTTCTTTAAGTTATTGAAATGATTGTTTTGTTACTTAATTAAAAAAAATCGACAAAAGACTCCTAATTGCCCTGTAGAAGACTTTTGTCGACAAAAAATAGATTCCTAATTGCCCTATACGCTGGCTGCACAGTAACAGTTTGGTGATGTACCAAATTCCTTTAACCCTAAATCCAAGAATTTCAAGACCAAGACTTTGGCGGTTATTTATACGAACCTGGGTGCAGCTAAATAGTAAATAACCTTCTGATTGTCTTTTTGTCGCGTACAATACTCAGACAGGGAAGTTCTGACTCCACTGGCTAATTTGGATGACTCGAATCTCAAAAGTTTTCCAATCTCTTCCTGAAATATAACGCAGAAAACTATTAATATTTGCTTAAATGAGGAAAGTTTAAAGTTTGCGTGGCTATCGCAACCAAACTCGCTGATTGGAACCAATCAGTTAGGTTAAACAAAGTACACAGAGGCAGCGAATCTGATGGGTGACCACTGACAATTTATCACGATCGGTTCCGTACTGCGGAGGTCACGTTAAGTCGTCGGTCCCGACTGCTGTCGATTGACTACAGTCGTTAAAGTCAAAAAGACATATTGCGGTTTGAAAACGACACCAAGGTTATTCAAGGTCAAACTTACTTGACGTGGCTATGGCTATTCCATCCAATTCATCCATCATTAACCCAAAAAGTCCCCACCAAAGGACCAAGGGCCTCTCTTTAGTAGACTATTTGTGACTGTGTCTAGTAAAAGGGACCACTTTGAGGGTAGTCGTTAAGAGTGAAATTTTCACTCTAATTGACTACCCTCAAAGTGGTCCCTTTTACTAGACACAGTCACATTTATTTATTTAGTTTATTAAAATATAAGGTCCTAATTTATTAGTCACTTACCTTCTAAGGCATTATTGTATAGGTTGATAGTATTCCAAAAAACAACATAAAAATTTATTATCTGAAAATTAAATTTTGTAAAAAAAATATAAAAAAAAATTTCCATTTAAAGATAAAGGAATGGTTCTCTTTCGATTATAGCCATCCACTCCCCGCTCGCCCGCTCTACTACTGCCATTATTATTTACGTTTGAATGGATGGGTTTATTCAACATAGTAATGAAAAAATATAATAACAAAATTTTTCAAGACCTTTTAAATTTAATATTATGCTTTTGTTTTTTGACTCAAATGATATATTTACACAAATGATATATTTACACTACACAATATCGCGTTAAAAGGAAAGTGACTAATAAATAAGGACCTTATATATAAAGATTAAACCTTACCTTTTCTGTCGCACTTTGATTCATAACAATGCCCTCTTTCAAGAACAAGGAGTAGTCCTTATAGAAAGCATCATACTCAACGGGTTTCTTTTGAGCTACATCATTCATAAATTTTAGAAAACGGTTGGTTATAACTGTTCGGAGTTTACTGAAATAGAAGTTATAATGTAAAATTGGAAATGTGACTGTGTCTAGTAAAAGGAACCACTTTGAGGGTAGTCGTGAAAGAGGCTTTGTCTGTTTGTTTGATAGAGCATCACGTGAAAAATACTGGATGGATTTTGATGCAACTTGGTATAGTGGTGCTTTAGGCTAAAGATACAAATCTGATAGCAAAAAGATTCACTCTTATTGACTACCCTCAAAGTGGTCCCTTTTACAAGACACAGTCAGTAATTTGAAGAAAAAAAAAGGGGGGTGTTATAATATAAGTTTAACGTGTGTATCTGTCTGTGGTATCGTATTTCCTTAACGACTGGACCGATTTCGATGCTGTTTTTTTTTGTTTGAAAGCTAATGTGATCGAGATGGTTCTGAGATATTTTTGATCCGAAATGATTCAGCCGTTTAAGAGTTTTAAGCGAAGTTATAAGGAAGATACTTTTTTAAATTTTAGAGTAATATGACGTTCTATTCAAATGACCGTGATAATACGGTGTTACTTACGCTATCAAAGCACTGTTCTGCAATAGTTCTCTACTTAGATTAAGTGGAATGTCTTCTGAATCAACAACACCTGAAACAAGCCATATTTGAAAGTAAGATAATCAGTATTCACCAATCAGCAGACGAAATACTTGCTATATTGTACAAAGTCAAAATTGCTTGGTAAGATGGGAGACAATAGGCATGGATGAGGTAAAAGAAGAATAGATACAGGAGATTAGCATAAAGGAGATAATTGGGTTTGCAAAAGCTTCTGGGAGGTTTAAAGAGGTGGAACTGTTAGTGCTGAGGTAAAACTCAGGCGCTGTTATGGGGAATTGGGTGAAATGGTCTTGGGACCATCGCGACGCTGGGGACCAGTCCACTTATTTGGATGAGTGGATTGATCACCAGCGTCCCCTCCATAGAAAGAAGTCAAAATTGCTTATATTTCAAGATATGTAACTTAAAATAAGTCAAAGTTACATTAAAGGATTTAATTTAATCAAATACATACATACATAGTCGTTATTTTGACTCTACTGACTCTAAGCCAGTGGTTCCTAACCTTTTTAATATTGTTACCCCTGTAACCTATGAGGAAATTTTAACCCCCCCCCCCACCCTTTAAAATGTTATCATATCAAACAATACAAGCAATGTATTTATCTTTTATTTATAAGAAAAACTCTTTTTCTTTTTGTGTTCTCTATTTGATACCTCTGTGTGGTGTAAAAGAGAATTAAATTTTGCACCAACTTCATTGCATAGAACTTTGAAGATTTTCGAGTTTGTAGCACTGCCACGAATATGGTTCAAAATTATTATTTTTTTACGATTCTAATAATAACGTTTTTCGTTACCCCCGTAAAATAGTAAATTTACCTCGCAGGGGTAATTACCCCCAGGTTTTTTTTTTTTTTTTGAAGTGTTATTATTAGCATCCACAGACTTTATGTCCGTGCCTTTGTCTAGATTAAGTTTTCTTGTTAATACTTGATTTTATCTATAATACATTACTTTCCATAGTGGTTTACAATTTATAAGTAAGTATAATAAATATATGAATACATAATGTATATAATATATATTTAAGCGAGTGACGGTTCTTCGCTGTTGCATTCAAACCTCAAGGCATCCATGACGGCTTTGTCTCGACTTTTGATCGCCATTTTGAGGTTGTACCCCCAGGTTAAGAACCCAGACTCTAAGCCTATTTGCAAAGCTGCAGTACGAGAAGAGTACTTTTCAAAAAAATAAAAATAAATCTCTTAATGAAATCTCTTGAAGCGCTCGTAGCACAGTGGCTCTCGCTGATCTCAACCGATCAGTGAGGTTAAGCAGCGTACACAGAGGCAGGGAACCTGATGGGTGACCAAAGTGGCAATTTATCACGAGCGTTTCCGTGCTTCGGAGGGCACATTAAGCTGTCGGTCCCGGCTGTTGTCATGACTACAGTCGTTAAAACCAAGTCAGAGGCCATTGTGCGGTTTGAAAACTCTAACACCAGGGTTAGCCAAGTTCGCCACACACTTGACCTTGACTATACCTAAACGATAAGAAGAAGAATCTCTTAATTACCTTTAGTAAACCTCATCCATTTAGGAATCAAGTTTTCTGCCTTGTTTTTAATGAGGATCTTCCTGCAGTATAAAGCGACTCCATTATCAGAATCCCTCGACAGTTCAAACAGCCCTGGTTTTCCTTCTGGTACATAGAGAACAGCATTGATGTTAATGGGCACATCTGTCTTGTAGTGAAGGGTGAATCTTGGCTTGTCGTATGAATTACTGATGAATTTGTAGAACTCAGTGTGTTGTTCTTCAGATACTTCTTTAGGGTCCACCAACCAAAGAGGCTAAAATAAAATTAGTCTTTGCAATAATCGAATATACACATGGCGGCACATCAGGCCGTTTTCGAGGGAGATTCCCGGTTGCAGACACCGGGCTTTCGTAGTGCAAATGGGTAACCTGAGTTGCTGCTATGTGTAAGGGATGGATTAGCAAAAACTGAAACGTTGACAATTATTCTAAATGATTTTCCAGTGGAATATTCCTAGTAAGAGTTTTAATTTTTTTTCATGTTATTTAATATTTTCTGCTTTAAAATTAAATTATTTATTCGAATACACTCTATAAATACCCCCCCCCCTCTACTTGACGCTACACCCCCCGACACCCTGAAATGTGTCTCTTTTATCGGTTTTCCCCATTTTCTCGAAAACTGCTACATATACGGAAAAAGTGCTAAAGCAAAAATAATCCTCATCAAATGGGCAACAAAAAAGGTCCTACATGTATTTTTATAGGCTTGATGGTATTCGAGCTACAGCTAGTTCAATTTTGGTAAAATAGACTAAAGCCAATAAGTTACGCTGACTGCTCAATTTCTTCATCAACCAGTCTATAAAGACTTTTATACGTCCAAATTTTCAGAAAATACGTATTATTATGAAAACTATCGTGAAATATAATTTAAAAAATTAAAAACCTAAGCCACAGTGGGGTTTAAAAAATTTAAAAAATTAAAAACCTAACGTCCAAAATTTTGAATTTTTTTAATAACTTTTGTTACTGCTCTATTTCAAAAACTATATGTATAACGCATACATTTCAAACTCAGTACACATTTAAAACATACTTTACATTAATTTACAAAAAGATGAGAAACAGCCAAGAGTGAGTCGGACTCATGCTAAAGATATTTTAACAGAAACTCGCACTCAAACTGTTTTTGTGCATTTACCTTGTTATTTGTCGTAGAATTACTGTTATTATTCACACTATGACTCGAAAATATTAGTATACATGCGTTAGACGTATATGTCTTCGTTTTATCATATATCAACAAGGTAAATACAAATAACCAGGTAAATGTCACAAAAACAGTTCGAGTGCCAGTTTCCGTTTAGATATCTTTAGCTTGAGTCTTGACTCACACTTTACTATTTTACATCAATTTTTTTATTAATATAAAGTTTTTTTTAAAATATGTATTAATTTTGGTATGTATGCATTATATAATTTTTGAAATAGAGCAGTAACAAAAGTTATTAAAAAAATGCGATATTTTTGACGTTTGTTGTATGGGGACCCCACTGCGGTTTAAGTTTTTAAGTTCTTTTATGCTATTTTACGATAGTTACTATCATAATATGTATTTCCTGAAAATTTGGACATGCTGTATATATGTGTAATAGTTTGAAAGATAGAGGGGCTGCGACTGAAACACCAAACGTTCATATCAACTAGCGGACGCACTACAATTCGTTTCCATGGGAACTCCGTGTAATCTCTTTTAGGTAAGCTCCCACAATATCTGAAAATTCCAAACTTAGAGCTTCAATAGCTTTGATTTTGCAAGTAAATCTTTGTAATAATGGCTATACTGTCGTTAATCTGATGACAAATTTTATTATCATTTTTTAACTAGCTACAGCTTGAAAACCGTCAGGCTTATCATAATAACATGTATATAACATGTATGACAGATTTGTTTAAAATTTAATGAGGATAATTTTTGCTCTTGACACTTTTTATTTATTTATTATAGTTTTCGCAAAAAAGATAAAAACTGTTAACGGGGACAAACTTCACGGCGAGGGGGGTGTAGCGTCAGGTGGAGGGGGGGGGGGGAGAGTTGTGAGTTTTAAACACCACACCCAAAGGTATCATACCACATAAGTTTCAAAACTTTATTAATTTGTTTGTTTGAAAAACACCGGATTACCGAGCTATTAGAGTTTACAATCCAGTGGGGAAATTTGACAGTTTGTGGTAACCTGATGTGCCGTTGACTGTACATCGCATTCTGATAGCGGCGCGGTGCGGGAGGAATCCGCGTGGGGTGAGGTTTCGCAGTACATTGCATAGCGCCAAAGTAGGTAAATAACGAAAACTTTTTAAATTAACGTTTCCGGGAAAAACAAAGTATTTGCTAAGCTGTTCCTTACACCCTGTATACAACATAATTACACAAAACTGATATACATTTTTATTACTTACCTTGATGGAATTCACCTGTTCATCGTCGCAGTATATAGGGCTACTAATGAAATTGCTGTATTTTTCAATAATAGCTGAAAATAAATAATGTCCATTCTATTAACTAGTCAAGCACGCCTCATACTTGATTATACCTACGCGATAAGAAGGGAAGGAATTAACTTGTACGGAGCGTCGCATATCAGGTTACCACACGCGTGCATTTTGCGCTGTTGTGATAAGAGCGGTTTTGCAATGAAAATTAAGTAACTTGATCCGCTGGCCTCTGTACAATTGAGAGCAAAGGTGTGATTTGATATGTCTCTTACTTGCATATTGATATCAGAACAGTTACAAAATCTAGAATATTCAGTAATTAAGTGCAACATAAGCCACACTAAACAGACACTTAGGAATTCTGTCTCTTATTTAGATTTCCAAACTACGCATTACCTTCTACAACTTCACTATCAGCGTATTCTCTACATTCTGTTTTGAGATGAATAACAATTTTGGTTCCAATTGCTACATTGTCTGCTTCTTGAATTTCATATGTTCCAGAACTGAAAGGAAAAAATATGAAATTTGAGAGGGCCCAGTGACAGATAGATGATGGTCGGACGGGAATCGTCGAAGATATATGGTATCGCCGCCCTTTCCCAGCTGCTCGAGTCCCCCAAAATGCTACATGACGCACGAGAAGAATTACACCCGAACGCACTACAGAATGCTGAAGGGCGCACGAGCAGTATTACATGCAAATGCATTACAGGGCGCACGAGAAGAACTATTGCGACCGCACTACAGGGTGCATGAGAGAAGAATTACCGCAACCGTACTACAGGGTGCTAAAGGGCGCACGAGAAGAATTACACACGAACGCACTACAGGGCGCATGAGAAGAATCACACGTGAACGTACTACAGACTACAGCGCGCATGAGAAGAATCACACGCGAACGCACTACAGAATGCTGAAGGGCGCACGAGAAGAATTACATGCAAACGCATTACAGGGCGCACGAGAAGAACTATTGCGACCGCACTACAGGGTGCATGAGAGAAGAATTACCGCAACCGTACTACAGGGTGCTAAAGGGCGCACGAGAAGAATTACACACGAACGCACTACAGGGCGCATGAGAAGAATCACACGTGAACGTACTACAGACTACAGCGCGCATGAGAAGAATCACACGCGAACGCACTACAGAATGCTGAAGGGCGCACGAGAAGAATTACATGCAAACGCATTACAGGGCGCACGAGAAGAACTATTGCGACCGCACTACAGGGTGCATGAGAGAAGAATTACCGCAACCGTACTACAGGGTGCTAAAGGGCGCACGAGAAGAATTACACACGAACACACTACAGGGCGCACGAGAAGAATTACACGCAAACGCACTACAGGGTGATAAAGGGCGCACGAGAAGAATTACACGCGAACGCACTACAGGGCGCATTTGAAGAATTACACGTGAACGTACTACAGGACGCATGAGAAGAATTACACGCGAACGCACTACAGGGCGCACGAGAAGAATTACACGCGAACGCACTACAGGGCGCATGAGAAGAATTACACGTGAACGCACTACAGGGCGCATGAGAAGAATTACACGCGAACGCACTATAGGGCGCACGAGAAGAATTACACGCGAGCAAACTACAGGGCGCATTAGAAGAATTACACGTGAACGTACTACAGGGCGCACGAGAAGAATTACACGCGAACGGACTACAGGGCGCACGAGAAGAATTACACGTGAACGTACTACGGGGCGCACGAGAAGAATTACACGCGAACGGACTACAGGGCGCACGAGAAGAATTACACGCGAACGCACTACAGGGCGCATGAGAAGAATTACACGTGAACGCACTACAGGGCGCATGAGAAGAATTACACGTGAAAGTACTACAGGGCGCATGAGAAGAATTACACGTGAAAATACTACAGGGCGCATGAGAAGAATTACACGCGAACGCACTACAGGGCGCATGAGAAGAATTACACGCGAACGCACTATAGGGCGCATTAGAAGAATTACACGTGAAAGTACTACAGGGCGCATGAGAAGAATTACACGTGAAAGTACTACAGGGCGCATGAGAAGAATTACACGCGAACGCACTACAGGGCGCATGAGAAGAATTACACGCGAACGCACTATAGGGCGCATTAGAAGAATTACACGCGAACGTACTACAGGGCGCACGAGAAGAATTACACGTGAACGTACTACAGGGCGCACGAGAAGAATTACACGCGAACGCACTATAGGGCGCATGAGAAGAATTACCGCGAACGCATTACAGGGCGCATGAGAAGATTTACCGCGAACGCACTACAGGGCGCATGAGAAGAATTACACGTGAAAGTACTACAGGGCGCATAAGAAGAATTACACGTAAAAGAACTACAGGGCGCATGAGAAGAATTACACGTGAACGCACTACAGGGCGCATGAGAAGAATTACACGCGAACGCACTACAGGACGCATGAGAAGAATTACACGCGAACGCACTATATAGCGCATGAGAAGAATTACACGCGAACGCACTACAGGACGCATGAGAAGAATTACACGCGAACGCACTACAGTGCGCATGAGAAGAATTACACGTGAACGTAATACAGGGCGCATGTGAAGAATTACACGCGAACGCACTACAGGGCGCATGAGAAGAATTACACGCGAACGCACTATAGGGCGCATTAGAAGAATTACACGCGAACGTACTACAGGGCGCACGAGAAGAATTACACGTGAACGTACTACAGGGCGCACGAGAAGAATTACACGCGAACGCACTATAGGGCGCATGAGAAGAATTACCGCGAACGCATTACAGGGCGCATGAGAAGATTTACCGCGAACGCACTACAGGGCGCATGAGAAGAATTACACGTGAAAGTACTACAGGGCGCATGAGAAGAATTACACGCGAACGCACTACAGGGCGCATGAGAAGAATTACACGCGAACGTACTACAGGACGCATGAGAAGAATTACACGCGAACGCACTACAGGACGCATGAGAAGAATTACACGCGAACGCACTATAGAGCGCATGAGAAGAATTACACGCGTACGCACTACAGGACGCATGAGAAGAATTACACGCGAACGCACTACAGGGCGCATGAGAAGAATTACACGTGAACGAACTACAGGGCGCATGAGAAGAATTACACGCGAAAGTACTACAGGGCGCACGAGAAGAATTACCGCGAACGCACTACAGGGCGCATGAGAAGAATTACACGCGAAAGTACTACAGGGCGCACGAGAAGAATTACCGCGAACGCACTACAGGGCGCATGAGAAGAATTACACGCGAAAGTATTACAGGGCGTACGAGAAGAATTACCGCGAATGCACTACAGGGTGCAAAAGGGCGCACAGGGAGATTTATACGCGAACGCACTACTCACGCATCGTAGCTCCGGTTATCAGTGTAACATTAGAACACATAAAGGATATTTAACAGTTAAAAGTTTCTTACCCATCAGATGACCATTTGTAACCCGGTGAACCAGCCTTGCTACTTCTAGTGTACACCTCAATTTTATTGGCCACCATAAAGGCGGAATAAAATCCCACACCAAACTGGCCAATAATGTTGCTAGCCTGATCAGATCCCCCTTGTTTGATCTGCTCAATGAAATGCTTGGAACCTGACCGGGCAATAGTTCCCAGGTTTTCTGTGAGCTCTTCTTTTGTCATACCGATACCATTGTCCTATGGTGACAAAAATTAAATAGGTTTCTAATCATTAACTTCAACTGCTTTTACTATAAGAAAAACTCTGGAGGCTTGTAATTCTTTCATGCAATTAAGTTTACTTAATTAAACATGGTCATATTTATCAGATCCAAAAAAATAATTGAAATTTTTTAAAGCATATTGTGACTTAATTAAACATGTTAAATGTGCTGATATGTAGATTTAGTTAAATAACTCAAAATTGGGTATCAAAAAACTAAACAAAGCAATAAAGTGTATTCTAATTTATTTAAAACCATTACCTGAATAATAAGTATTTGGTTGGGCTTATCTGTGGTAACTCTAATCTCGAGTGGTCTATCTGTTTCGAGCAGTTGTTCAACTCCAGTTCCAGAACTTACAGTCAAGTACCGGAATTTTTCTAGTGCATCACTGGCATTAGATATAAGTTCTCTGATGAATACCTATAAAATGAGTGTTGCCATTGAATAAATAACTATGGAATAGTCGCGATTTCAGGCAGATTTTTCCCATAGAGATTGTAAAATAAAATAAATCTTAAGTTTAAATAAGCCTTTTAGAAATTAAATTTTTGATTCACTTTGTAAAATTTTGATCCCCTGGCCAATGAGCTTTACATGGCCAATACTACCAGAAGATTAAAGCATGCCTTTGCTCTTCCAATCTTATATTGATGCCTCAACTAAAATGGAATTTTGAAATAAGGCACCATATTTTAGCTGGTTTTATCATAACTATGTTTATAAAATACATTACTTGGCTGCTATTAGTGTTGTACAGTGTTCAATGCAGTTTTAGTAATTGACAAAAATTTTCAATTTTTGTGAAATTTATAAACACTTTATATTTTAAAACTATGAAACCCTTGTTTCTAGAATTTCAGAAATGAACAAAGATGTTAAAGAAATAAATTTTTTTAATTTTTTAATAGACTTGGCTCCATTGAGATGTAACCAAAAGAGGTCACAGAGGAAAATGTTTCCCTATTCCTCAATTAATAGAAACAACCCTTATTCTCTTGATACAGCAGATTAATACTTACTTCTTTCTCAGAATAAAGAGAGCGAGCAACAATGTCTAATAACATTCTAGTTTCTGCTTGGAACTCTTTTTGCTCTGCCTCTCCCTTAAGGATTTCTTGTGGGGCAGAAGTACTTTTTGATTGCTCTTTCTCTTCTGTATTACTTTTTGGTTGTTCTTTCTGTTCTAGATCTGTACTATAAAAATTGTGCTGAATTCCAGTTATTTTCAGACCTAAAAAGATACAAGCAGAAAAATATTTTGTAATAAAGCTTTCAAACAGTTAAATTGAAAATGTTATGGTGAAGAAAATCCTCAAGAGAAAAACAAAAGATTCCAATCAAGTCAAGTTAAAAAACAGTAACAGTTTATTTGGTAAGAGAGTCATGTTAGGGGCTTGGGTAATGTTAGATATTAAATTGATATTTACCTGTAGTTTTATCAATTCCACGACTAAGTATTCCCAAAGATTTGGTGTTCGTATGTGATACAAACCGCAAACATAACCTCCGCGCGACCAAGGGTCGTAATGTTGCTCGTAATGCAGCCATAGTTTCTGAAGTACCTTTTCAAATTATGGAAGTTTACCAGCGCTACTTATCTAGATATCTTCACTTACTCAAAGTTTTCTCCTTACTTATAAATGTTCAGAATTTTTTTGGGAAATTTGCAATTCTCGATAAGCTTGGCGACCAAACCAAATGTCAATATTGTCAATGTCAATGTCATGTCATTGTAAAATAAAGAAATGGAAAAGCTAACCTATCAAGAAGTGAAGTGAAGTGAGTGTGAGCAAAAACCTTACAAAAAACATAGCTAAATATATTAATAAATTATATATTAATTATAGTGGTATTTAATTTTTTTAAATGTGTATGTATAAGGGCAATTTTGGTTTACCTATTTCTATGTGCATTAAAAATATTCGAGCCACTTCTAAATTTTCGATTTTTCGTTCAGAAATATTATTTGACAGTGAATGGTGAAATGACATTTCGGAACGCTTCAGTGTTGCTGGTATAATACATTTTTATTACCCCGAAATAAGGGCTATCGTAAATCCTTTGACACTCGTATGACTGTAAATCATGCCGATCGATCGGTTGATCCCCTTCAAAATGAATATCTAACATTATTTTATTTATTTATTTATTTATTTATTTATTTAAATTATTAAACATGAAATTTACACTGTTTCTTAAAAATAAAGCCCCACAAAACTGCTTGAGCAGTTTGTCTGCGAGGGCAAGAGTCTCTAATTACATAGTACTATAAACTTAATTTCAAATGAGTTAAATATCTATCTATTCAGCTTCAAGTGTATGGAGCAGATGCTTTTTTAAATATTTTTTAAATCTGCCTATCTTGGGCTCTGATCTTATGAACTCAGGCAAACTGTTGAGAAAATAAGGTACTCTCTTTTTACCCGACTGCCAAAGAAGGAGGGTAATGTTTTTCGAGTGTATGTAAGTATGTATGTATGTCTGTTCCTTTGTGACCTCCTGTAGCCTAAACGGCTTGATGGATTTTGATGTATGAGGTATCGTTAGATTTGTCTTGATTACGGGAGTGTCATAGGATACATTTTATTTTAGTGTGCAGTCGGGTATTTTGTTTTTTTAATAATTAGAGTTATTTAGAGTCCTATCTCCAAAGTAATTGGTGACTCTAGGTACAACAAATTTGCCTGAGGTCACAGATCTTGTTACATGGTCGTCACTATCAACAAGTGTTAAAGATGAGATGGAGCCGTGGTTGTGTACAGCTAGAACATACTTATGCTTAAGGCTAATTGGAAGAGTTTTACAGATCTTGAATAGCATCCTATAATTATTTTTACATTTATTTTTTGTCTTTTTGGCGTAAGATGTCAATCTAAATACATAAAAGGAGAAACTGACTGACTGACTGACTGACTAACTGACTGACATATCAACGCACAGCCTAAACGGCTAAACGTAGGCACTTGAAATTTGGAAGGGACGTAGCTTAGGTACCGTAGAGGTGCACTAAGAAAGGAATTCCCGAAATTCCCACGGGAACGGGAATTAGCGGGAAAATACTTTTGTATGAAAAATCTAAACCGCTTAAGTTAGACGCTTGAAATTTGGCATGCCTTAGTAAATTTAAAGCTTAGTTGCAACAGGATATTGCAAAATTCCCACGGGAACGGGAGTTAGCGAGAAAAAACTTTTGTATGTAAAAATCTAAATCTTAAACTAAATCAATACTTAATAAACTAAATGAAGGTCCATTAATGGACCGTCAATAAAGTGTAATCTGTTCAAAAGAAAAAATTAACATCTAGCTGTCTAGCATCTATAAAAAATAGCATCTATAAAAAATAGCATCTATGATGCTAGGTAACCAGTAGGTTTTGATAAATGTAGGTAATTATCTATAAAATCAGAAGTCCGCAAATTGTGAAAATTATTATTTTAATAAACTATGACAGAATAGTAAATAACAACGAATGACAAATCAAAGCATTAGAAAAATAATATAGGGTTATCAAAATTGAAAAAAGGAGACTTCTAAGAAGATTCTTTAACATCCTCCCTTTTTGGCAACCCTATTGCATCAGTCCAATGTGCACTGCTATCGCTGATATCCGTGGCTTATGTAATGCCTTGGTGAGCAGGTCTGCTAACTGGAACTCAGTAGGTACATATTCCACACGTAGTTCGCCTTCAGCGACAAGCTCCCTGACATAAAAGTGTCTAATAGCAATATGTTTTGTCCTTCTGTGGAGCTCTGGATTGTGCGATATCTTAATAGCAGCATCATTGTCAACCCTTAGTTTTGGCGTCTCCTTTAGGCTTGAAATCTCAGCGAAAAGTCTCTTGAGCCAGACAATTTCTCGTGCCGCCTCACTTGCTGCAACCAATTCGGCTTCCGTACTCGAAATTGCTACGCAAGTTTGTCGTCGACTAGTCCATGAGATTGCTCCTCCTGAATAAATGCATAAAATGCCTGAAGTAGACCGTCCGGTGGTTCGGTCACCGCCGTGGTCCGAGTCACTAAAGCATTCTAAAATGCCAGTATTACATTTTTTCTTATAAAGTATACCGTAGTCTAAAGTACCTTTAATATATCTGAAGATTCGCTTCAATTTAAGTATATCATCTTTAGCTGGTTTTTCTAAAGATCTTGATATGACGCTTACAGCATAGGCTAGATCAGGTCTAGTTCCAACAGTTAAATACGCAAGAGCACCTACAGCTTCTCGGTACGGGTATTTTGAAACATCCGATTCAACAGATTCTGTTTCTAGTACTCCATCCTTCAACATTGGGGTAGAAACCGGTTTACAGTCTTTCATTCCGAAACGTTCTAGTATTTTGTTTGCGTAATTACTTTGGGATACTTTAATGTTACCATCCTGGTTTTTTATTTCAAGGCCTAAAAAGTATGTAGCGTCTTTAATCGTGATTTTGAATCTTTTCTTTAGCTCATTTATGAATTTTTCAGAGTCTTTCTGATTGGTTGCTGCGACTAATCCGTCATCAACATAAAGAGCAAGGATTATCTTGTTATTTGTTCGGTTTCGAATAAATAGGCATGGATCCGTAGTACATTGTTGGAAGCCAATGCTTAACAAGTAATCGACCATACATTTATTCCAACAGCGCGGTGCCTGTTTAAGACCATATAGGCTTCTTTTCAATCTGCACACCTTATTAGATCCATCTGAATATCCGTCAGGTTGCTTCATATAAATCTCTTCATCTAATGAACCATACAGAAATGCTGTTGAGACGTCGAATTGAGTGAGTTTTAGCGCTTCGTTAGCAGCAATACTTAAAACTGATCTTATCGTAGTCATCTTAGCAACTGGACTAAAGACTTCATCATAGTCAATGCCCTTTTTCTGTGTATAGCCACGAGCAACTAGTCTTGCTTTAAATTTGTCTAGCGAGCCATCAGCGTTGGTTTTAATTTTGTAAATCCATTTACAAGATATGGGTTTTCTGTCTTTAGGAAGGTCAACCAGAGTCCAGGTTTTGTTTTCTTTTAAAGACTTAACTTCACTCTCCATTGCTTTGACCCACTGATCTTTTTGCGGACTATTTATTGCTTCTTTATAGCTTTTCGGTTCATTGATACCTCGAATATCATCTGCTGACATCATGATAAAATCTTGGTATCGCGTAGGTGGTCTTAGTTGACTTCTATCACGTAAATTCATTCTATTAGCTATCTCAGCTATATCTTCTGCAGATTCTGGCATCTCATCATCAATATCCTCTAATGCATCTTCATATAGAGGAGATTCTGGAGGAATTTCATTATTAGATGTTCGAAGTTCAGTAGGATCGTCAGGACTCCTTTCAATTCCTTGACTTACGACAAGTCCAGGCGATGTGGGAGGCACAGTAGAGCTGGGGAGCACATCAGAGTTGCTTTCATTGCGTTCTTCTGACTTGAAGGAGAAGTATGTTTCAGGTAGAGTATCTAGAATCTTGCAGATTAATAGGATATCTGGTAATTCAGCCTTCTCTATCTTAACTAATTCAGCTTTCAAATCTGACCATAGCGTCTTAACTTTCGAGATATGAGTCGTAATATCATGTGACGGATCTTTACGATAGCCGAAAAACTCCATACACAGCGCATAGCTCTTATCTTCAGATGTACCATTAAACAAACGATGTAGCTCATCCCAAACATCTTTAGACGAGTTAAATCTCATTATTTTTTGAAGAGTTTCGTCTGACATGTTCGCAGATAGTAATAGTAGTGCGGAACTATCTGTTTCGTTGTATTTATCAAGGGCTTTTTCATATTCTGAAATTGCAGCGACGTCAGATGAATCAGGTCTCACCGGTTTTACTAGGTTGCCATTTATAGCATCTAACCCACCGGGCTTACCTCTTAGAAGTAGCATAGCCTTAAATTTCCACGTCGACCAATTTTTCGTGCCTTCCAGACGACCAATATCAATTTTACAACTTGTTGATTGCATTTTGAAATTACGTCTTGCTGTCAGACTTTGAAAAAATTTTCGGAAAATTATTTGCTCTTATTTATTTATTTCTATCAAATAACAATTTATTTCACATTTCACAGCGTATGCTATCATGATAAATGTAATTATCTATAAAATCAGAAGTCCGCAAATTGTGAAAATTATTATTTTAATAAACTATGACAGAATAGTAAATAACAACGAATGACAAATCAAAGCATTAGAAAAATAATATAGGGTTATCAAAATTGAAAAAAGAAGACTTCTAAGAAGATTCTTTAACAGGTTTTTATCCGTGTGGTGATTTTTAAATTTATTCTGAATCTGTGGTGGCTTCCTACGGTCTCATGCGGTGTGGTAGGCTCTGTGTCTGATCATCTGGCTCGCGACCACCCTCCTACCGAAGTTCGACGCCAAACAGCTTGCTTGTGTCCCGTCGGTGCGTAGGAGTACCAGTACCTTAATAGGCTTTTCTAGGCTAACTCGCTCCATCGTCGACTTCGTTTATGACCCTGGTCAAGAGTTAACCCATCTCATTATAAAAAAAGGTACTTAAAGTAAGTCACTTGAGAAGTACATTAATTGAGATGTTAAATAAATGAATTTTATTACTTAGCTGTTTTATTTCCGCATGTAAATAAGTGAATTAAAGAGCTTCGGTGGTCTAACGGCTAGTGGGTCTCACTCGTAAGCGAGAGGTACCGAGTTCAATCCCCAGTTCCGCCATGAACCAATGACTTGTTTTCTGAGTTATGCACATTAGTTGCACACTAACCAATGCTCTTACTCAGAAACGGGACTAAGCGCTAGGAAGAAGAAGAAGTAAATGAACTTCGGCTGTTTTAAAAAACGTTGTATCATTCTTTGCAACATTTTTTCATTTTCATTACCTTAATTAAGTATCCACTCATGTTTCTTGTCAGGTAGTGATAAGGTTTTACTAGAATGAACTTGGCTCCTTATCTAAGCTAGAGGCATTGAGTGTACTTATGCGTTCTATTTTTATAATAGATCCGTTCCAATGACCAGCACTAACAGCATGAGACAACATTTAACGTTTACTGGGGCCGTTTCTTTAGCCGCCGACTTTTGTTTAATATTCTACCTCTTTTACGCTCCCGACATACCTATGGCGATATTTTATCATTTACACTCTGAATACTTAAAAGATGCCCGAGATTTCACTTCTGTAGGAATTTCTCTAAAGCCACTCATTTTTTGCCTACATTAAAAAAGAAATCCTTGTGGAAAATTTCGGCTTTCGTAAATCAGAATGTGTCAGGATCTGGATCCTGAATTTTTATAAAAGGGGTGACTTGTGCTATGTACGCGATCAGACGTCTAACTATAAAGCGTCTTTTGTATGATCGATATTGATGAGTGTGTTGATGTAATCCTCCATCGACATGCCTTCTTCATTTTAAATTTTTATTTATTTTGGGTTTTGTTCAGTAGCATTAAGGTTTACTGCAACTACATAATATGTCTAGCTAGGATGTCATTCCTCTTCAGTCGTCTCCGATAGCTCAGTATGGTGAGCTGCGCTGCCAAATCATTGGGGTGATTATGCGGCCTGGATAATCAAGTTTCCGTTAACCCTGTATTTAGACGAGTGCATTGCAGTTTTATTCCTGACTGTGCTGACATCGAGGATAGCATGGACTGCCCTTACGAATAAAACTTTGGTTCACTGGTAGGGCTCTAAACCATCGATTCAGAGCCCTACCAGTGAACCGAACCGGTCAATGGATATGGTAATTCTATGAGAGGTGATTTTAAATTAGCTAATGAAACTTTAGGGGGTGATTGTCCCCATCAAACTGAACAACTTTTCTAAAAGAACCTATTTAAAATTCTTAAAAAATTTTTTTATCTTCCCGTACATATGCAAATCAGCTGATCGCACGAGTTGTGTAGAAGAGTAAACAATTTTTTAAAATTTTCGTCTCATGTTCCTTGGGGATACTTAGTTGTTAAGTTTCGTGGGCTGATTGATATCCTTAGATTTTGCTAACTAATTTAAAGTCACAAAATATTAAGATTTCGTAAACACTGAATTAAACAATAGGTGCCTCCGTTTAATTCTATCTTCACAATCCTATAGAATAATTAAATTGTGGCAGAAAACTTTTCTATTTTTGTTCTTTTCGTCTCTCCCTCGGAAAAATGCGAAAACTTCCTGTGGCACGGGTTAGCTGGAATAAATTTCTTTTGAGGCGTATTTCTATTTATTGTAAATCTGTTATCTGTGCATTAACAATAAATTAATTAAAATGGGTAAATATTTTATAGCGCTGGTAACCCTTAAATCTCAACCGACGAATGAGTGCCGCTCCGCCAGTGTTGCCATATATACGGATTTGTCCGTATTTGTACGGATTTTGCAAGTTCAATACGGATGAATCAAGATTACGGATTTTTATACGGATTTACTCTAAACACAGAATTAGCTTCAAAAGGACCCCGTTTTCGAGCCTTCTTTACCTAATTTTGACCGATTTCGTTACAACGCTGGTGAGTTTGCTCCACTGTAGTGCGGCAGTACAGCAAAATTTCTTCAATGAAGACGAAACCAAGAAATAAATTATGTACCTCGACGATAACGGACCTGCTACTACTAAACAACTTTTAGGGAAAATCACCCTCTTTTGATTTAAATCTCGACTCAAAAATGTTACGCTTCATTTTTATACGGAATTCATATGGAATTTCAATCAAAATAAGGGATATTTATACGGAATTTCAATAAAAACAGAAATACGGATTTTATACGGATTTTTGTAATGAAAATACAGATTTCACGTCTACTTCATGTGGCAACACTGCGCTCCGCGTTTGTTTCATTTGTGTGCGTCAAGCAAGCCAAGCAAGGTGCGAGTAGCGTCTTTTTATACGAGAATCGAACTTGTTTTAATGAGATTTTACTAAATTGATACTGTATTTAGTGTTAGTTTTTATGATAAGAAATAACTCGGTGGTCAAGTGCTTCTTTGGCGTCCATTAGTGTTGGTTTATCTAAGACTAAAGAACCAAAACTAAGCCTTTCCAAGTGGCATGTACTGTGTTGTGGTGACTTTAGAACTCGTTGCAAAACATACTCTATGTGAATTTTTATAAACAATACTGGACGGTTGGGGAAATGCAGTGTCGTGAATGTTAGAAAGATATATTAAAACTGTTTGTTGTGTTGATCTGGTGGGACACGATGAGAGTGTTCAGAGTGTTTAGGACGAGCTGTTACTTTGTGGTAGTGTTGTCGCAGCAGCGGTGCAGCAGTTGAGGGGGTGGTAGCAAGGAGATCGTGATGTGGTGTTGGCGGTGAAGGGGCGGCGAGCTGGAGCACCTGGTGGGAGGCGCGGGGCGCGGCACGGCGCCCGCGCATCACGCGCCCGCCATGCTGCAGCCCTGCGAGGACATGATCCTGCCGCCCAAGCGACAGGCTGTCGTCGACCGCCTAAGGTAACACTCTTCTTCTTATCGTGTAGGTATAGTCTAGTGTGTACTGAACTTAACTAACACTGGTGTTAGTTTTCAAACTGCCTAAGCTAACACTTGTTTCTCAGTAGCTATAGTCCCAATCTGTCCAGGTTCCTTTATGAGCAGGGTTACGGAAATTGGACACCAGTGGTTCTACTGTAATTGTCTGATCTGCCATATCCTGGTCACTGGGGCTTCCTGGTTTATGGTCAAGTGTGAAATCCACCAAAGAGCTGGGAAGAAAAAACTAGTTACGTTTGAATGTAGATCCCCTCAATGTGTTTTTCACTCTGAAAAACAAAAGAGGGATGTTATAAGTTTCACTTGTGTATTTGTGTGTCTGTCTGTGGCATCGTAGCTACTAAACGAATGGACTGATTTTGATACAGTTTTGTTTAAACTAGCTATATTTGATCAAGTTGTAAGCAATGAATGTCATAGGTAATACAATTTTTTTAATTGAGGAGGTCAATAGAGAAGGCCTATGTCCAGCAGCACCTGAATATGATGATGAATGTTTTCTCATGTATGTAGTGACAGGTTGTCCTGGTCTCCATAGGCCACTACTCTAGTGGTGCGTTGTCATATCTCTAAAGTTTTGAGTTCAACACTAGTACATTATGTGATCTTACTACTAAGCAAAGGCTACCATTGCTGCCTGCATTGTGCTTGTAAAATCCCCTGATTAAATTTTTATTCTGTCGCAGTTCTTTAGAGCATAACCATGACTAATTGGGGCCATGCATTATGACATTATTGATTATTTCAAATTGCCAACCCCCTCCAATCACTACATCATAACCAAATCTGTCACTACATCATAACCAAATGAAGCCTCCCCCCATGTTTCATTATAGGTCTGTCTGTCTGTCTGTCTGTCCGTCTTTCACGCCTAAACTACTGAACCGAATTTGATAAAATTTGATATGGAGATAGATTAGAGCCTGGGAAAGGACATAGGCTACATTTCATCCCACAGTTGGGCATGATATAACCTGTAGTCCACGCGGGCGGAGCCGCGGGCGGAAAGCTAGTAATAACATGTTTCTAATAATATAACATGAAATAAAAAGTTGCTCTTAACATTTGAATTTACATTGTTTAATCTTTATTTAATTTACTTATTTATGTATTAATTAGGACTTTTCGTATTCCCCCTCTCTGTATGTCATTCTGCAGATACGCTTCTCTCTCTTCAAGTGACGTGATATAATATGGACTTATATTGTGTAAAATCTTCTGAACCCTCTCATCAACATACTCAATTCCTTAAACTTTTACATGTCAGTCAGTGGAAAGATGATATCATGTCAAACTAATTCTAGCTTTTTCCCTGTGGCTTCGCTCGCACAAAGAGTCACCCATTTCATTCTCAAAATTTTTGACTTTTGAAAAATCGCAAAACACGTATCCCTTTATTTGCTTCAAGGTACCTATATCTTGACGAAGTTTCGAGTCGAAATGTTCAAAAAAAATTTTTTTTCCATACAAACTCCGAACTCCCGTTTCACCCCCTTAGAGGGTGACTTTCAAACAATCCTTTCTTAGTTCTCCCCTAGACCTCATAAGAAACCTATGTGCCATATTTGAGATCACTGCACCTAGCGGTTTGGGCTGTGCATTGATATGTCAGTCAGTCAGTCACCAGTCAGTTTCTTCTTTTATATGTATTTTTAGAGATGTCACATCATACAATATCTCACTACTTGGCATGACACTCTGCTGCTGCTGTTAGTATACCCAAAGAAAATTCACTCTCATGAGAATTGATTGCCAAGAAAAACATAACTTTAAATGTAATAGAACAAGGTAACATTTCTTTTGCATTAAATTCACAAATGATTTTTAATGGCTAAAGGAATGCATGTCCAAATTCAAACGCAAGATAAATGAAAACTTGTGTTAATATGAATAGGGTCCATTTTACTTGTGTTGATTCGGAAGTCTATATTCTAATGAGAGAGAAGTCTCATTGCTAGGGCTGCTGGTATTACATGTAACCTTCGTTAGAGTTATCTTAGATTTGAGACTAGACACAAATGAATATTACTGTCTGTCACAGTCCATGAGATTTGCACTGGTCTGATAGCTCAGTGGGTAACAACCTTGTCTACTGATTTGAAGCTTGCAGATTCGATTCCCGACCAAAACAAATATTTGAAAGTCTGGGTGTATAAGTATAATTTGTACGTTTGTTTTTACGAAAACAAAAAATTTTAGTAGTATATATATGGAAAAGAGAGGCAAGCATAAGAGAAGAATGGCAAAAACTGGGGGAGGCCTATGCCAAGAAGGCAATCCAAATTCAAACTAATAAAGAGGAAGAGAGTTAGCATTAAAATTAATAAAACAAGAAAGAAAAAGGGAAATGTTTATTTATGTTAAAATAAAATAATGCGATTTTTAAGATGTAATAAAAATAAGAATCCTTTTCTAAGATAGTAAAATGCATGAGATGAAATAATGTAAGCAATGTTTATGATAATGTATAAAAAAAATATGTGTAATGTTATAGTTATAGTGAACTGTAGCATGAAAAATTATTTGGAAATAAAGGCTATGAATTTGAATTTGAGTACATATATCAGATATCTAGTAACCATAGTACAAGCCTTGCTTAGTTTGGGGTTAGATGGCCTTGTGTGAATTGCCTAAGAATATTTATTATTTACCTTTTTTTAAATGTTTTCGTAAAATGATTACGCCGTTTGTAATTGAACGAATAATACGCTTGCCTACGACATTTATGTAGCGTAATCTGCACTCAAATATGAAGTTTGTGTACACTCAAGTGCAGCGCACGCACACAGTTGCTATGCGATTTTCCATCTTATGCGTACGAAATAAGAAAAGTATCAAACACGAATGTACACTACACTCAAAAATGAGTCGAGTTTAATTAATTCGATTTGTTGTACGATGTACAAAGCATGTCGGCAAATTGTGTTAGACGTAATGTATACTTTGTATTCTGCCAGCACCGTTCACTATTCCTCAAGTCGACAACTGATAAGGAGTATTGCAAAACAATCTATGTAGCTAGCCGCCCATGTAATGACTAATTGATAATGAAACATTTCAAAAACATCCGTCGGATATAAAAACCTTCAACGAATAATACGTATAAAAAGTAAAAAATCTTAGCCGAAATGCAATATCAAAACATGATAACAAAAACACACAAACAAAATATTAAAGAAAGTTCTCAACACAGTTAACAAGTAACCTAGTATGTAAGAAGCTAGTGCATCATGGTTTGCACTCTGTGAAATTATGTTGAGCTGCATATCGGCGCTAGGGCTAACGGTACTGGACGACTTGCCGGTGCATAAACGACGCGCTCTGTTCTATTTGCATTGCAGCATACTTCTTACTTGATACATTATACACACATTTCTAGCTTGTGTTCATTGCGCAACACATCCAGTAGGTAGTTAGATACTATGTTGTTGTCGAGGCACAATACATCTTTGGACAGTTTACTTACTGACATAATGATTGTATTCCTGTAATTTCATATTATTCTAGCCCTTGGGCTGTTCGAAGTCGGGTAAGTAACAAATATCCCTTCGGATCGATACAGCCGGTGCGACTGGAGGGCCGATCCCTCGTGTTAATGGGATCATTTGTAGGGATACACCCCGGTTGTCGAGACGACCTCCTAAACATTCGATATGGCTGCAAGTACAAGTATTCTGAATTCGTACAAAAGAAGCCTAACTAATGTTATAGGAACAACGGTCTCAAAGTTGCTATTGACCCAAATTTGTCAGAGCATGTACTGAGCTTCTAACTTTTCGACCCCTCAAACCTTACTAAAACTGTAACAATTGAAAATTTCTTGAATTTTTCGTGGGGAAAGATTATAGAAAAAATATGACAGAGTATCTAAGAGCTTAGAATATTTTTTAACTCGACTATGCAGATCCAGCTTGGAAGTTAACTCTTATATCGTAACGTAAAATGATTGATTTTATAAAGCTTGACGTGGACTAGACTGTACACCGTCATTGCCGGGCATGCTACATTCCGCCGACTCGACATTATATATTCGTCCACTATAATATAGCACAATGCTACAGATATATGCTTATAGCCAAAGTGCTAGGTATGTGTTTCCAATCTGATGTGTGTGGTATGGTATAGTATTAATCTACCATCGCGGTTGAGAAATTCATTGTCATTTTATCACGTTACTGTTTCTTTTCTCTGCTCACTAGTTATGATATGAACACGTTTTGAAACCACTGAATCATTACCCGTACAAATACGCTACCATATGAAGTGGCGTCTCTAAGAGGGCTAATATTAGTGCGTTGAAGAATGATAAGTACACCGCTTATCCGAGTTACGGATATGGAGTGTAATGTTGTACAAAATAAGATCCAATTCAAACACAAACATATTTAGCTTGCTTGTTCTGCTCGGAATCTGATATTTAGCCAATTCCAATGCTATTGAAACATGTGAGGTGCTTGTACAGCGTTTTCGTGCTTTGGAAGGCACGTTGAGCCATAGATGCAGGTTTTAAAACCAAGAGATTCTACAGGAATACATAATTTATTAACCAAGTTACATTCTTAAGGCGACGTAAGCTGAATATGAAGTCTTACTGACAAGTTTTTTACAACCATAAAATTAAAATTTTAATTACTTTACAAGTTTCCTTTAATATCTTTCAACTACTATAAACGCTTGAATGATTTATATTCGCTTAGTAACGGAGAGCGCTACGTAACGCGTTCGGTTGTTTGCCAAGTCGTATAAAAATTAAACACCTTATTAAAGTGGGCGAGGAGGAAGACGATACGCGCGAGTTCCCGACGAGGAGCGGGCTGCCGGGTGTCAGTGACACACTGTGACATACAATCGGGACTTATCGAAAGCGTTGTTTGCGTAGCGCGACAACGCCGCCGCTGGTCAATGAACTAAACAAAAACACCTACGAGTTACCAGTGCATCGCGCACTTGAGCCCGCCGCGCCGCCGCCGCCGCCGCCGTGATCCGTGAGCCGCCGCACTCCCGACTTCTATCGTTAACCTCTTCCCTAGAGCGTACTACAGCTCTCTCATTCATTAATTTCATTATCTAGAGATTCATTTGAATTCTCACTCAACAAAACTGTTAACTACAGAACCGAATGTATATGTTTTGCTCTATTTAGATCTTATACGTATTCAGATTCAGATTGACAAACCCTCAATAACTACACATAATTTAATCACATAATTCACATAATTTAATGTGTTTAATATGTATTATGAATCTGAATGTGTATGATTGCTAAGCATTATAATTTAGTCTTCACGAATTAAACAGGTGTTATGTTGTCGGCAATCCATTTGTTTTCCGGCGTATCGTTAACTTTATAGATGTCATGGTGAAGGAAGAGCTGGCAAATCAAAGGATATGGCTTTCCGGTTAACATCATGGTGAGAATATGGAAGAGTTCTTTCGAGATCACAGTGGAAATATTAACTTTAAGTAATTGTTAGGTAAATCGTTGCTGATCCAATCTCGTGCAATAAAAGGTAGAGCACCTTTAACAGGTTGATATTGATATCGTTCAGTAATGTTGTTTGCTCACGTTCCTATACCTGAGATATCTACCTGTACAGTACCTACACAATTTTTTTATCAATTTACGCGGAATTTGCAGAGTTAATCGAATAGTTGCTTCTTTATCTGCTGTGACGTAACACACCGTTAAAATATTGATTTTTTTGTAATTTACTTAATTTATTGTTATAATTTTAACACTGTATTATGTAAGGATTATGAATGATAAAATTTAATTAATGAAAGTGGTGCAACTTTTAATCGTTATTCTGAGGGCGAGGTGAAACACGAGTATTGGTTTTTGCTATAAATAGTGGCTTTCTACTGTTTCTACTTTTTGATTTGGATGACCAAAGGATGACCTTATTTACTGTGTATTGCACTCAAAAAACACACACAAAGAAATCTACAATACAAGAGACGAAATATGGCACTGCTTATTTTTAAGAAGAAATTTCTTACAGCAGACCTACTTACATAAGAATTACGTCTAAATCTTAAGTTCGGAAGTCATTATGTACTACTTTTGGACATGAAAAATATGTGAATACATTCAGAATTATCCTAAGTCATGTTTGTTTTAGATTAAATTACTGAATGGTCTCTTTTCCGCCCGTTATCTCGCCGTCTCGTCAGTTTTTGGCGCCATGGCAACGTTTACGTGGGGCCGGCTGTAAGTTCGAACATTACACTGGTATTTTCGTACGTTGATCGATTTGCGTACTTTTACCATCAGTAGAAAGTGAAGTGGAGTATAGCGGTGGTAAGCCATTCGCGCGTAATTAGTTTCCCCGGATGGCGACGGCGACGTTACGGCTCGGCCCGGCAACGCGCTGCATAAGTACTGCACTTCTCTAAGGGAAAGTGCACCGGCCACGCTACTTGTTGTTGCTATTTCATTCTCCGACTAGTTTATTTTAAAAGTTCTAGTTCAATTCTCCAGTATTTTACGCATCATATCATTATCGTACAAGCCATTAGACCTCCTTGTGATCTGGCTGCATCCTAAATATATTGTGTAATCCAAACGTCCAACTACCGAATCAATTCAAGACATTCCATGTTCTTAATGTAGGCATTCTACCTTTCTGCAATCAAAATCGCTTTCAGAGGATTCGAGTTACTAAATATCCTTACTAATATTATAAATGCGAAAGTAACTCTGTCTCTCTGTCTGTCTGTGTTTCACGCCTAAACTACTGAACCGATTTAATTGAAATTTGATACAGAGATAGATTAGAGCCTGGAAAAGGACATAGGCTACATTTTATCCCATAGCTGGGCACGATATAACCTGTAGTCCACGCGGCATAACGCGGCAGAGTGGCAGAGCTTTCTTGATAATATGCGGTGACGTTCATCGTTTGTTTCTCGTACATAACTGAGTTACATTACCAGCAATGTACAAAGAAAAATTATTCAATGTGTTGTATAAATTACAGGATTTGGGTTTTTGTTTTCCCATTAAACTTAATTAAATTTACCCAAAAAAAACAAAAAAATTGCCCTGAGTCTGCAATGCAGATTGCATTTTTAGTATGAGGTGGCTGTTTTTTTTTAAGGTTTTTAATTGACCCAAAAGTAGTTCAATTCTTTGAAAAATCCCGTCCGCAATCATGATTTTGCCAATGTCTGAGTATTTTAATAAAAACAAATTATATAGAATGGCGAAATCGCCAATATCAAGTAAAGTTTGTAGTACGTCAGACCTGATGGATGGCGATTTTGAAGGATCCGAGTGGTTCCTTAGTTTATCGGATTAAACTGAATTTTAACTAGATAATCAGTGGATCAATATTCTTTCCGAGTAATAATTTTCTAATTGTCCCCAGCGAACAAAATACAATATCGCGCAGTACTGATATCGGCGTTGAGTGACGTGCCTCTAATAAACGTTACGTAATGCATGTGTTGCTCGCCGAATACATTACCTAACGAGTTATAACTACAGGCTACAGCAGACCAACCTATTGTTGTTGAAATATGTACAAGTTCTACTACATAGACGAATACACGTAGTAGGAGCAAAATTTCGGACAGCATTTCTGGGCGTTTAGACGTTCCTAATCAGATTTATTTAATAACTACATTAAGATTGATAGTTTTATCTTGTACGTTTAATGGGTAAAATCGTGATCTACATTTCGAATTTACCTCGAAAAAGTGCTATTTTCAATATGCACAGTGTTACTGATTAAATTATACATTGGGTGAGGGTATGAATTCATGCAATAAGTCATGAATCCATACGCACTTTAAAGGTCACGCATGTGTCCTTTTAGATGGGCAGACACCCTGGCCTTGTTATCTTTGGGTACGATTAATAGAAACTTGCTCACTTTTTACTACATATTTTGTCGCTCGCTTATCATTGTATATTTCGTGTAATGTGATTCATGATGATGGTTGTCAAGCTTGACACGAATTTTTGTTTGTTTGTTATGCGTAAGACCGAAATCGCACTTCACCTTCCAGCGTGAACAGAACAGTGAATCTTAAGTGAACCTCTACTCGAGAATTGCCACATTTAGAGTTTTCACGTAACATGTCCGCGCTTGACAGTAACCTTGAGAATTTCATCGCAAACAACCGATCAGCGTGTTGACGAATATATGAAAAGAACTTGTAATGATTTTTTTATGTGGGACGAAGTGTCCACATTAACATTTACTCAAGGTGACCGCGGCGGGAGTTGCGGCTGACTGAGCATCGGTTGAAAAACTCTTTATTTGTTCATCTACCGCGTATACCTCACCTTGCTTATAAACATTACAAACTGTTTAGGTACTTTGAAGCTTCTTCATAAACCTTTTAAATAAATAAGATTGTTTTGCTAAACACTCAATCAAAATTTTGAGCTAAAACGGTGCAATCCTCGATGTTTTACTGTTAAAAAATAATCAAGTGTGTATTTATGAAAATGTGTACTTTGACTCCTTCAAGTTCTTTCATTGTAATGAAGCGTCATTAAATTTAGGTCGTAGATAAGGATAACATTAGAAGGTCAAAAGTACTTGACAGTAAATATTTTTTTACTTGTTTTAGACGGAGAATCGAAACGTATAGACGACGTCAGTCAGAGTGCGTGCCAAGATTCGATCAAACCTTCAGTGGCGTCTGTGAGCAGCAAAATTTGGAAACCAGTGCTCTACAAAAGCGGTTCCTCGAGGCGAAGACCAAAAGACAAGCCAAGAAGACCGACCGCAAGCCTGACTTACCGGCCATCAGTGGAAATCTGCACAGCAGCGTACATGTGGTAAGTAAATTCTTAAATCACGTCATTGAATGATGTTTGGTTGTCTTATAAGAGCAATAGTAGAACTAATGATTTTGAACTACATCGATGTGCTATTTTGATAATCCTTCAATGAAAAAGCTTCCAATCTACTGTGTTATATGTAAGTATAGATAGGTACCACTCCTCGCTTGCGTGTTTCACCTTGGAACGTCGCGACCTCGTCTCCTTCATACCTCGAATTGCAATATTAACAAAAGTTCCAATACCTACACAGTATCATTTAAATCACACTTGGAATGAGTTTTAATAGATTTAATACATAGAAGGTGAAAGCGCAGAGTTTTTATGCAATTACGTCGCCGTGTTGGATGTAATCGGAGATAGACCGTGCGAAAGGCGCGGGGCGATGCACGGCTGCACTTGTATTGTCGCGATATTGGCCATTATTACTGTTTTCTAAAATAAAGACATTCATAACTTTTCCTTCTTCGCTTTCTTAGCAACCATCTTAGCAACAAGCGAAAGGTCCGTTCCGTACTCAATGGATGCCCGTCTTTTGTATCATGTAGTTCTGCATTTTTCTTGTCCAGTTTCTTATTTGTTATGTTATGTACTCCATAGTCTCAGACCTAGTATGTTTTAAGATTATTACGTTTGGGAATCTACAGTCTGACCTCTGTAACCCTGTAAATAGGAGACTCAGACGGAGTAACGTTACATTATTAAATTCAAGTATGGCTCCAGTCGAAAGAATGCCAATTTGGCAGTTCTCAATCTTGCCACATTTAAAATCCAGAACATTTTTTTTGGCATAAGCTGAAGTACTGCCAATGCTAAATATTCCCCTTCTTGTACCCTGAAAACTGAACTGGTTTTGACCTTTAGGTCCACAAGCTAAATTCAATATTTATGTAGATATAGACTATGATATTTCCGTGCTGGGCTAAAAGAGTTCTTCCTCATCCTTCCAGAAGGGTATTAAGCTTTGAAATAGTCATACGACTGGCTGGCACCCAATGCTAATTGTCAGTGGTGCTTATGGGAAAAAGAAACACGAACGCGACTTACTTTACCCTGCTGAGACCGCTCCAACCCTGAACCATTCGCTTAGCCGCCACCCGCACCGCACCTGCTGTGTTTTTTTCTTTTTATTATTATTCAATATTTATATTTTCGATTCAAACTTATGTTTCTGGTTTTTAATATTCCATTTTTTGTGTTCTCTTGTGTAAAATTACATGATGTAACGGCTGCATCATGAATACAGTCTCCAATGTAACTATATACTGATTAAGTACCTATTACTATTTTACAACGCACGTAATCACGTGATTCACGAGGATCGCTATTAGGTGCGTTTAGATCATTCACATTTTCTGGGTCATTAGGGTAGATCTAGGCATACTTTGTCCATCAGTGCAGGATTTTTTACCCTTTTTGACAGCATTGGGCGTTTTTCCACTTGATGGCACGGCAACGGCACGGCACCGGCGCCGGCAACGAAATTAATATATCAAATTCGTACGGCCCACCTAATCTCATGCCCTACACTCGGAAACAACTCATAGTTCTCATGGTGATTATAACGAAGTAAATGTGGCAAAGCACACTGCCAAACAAACGAATTGTAATGTTTAGAGAACAACAATACAAGATAATGCGAATGACATTGCTGAATTCCTTAGAGGTTCTCGTAAAATTTACCTTTATTTGCATCAATAGATGGTGCAGTTGATCATTAAAACGCAATCAAGTGTGAGGAGGCAGCGTTGAGATAATTAGTATGGCGGCACGTGCTGCGCGCCTCGAGCCACCCGCCGGATGCTCCGCCGTCAATTGACTTGACCCTCTGCCACCACATCCCGTACCTCGTACGATTACACAGCACGCGACATCAAACTAACAAACATTATCGCCGAAGCAACATTCAAATTAGCCAAATTGACAAGTCGCGGTACTAAAGCCAATTTTTGTTTACAACGTTGTACTAATGACCTTCGAGAGTGATAGTTTGACGGTTTGACGCCTCGACCGGTCACAAGTAAAGCAAGACATTAGCGTTATGTCGACACGTAAGAAGATTTGAGATCGGTCGTAATGTAAGCGATCGAATTTCAATTAAATTTGAAATTGCACGTTGATAACAGTTACATGGTCATGTTATGCGATTATTACAACGTATGTATGTATGTATGCATTTATTCGTTATTGTATGAGCATAAGTTACACAAGACACAGTATAAGAAAAACAGTACAAAGGCGGATTTGTCCCACAAGGGGATTTCTTCCAATCAACTCACTAAGTGTAAAAAATGATTTAACGCTTTCTCATGTTAGTATAAAAATCCGCGTTTTTCTAAACGCGGATTTTTATACTAACATGAGAATATAATTTATTCAAACGGCTGATACATGTTTATAAAGTAAGCGTCTTTTTCCCGTTTGTCTCTTGTTATCGTTTTTCTGCGAATGTCCTGATTGGAGGTTTCTTAGAAGATGCAGTTGATTGCATAGATCTGGCGTGGTAGTGCCTTTAGTACGGCAGGGCGGGCTTTGGTTGTGTAAACTGCGCGAGTTTCACAACAATCGGCTCGCATTGTCTCGCGCCGCTCACCGCGACGACCTCCGTGCGCCTGCGCTCTTTTCTGACACATTTCAACGGAGTACTCTACGGGCTGCTGAAGGCTGCTTATAATTGTAGTCTTCGTACTTCGATGTTAGCATTCCTGCTCAGACTATTGGTTAAGAAGTGGTATTCCTTAGATGTTTGGAATGGACTAACACCCAACGTTTATTATTTTAATATCTGTCACTTTCCGTTTTGTTGACATAAACAAGGACGGCATCAAATTTAAGGCAGGTGTAATTTTAATAAACGTTTCTGAGCCATGAGTTTATTGAGCCAGAGGGTGTAGAGAGACTGTCAGATTTTTTATTTCTTGCCTATATCAGATGAAATCTATAAATTAAAAGTTTCTGGAGACTCATAAAATATCCATTACATAAAAATGTGCATTAAGTAGCTCCTGTGTAGATTTACGGAAATTGCAAAGAATTGACGTCAATTATGCGACACTATGTCACTGACGTTATCAGTATTAAGTATTTGTACTTTCAGAACTGTGTTTTCTGAAAGTATCCGTGCTGGTTCCGGTGACGGTCACGAATAGAATTATGAATAGTGGCCATCGCTAAAGTCAGTAAGGGTCGCCAGAAAACGGTAGCAGCTTCACTTTCAGATTTTCTTAGGGCCATGCGTGGCCAAGCATTTCCTAATTAGTCATTTGGGAGAAACCTCTTCTTCTCCTAGGACATCTCCTAATCTTATGATGATCAATGTCTATAATTTGAACAAAAAATATGATCGAAATTGTGTATTTGTAGGTCTGTTAGCGCTATGACGTTTTATCGGATCACGTAATTACTGCATTTACACGCGTGATCGTTCATCTAAATCGAGCTTATCTTGCATTTGTTGCACAAATCTGTGGTCGCCTATAAAGCTATAACAATAACATTATGTAAGCGATATTATACGGTGACTTCTTCAAATTGGAGTGGCCTGCAACAATTAACTTGACGTAACTTGACGCAAAATCCGCGGAGTCTCCTGATATTGTGCTTAGTCATTCATCGTTGCTGGATTTGTGGATCGTCATGTTTCACGTTCTTACACGTCTTAATACTCAAAATAAATGTTTGCATTTGAATAATCCAGTGCCAACTACCTTTGTGACTCATTGATTACCAAAAAGACTGACAAACAGCATAGTATCTACGAGTAGTTAACCAATTCAACAACATGTAGCCAATTCGTTTCCATTTAGAAAACATTGCATTTTATGTTTCCTAGGCATTGCTTACTGTTCGGTTATCATAATTCATAACTCGGTATTCCAATAGCTTAGTCGTATAAGTACATCAAGTTTTACGTCGCACGTGACTGATTTCTACACGTGATACTAATACCTATGTCGTCGAAGTAAACTTCGAGATTCTCTTAGTTTTAACATTGTTGTTAGAGGTACATTGTGTTACCTTTACAATGCAATAGGTACCCGTCTACCCGTGTAATCAAAGGTTAGAACGTCTCTTTAGGTATTGTTTATCTCACTTTGCTTCTCTTACGCAATTTAGATGTACTGTCAGCTGCATAATTTACTAACCCTTAGTCCCCTACTACATGTAAAGGATTTATCTCTGAAAGTTTTTCAAGATGTATACTGTTTAAAATGTATAATTCATCTTTAAATGGATTCACGACACAAGGGAAAACCTTAGTGTAGTAGGCCTTTGAGTGTGAAGCGTTTATTTCAGTGTAATTTTAATAAATATATGTATAGTTAGATAAAATTAAAATGCAAAAGTATGCAAGAAGTGATTTGAATAACTTTGAATACTACGTGGAAATAACTTTTTCTTTTCTCATAATTTTCAATTGTTCTACCCTGCACTATTAAGGATTCCGTGTTGTTCTAATGTTAATACGTTAATACTGCAAAATGACTTTACACTCAAGAGTAGATCATAGGTACTGGACAGTTGAAGTTCGAATGTCTCTTAATGGTAGGTTGATGTACACTTCACTGTACTTACTCATAAACAATATTTTTTTCTTAAGCCAGTTGTTATAGCTGGATGGCGAGCTGCAATCATTTGAAATAAATAAATCGTTCGACCTTCGACCGTTACCTGTTTACACTATCGTAATCACCGGTGCGAGTACAATAGTACAGTCAAGAGCACATCAGGCTTGACAGAAGCAACTTTGTGTTCCGTTGTCAGATAAACTATCTCAACCTTCATGTCCTTCTTGGCTTTGCGAACGTGTGTCCACGTCACAGACGTAACTAATTCGATAAAAATACGATTATTTGTTACAATACGTATTTTAAAGATTAGATAAAACGTTATTAAATATTGTGAAGGATTCACGTGTATCTACCTATAAACAATGTAATATTTAAAATATTTGTAAACGTGTTATAGGTAGATAAGTTAATCGTGTACCGTGAGTATCGAGCCGTAACGAAGAGATACCAATTCCTAGGACTGCTTGTTGTAGCAAGTGACTTATGATTTCATACATTGCACTAATAGCTGCACACTAAACGACGTTTTAATTTGTTCTAAGGTAGGCAAGGGGAAAAAATCTCCGTAAAGAAACTGCACCATTTGGCGACTAATTGCAAAACCTTACTTAATACAATTCGTTAAGCTTGACGGTTCCCCTGTTTAGTAGACTCATAGAAGTCAGATGGCAATCAATATTCTATATGAGGTGATCTGCCAAATCTTGAGTTATGGTCAGGTTGCCTGAGAACGTGGAAATAAATGGGATAAAACGCTGGGAGGAAGAGAACACTTTAATATTATGTGGGTGTACTGTATTATATACATAGTTTTGTAGATAGTTCAGTTGAATTCAGTCTGGCTCGCGTTGTCCGGATATTAACCGCTTATGCGGGCTGCTTCCACTTCCCCCTTTCGTCCTCCCTCCTATCGAAAGGGGTGGAATCTAAAAATGACCTTTTTCTATCCATTTTACTGTACACAGGTCTAGTCAAGTAGGAAATTTCTAGTGTTAGGAGACTTATAAATGGTCGTTAAAATAATTCTGGTTTCTTTTTGTACGCAGCAACAAAAATTCGGATGCGGCGACTACGAGCCGCCCGCAAAGCTGCAGTGTGGCGGCGGGGGCGGCGCTGGGGAGGCGCTCACCAAGTTCTCAGTGGAGATAGTCCAACAGCTGGAGTTCACCACGTCCGCGGCGGACTCGCAGCCGCAGCAGATCTCCACTAACGTGACGGTGAAGGCGCTCGCCAACGCCGTCAAAACTAGCGGGTCGCCACCGCCGCCGCAGCCGCCCCGCGTGCCCACCCCGCTCGACTGCGAGCGCGAGTGCAAGGCCGAGTGCAAGTCCGAGGTGGCCGACGATGAGTTCGTCGGTTTGGACGAGTGCGCCGCCGCTCTAGAGAGGGACGCCGCGTCCGCATTCCCCGGTTTGGCCGATCTCATCGGAGAGGACGACGGGGACGATGCGTTCGAGGAGCTCATTACTGAGATATCGGAGTACCCTGAGTTTATGAAGGACTTCGACCTGGATGGAGGGAAGGGGAGTATGCACGGGGGGTCTCCGGCGGAGGGCGAGGGGCGGGGGTACGGCGGGGGCGGGGAGCTGTCGCCGGCCGCGCAGACGCTGAAGCACATGGCGGAGCAGCACCAGCAGGCGGCGGCGGGCGACTGGCGCTACCGCGGCGTGTACCCGGGGCCCGGCTACCGGCCGCGCGCCCCGCACCCCGCACACCCTTCACACCCCGCGCACCCCCCGCCGCTCTCGGACCACCTGCACCTCTCTCAGCACCAGCAGATGCATCTCTCGCAGCCGCATCACAACCTGCAGGTCAGTCACCATCTTATTTCTTATCCCAGAACCTGTCGATCATGAGGCAGACCACCTGAAAAGGGATGATCGACAGGTTCTGGGTTCGATTCTCAGTGGGGGAAAATGTTTGTGTAAAAGCAGCTGTCTGTTCTCGGTTCATGGGTGTTCGTGTCTGTCTTTGTGTTTGTGTATGTGGGACCCACGACACAAGATAAAACCTTAGTGAGGGCCTTTGAGCGTTAATTTTTATATTCGCTTCGATGTACACTTCACTTACGAAGTACTTGGGTACCAACCACTCGCTACAATCGGAATCAAACCAATCAATGTCTATCTATAGGGTGACTTTAAATTAGTTACGGGATGATTATATCCATGAAACTGAACAACTTTTCCAAAGGAACTTATACAGGGTGTAAAACACAGCTTAGCGAAAACTGAAACCCTGGACTCAGACAATCGTTCTGAATGATTTTCCAGTGGAATTTTTCTCCGGAAAATTTTTTTTTTCTTCATGTTTTTTAATATTTTCTGCTTACATTTTTATAATTTAATTGAATTCACTCCACTTTGCAATAAAAAACAATCATAACAACGTAAAACACGAAAACCAGCAATGTACTTACATCGCACTCCGATAGCAGCGCGACGCGGGGGGATCGCGCGCGGGGCGCGGTTCCACGACACGTTGCGTAGCGCCAAAGTAGGTAAATAATGAAAACTCCTTAACATGACGTTTTCGGGAATATATAATTACTTATAACTGATGATATTTATAGGTAGATTCCACCATTTAAGTATTTGCTAAGTTGTCCTTTACACCCTGTATGTAATTATCAAATAAAATTTTCTGCTTGTCATACTAAGGCAAACAGCTGATCGCTTAAGTTGCATGGAGACTGTCAAATATTTTCCATACTTATTTCGACGTATGTTCCATGGGGAAAGTTGTTCAGTTTAGTGGGCTGATGTACATCGTTAATTTCCGCTGACTAATTAAAAGTCACCTAAATCATGGAGAATGATTTTATTCTCCCCTTGGTTCTTTTTAAAATCTTCAGGCACGCAAGTTATTGTGCAGATTTTCAAGAAACCAAGCAAAGGTATGCAATTATTTACCTGATACTCCATAAGTATGACACTTCGTAGAAAAAACGAATGTGGTGATAAGGTTCATACAAAACGTCGGTCTTTAGTCCAGGCCTACCCTAAATGAGACAGAGGCGTGCAGTGTCGAGACATACCTAACCTAAGATTTCAAATTATATTGGGTCACTTTAAAAATTGAACAACTGTCTCCAAGGAACGGTCGAAATATGATTTAAAAAAATCGCTTCTCATACGTATGCTTACGCGAATAATCCCTACCGGGATAGGCAGAGCGTCTAGAACCACTAGATGTCAAGTTTGACACAAAATCGCTTCTCCATAAAAGTTATTTCCGACTTCTCATACTAAAATGCAATCAGCTGATCGCTCAAGTTGTATGGAGAGGCGAAAAATTGTTTTCATATTTCGACCTAAGTTATCTTTAGGAAAAGTTTTTGAGTTTTATGGATAGAATCATCCCCTAGATTTTCGTTAGCCAACTTAAAAAGTCATCCAATATTATTGTCCATTACAATGTTAGTAGCATATTGAAGTTTGTATAAATAAATCATTACATCAATTCTGAATTTGCATGCCTATCGTTATTTTCAATAGCTCACGTCATTACAAAGGATATTAGAACATTAAATCTAAACGCTTTTAAACTAATGAAATGTTAATGTAAATGCATTTTAGTCTGATTATGAACTTAGAACTTGAGTTACGGATTCGCGCCAAAATATTGCGCCATCGCCACGAGTAAAATATGTTGTAGGTAGCAACGAAGAAAGAAAAGTTGCGCGCTCTTTCAGTGAGGTAGCTTACGCTCAGTTTAATATTACAAAAATGCTCAAAACATTCCTATAACTTTGTTACCACGTCATAAAATGTAGTCGGAAAATTGCGTTTAGTAATTGGAAATCTTCTTTATTGGGTAATTCGTGACGTGAAGGGACATAAAAAACATGGGAGTCTGGTGTAGTATCGACCGGGTTCGCTTGCGCGCGCTGCGACTCGCCCGGTTCCTACTACGGACCCCTCAACTCGATCGCGATGCTTAACCTGTTTAAAATCCCTCTCAAATTCGCAAGGATCAATGCTCAGAACCATTCGCACTATCTCCGTTCGAGTTCTCGTAGTAACAACCCAGGCTATCGTATTAGTCTGCAGTCGCCATCGCCCAAGACATGCAATCTTCGATGCAGATACAGCAGACTCGAGTCGCGCAATTGAATTGAATCGCAATTCATAAATAGCGTTCTCAATACCATGTTTAGCTTTACATTTCTCGTTAGATGCTATGTTGAACAACATTTTAGATATGTATAAACATTTGAACGTGATGTTATTTGTAACGTATGAAAAAAGTTGTTTTTTACATGGAAGATAAATATTAAGTATCATTCTTATTTTATAATAACTTCTTAGACTACTACTATTAGTTACGATTTCTTTTTTAGATGAAATAGTTCGTTCAAAGTTTCCTACACGTGCGTCGTCGTCGGTAGAGCGTATTTGCGAACACAGATGTGCGGAGCGAGCACATGTTTGCCTTTATTAGGACTGTGCCCTTGTAAACATGTAAACAAGCCCCAATATGACTTCGGAACTAACGAACCTGCTACGCCAAATTAAGTCGTTTCGTGCAAAATTACAAAGACGTTCCTGTCGTAATGAAAACGAATAACAAAATCGGGCGATGAACTTTTTGTATGCGGTTGTGGACATTTTAATAATACATATGTAGCATTTTATGAAACAATGGAAGTATAACAATTTTGAATCTCGGTTGGTGAGGCGAAAGAGTATACACGAGCGATGACATTAGAAGTGTCTAACTAAATGAACAAAAAGAGTAGGCTCGGAGCGGCTGCTTCCTGCGCGGCCCACGTGTCCACCTCCCGCCTCCCGGCTCCCGACGCTCCCTACTCTCGTAATTAAAAAACTACATATCTCTCTACACTAAGCCGTATGCGCTAGTCAGGCGAGCCGACTCTCATACACTCGAAGCACGTGTTTTATGTGATAGGGACCCATCTCTATATTTTTACTTTGTTCGAGAAAATGAAAAAGTCAGCTAAAACTAACAACAAAGTCACAAACAAACAAAGTACTGTACGGGTACTTAATATGGCTTCTTTTTGTATTGTTGTTATGTTGTTGATGAAACATTATTCAAAAAGTTCCACCCTTTTCGCAGTCGAGAACTTTTCTATTTGAAATGTGTATTTCAAAAGGAATCTACCACATTGTGATGTGAGGAATTTGATAAGAATATCGATTACCTAATCCGTGTAGGTAGTATATTTATTACATTCGCTGAGTGCAGAATACTGTATATGTTTATTCTATGTACCTAAATAATATAGGGCAGACCTTGTGAGTCTTATTTTATGCTCTCAAGTCGGACGATTATAAAACAGAGGACGAAGCAACGCAAGCTAGCCGACTCGGTTACTAGTAACAATACGTGTTTACTTGGATATTTTATCAATAGCATTCTCTCCGTTTTATAACAAAACATTATATGTATGTATTTGTAACGTTTATGGTACCTTGAACTCATTTAGAAGAGAAATATTTGAATGTGAAAATTGAAAAGTACAATTTTAGGAATAGTCGTTAAGGTTCAGAATTGTGGTGATAGGTAAGCTTTTTAAATAGCTCTTATTTACTACCCTGAAAGTTGTACCTTTTACTAAACACAGTCACACATACCAATCCGTCTAGAAACTACTGAAATTACAGAAATAACTGAAGTAAAATCTAAAGAAATTAATTTCCAAGCCACGAGCTGACTATTCTGTTAATTTTACGAGCTTGTAAACAGCTTTATTTTCAATTAACATGGTATGGGTAGAATATTCCTATACATCGAGTAATATTCCATCGATTTAATCAGGAAAGGTGGCGGCGGTAGCGGTGAACTTGGTTAAAGGTTACAAATTACAACGCCAACGCGCGTCATTTAGTAATCTAATGGCAGATATAGAAACGGTGAAGCTTACCTTTGACCTCTACAGTGATGGTGGGTGGATGTCGTAGGCGTGCGTATCGGGATATTTCTGTAGCAACCCCCGTGACGTCACGAGAGGCTCCCCTCGTAGATCAATGAGTGGAAATTCTCAATGAGATTTACTGATAATGTCGAGTTGATTTTCAAGTAGAATTTATTACTTTTTGTTCTTCTTTTCGAGTCTATGACTTTTTCAGATCGTCATCGTATATCAAAACACACTTTAGCCACATTATATTCATTGCAATAACTCAGTATTATAAACTTAATAGATTTTATTTTTCATACAGTATAGGTTGTCTGTTCCCCAAGGCGAGAGGAAACGACGAACAATTGTAGTATATTGTAGCTCATTCGAATAACCACAGTTTTTGATCTCAATTTCATGTCGTGTTAAGTAAGTGACTTTTTAAAGCATTTCGTGAATAGATAATGAACATTAGTAAAGTTCAAGGGAGTTCTCAGTTACTACTATTTGTTTAAAGCGAGTGTAAACATTCGGGTATAAACGAATTACAACATTAATTTAGTGGACTCGGCGGAGTACGGCTAGTATGGTCAACTTAATTATGCCATTAACCGGGCGCGCGGCCTCACTTTATGATAGCTACATTAAAATTGATAATTCATACTTCACCAAACATAAAATTACTCTGTTATCTCTTCGTTTTTAATATTCCGCTTCTCATAGAAGAATATGTGATTTATTAAATGTTATTTTTACCACTGTACACGTAGGTATCATCACATCACCGATTCGCCTGCCTGCAATGTGGCTATTCCTTCCAAGTTTACTGATAATGTATTTTTGGGTAGGTCTTCGCGCAACAGTGGGTTCCCATATCCATTTCATTGAATTAATGTACATTTTTTCTGATGGTTTTTTTAGTATGATGATGTGTAAGTAGTACCTATGTGTAATAGTGTTTAGTATTATCGCGTCTTCTATGGTTATTTTTTTATCGCAGCCTTTATACTTCTTCCCGAGGGGCACGGGTTTCCCTTCGAAACACGAAGGGGATTTAGGGCATACCTCGTCCACTACGCCGCGCTGGCCCAATGCGGGTTGGTGGTCCGCGCGCCTTTTCGTAAACGAATTTTCTTACAGGTGCGTTTTATCACGATATTTATCTTCACCGCTGACCAAGTGATAATTAATGAAAAATCTATATATAACTGCAAAAAATGATTTTAGTGGTACAGGCCTGCACCAGGTTTTGAACCCGCGACCTTTGGGTTATAAGTCTGGCGTATTACCACGTCTATGTTATTTTTTCGCTACTTTAATTTCCAGTATCAGACAGTAGGTACATACATATACATCAAACCCATACGTAGATATGTAGTAGCAACGAATAGCGTAGGCGGTGGCACGAGACGGTTGTAATACGGTCGATTCCCCTGAAGTGAAGGAAAGGAACCCTTGCTACGTCAATATCACGTGCTAATACTGTCTGCGTGTAACAATTAGGTACATACATTGAAGTAGAGATAGGTATAAGCCAACCGGACACTCATTTTTCAACAAAATCTATCTTCTACGAAATTAAAAGTTACTTTTTAAAATGAAACCTAAATAAAATCGTAGCTATATGTATAGTTAGTAGTTTATGTAACTGTCTTGTATTGAGGGTTATTATAATGCAAGCGTGAGATTATCAAATGAAGCGCAGCCGAATGCGATAATAGTATCACGGAGCGTTATAAAGTTATAATACCATAAGTACATCCAGTTACTTACAAAGCTATCATTATCACTGTTATACCATAATGGTGTCAGCGCTTACCACATAACACTATACTTAGTATCAAAATATCTTAAATTAGGAATAAATAAACAAAATGAATAGGTATTATTTTTCGTGCCATGGGGCCCTGATAGTCCTTTAGTATTGTACGTGCGTATATAATTTACATTACCTCAAAATCTTACAGTAAACAACACAGTTTTATAAGTTGATTTGCAATGTTGTCTTACGAGTAAGAAGAATAATAACTAAGTCAACATCGATCTTGTACACTTCTACAAAATATACGTCAAAAACATCGACTATTTTTTGTTATACCCAGTTTTTATACCAAGTCCAACAAATTCGAGTTTCCGATCAAATCAAGTTTACAGTCGTAATGCCGTTCGGTACCGTATTTCATTAATTGTTATCTCCGTTTACATCTATTTCGAATTGGTTCTCACAATTGGTTTCTGATTAAATTATTTTGCTACTGTTTTAAAGTCTAGCCATTGTGTCATTGTGTTTTTTACTCATCTATTAAATTCGCGACTGACTATGAATATTAATAACATATAACCATTTCTCTAAAATGTAAAGGAACGAATTCTAAATAATTTAGACAAAATTACAGTACAAGGCAGGAACTGATGTGGATGATATAACCAACAATTTTCATACGTAACAGTATCATCAGTCGCACATCAATATGGATATAAATATTCTGATTGCAGTAACAAACTTATTCACTTTCACTGTCTCTCGGTACGTACGAATGCAAATGGGATGTAAATTTTATGATTCGATGTTTTTAAACGACGTGCCGAATGTTGGCGAGCGATTAGGTAGAAGCGGTTCCAGTTCCGTTCACATGGGCGTTCTTACCTGCTCATGATACCAATCCTTGGGTCGCCTGCGATGTGCGACTAGATAAGAGGTTCCGTTAGGCTGTCTGGCCTTACAATACGGCTATGCGATCACGCTCGCGGCTTAGCGGCTTTAGCACGCATATTATTGACGCAAACAGCAAAAATTGCGGGCGTAGCGGGCGGAGGGTATATGGTATTCTGTGCGGGAGGCGGCGAGCGGCGACCCGGGAACAGGTTTAAGAAGGCTTGTGGCCGCCTCGCGCCTCGTCTCCGTCCCGACTGGCAGCTGTCACCACCGACATATTTACTCATAAATCCAGCTCCAAGCTAGTACAATAAGTGACGATAATAAAACTTGTTTGTTTTTTGCCGGTCACACTGGCCCTGAACTTAACATGTCCGAAATTTACATACCTTTTCCGTATTCTACCATTATCTTTATGGAAACTACGTCATAGAAAAGACACTGTCTGGCTTTTTAAAATACTGTAGTAACGCAGGCAATTCTATTTAAAAACTGCTCCTGCACTGCAGCGCGAAATGTGTGAAACTGAGCAACTCGCTAACATAGATTGTTACACGCAATTGCAAAAAGTTCCAATAAAGTTAATGCTCCTTTTAATATCATACTGTCCCTTTCCGTCTTATTGATGTAAACAAGGACAGCATTACATATAAAGAAGCTTTAACTGTGAATTTTTAATCATTTTGGTAGATTTCTAAAAGTATAAAGTCAGATTAGACTTGGACCAATTGAATATAATACCCGATTAACAGTTTTATGGAGCTAAGATTTTAGAACCTAGAAGCTTCTAAAAATTAATTTTCTGGTTTAATATCTCAGATCACATTTTCATTACTAACATCTCCTAGGGTAATAAAGAATCCTAGGGTACTTAGAAGTTTTGCTGCAGTTGTATTTGGGTGGTCTATATGCTTAAATATGTCTAATTGGAGCTAAACACAAACAAAAGATGGCCTATTTAGTTAGAGCTACAGTTAAGACACAACATGAAACATACATATTATGTACTTTATCAGAACCCTTTTTTGGTTTCTCAAAAAGATGAATGTTTTATACGTTTTGAAATTCAAAAAGAACTTTCAAGTTCAAAAAATCAAGTGGTCTTTCTATGTTATTTTATTTCGTTTTATTAAGCTCAGTGCTTTATGTGAGCCTAATAAAATCTTATAAACTCACAAACGACGTTGCAAATTGTACAAAACCGTAACTTTTTTTGATCTACGCCGCTGGAATGTTTTAATTGTTCAACTCCGAAACAAGTTTTGCCTAATTGATTAAACTTTAGTATTTAATAAATGTAAATTTTGAATATGACATCAACTGTAGAGAAAACTTAATTTTGGTATATTTTAATCACAAAATAATTGCGTAACATTAGCTATACCCATTAAATGATGTTATGTTAACAAAAATATATATTTGATTCCAAATCAATTTGGTGTTACAATGCAACAATGAATGCTGCTTATTCTTCTAATCCAGTCCTTATTAATATTATAAGCAATCGCGAAAGTTTGTATGTATGGGTTTGTTACTAGAGGTATTCCACGCTCAAACGGCTAGACCAATCTTGATAAAATTTGGTATGGAGATAGCTGACATCCTGGATTAACACACAGGCTACATCATTTTCCCAACACGGGAACGAAGTCCCGGGCGGAAAGCTAGTTGGCCATAATGGTACCTGGAGCCCTACTCTGTACTATCTACTACCGAAATGTTGAAGCGTCGAATATCAGTAGGTACGTCTGTTTCTTGCGTTATAGATGACAGTGACAGGTAGTTACAATTATCGGCCGTCCGTCGATCGTAGATAGTACAGAGTAGAGGCTCTAACCAGAATGGCTAAAAATCTATTTTTAAACAAATGCATTCATAAAAACCATAATAATATATTTGTGCAAACAACTTGTTTTTGTAGTCAGTTATCATTTGTATGTATAGTTATTTCCCTCAATTTGGTATTTAAGTTAATTATAATTTGAACCTTATGCGAAACTTGCGTGGATAACAATTTAAGGGTATCTACCAGACATATCTATCGAATCCATAGAACAGTTGTTTTGGTTTGGAGGCATAAGTTCTAATATTGGTGTTGGCACCACAACCGTATCGAACTGAGTATCGGCCAATATAATAGAAGCCTTGTATCCAAATGCAGAGGCAAGTAAATAACTTCGTTTGATGGTATATTAAACAACCAATGCGGCAAAATAATGTCAGTCTGTACACATAAGCGGCACGCGATCTCATCCGCTTGATGCCTCAGAATCATAAACTTCTTCGAAACGTCTCATAAAGAGCGTCGTTTACGGTGTTATCATTTCTGTCATGAAAACTGATACAAGGTTCACTGCGTTTATATTTGAATGCATTAGACTCGACGCCGCCGTGACGATTGTTTAAACAACAGCGGATTATTGCAAACATATCTAGCTACTGGCCGGGCAGAACTCTACATTACGTAGCTAACCGACTGTCCTATAAATATCAACACTATGGAAAATCTTATTACAGCAGTTATATTGGGTGCCTTTAAATTAGTTAGCGAAAATTAACCAGCCCAATAAACTAATCAACTTTCCCATAGGAACAGGTCGAAAAATGAAAAAAAAAACGGCTCTCCGAACAACTTGAGCGGTCAGCTGATTGCCTTATATAGGAAGTCGATTTTTTTTTTCAAAATTTCATATTAGTAAAATCACCCTTTAAAGTTCTGCTAACTAATTGTCTTTACTGCAATTTTTACAGTTGCAAAACTGCCTGGTTAAATTCGGTAAGGATATCTTGCTTTAAAACGGAGTACGCTCAAATCTCAAGATATATTCCACGACATTCCAGAATATTTCCAGATATTCCCTGATGCCACTCTCCTACAGAAAGCATACTCTGCATTGCATACGGTATCGACATGCTGTACGTATTTGGGCTATGTCATAGGAAATTGTTATGTTTTAGTCGATGTTTTGTATGGTTGTCGTCTATTGAGTTGTTGTTTAGACCCAGTCAAAACATTTGACAGCATTACGTATACAAAAGAATAGGCAAAACGAGTCAAGAATATTTTTTCTAATTGTTGTTGAGTAGTATACCCATATGGAAAGAAAAAAATCGATGTAATACATTGATTGCTTAAATACAGCACCTTCCTTTACAAATAAACCACTCGACTCTTAGTACCTAAGGGTCTATTTAATTGCACATTTAAGAGCTAATCGTTATGGTAACTTGAAGTTGGATTTTTTCCTCGAAGTCTAAAATGTCGAACTTGACGTGCTCTTGGGAGTACAGTAGGTCCCTTTAATGCGGTATCCAGTATCCACCCATGTTTTACCAAACAATCCCAATTGAGGCGTCGTCGTCGCCGAGAGTAAGAGCGGTGGAAATCACTTTTTCAAAACGATTGTTTTTGCCATTTATGGGTCAGTCGTATGATGAGATCTTGCAAGGAAACGTATTAATTGTGTAAGATTTCAAAAAATTGGTACTGCTAGTATTTTTCAAATTCGAGTAATTTATCAAGTGTGTGACTTGCTGTCATCGCCTCATACACCGTACGTATGTTCAAGGCCGCCTTTGAACTCCGGTAACTAAGCTACAGTGCTTCATTTTCTTATTTCGGAAAATTTCGTTTTCCAAATAAGTAAATTGATTTTCAAATAACAAGAACGAGACCGGCACTGTTTACTGAGCGACATTAAGAAAATACATAGACTGTACATTTCTATGTATGTACTGAGGCCAGCGCATCAGGTGACTCCATTTTCGGAGTGTACGCGTGTTACGAATCCGTCCGTACCAATCCTTATGTATCTATCTTTATGTACAATAAAGAGTATTGTATTGTACTTAGGTGTCAGCAGCGCAGCACATGCAGGCGAGCGTGGGCAGTGGACACGTGTCCGTGGCAGCGCAGCAGGGCATGTACGCCAGCTTCCAGCACCAGGGGACGCCCTCACCGCAACACCATCAAGGTATTGTAATACCGATCTATAGGGTCACTTTAAGTTTGCGAAGATTCAGAATTTGAATCGCTCCACTAAACCCGCTGAAATAGTTTGAAGATGAATGGACCGCCAGAAAACCTATAGTCTATAAATGAAAAAAAAAAGAATTAACACCTTAACGTGCCACAATTCCGTATCAGCGAATTTAATCTTTTTTTTTTTCGGTTTTAGGAAAGCCATCGGAGTAACCATCAAGTCAAAACATCCGTTTGCATTCATAGGCATAGTACATACATACATACGATCACGTCTATAATCTCTATCGGGATAGGCAGAGCGGTTTTAAAACCACTTAATGCCACGTTTAACATAAATTCAGGGGGTATATTAGATGAAATACTTATGATGTTAGTGGTAAGAGGTGGTCAGCCTTTCGCCCACAATACAGCAAAACCCTTGCGTCCCACTTACTAACTTTTACAGTATGCCTGGGAAGAGCAGGCGGCTGGCACATTCTAAGTTATTCATAGGCATAATCCTTACTTCCTTACTAATATTATAAACGCGAAAGTTTGTATGTATGGATGGATGTTTGTTGCTCTTTCACACTCAAACGGCTGGACCAATTTTGATAAAATTTGGTATGGAGGTAGCTGACACTCTGGATGAACATAAAAGCTACATAATTTTCCCAAATTCCCACGGGAATGAAGTCCCGGGCAGAAAGCTAGTATTAAATAAGAATATAGTTTAACACGAGAATTATTGATACCTAGTTATACTCTTTTGGCCCAGGAAAACACGTAACCCAGTTAGTGACGTAAGCGAATAATTAATTTCCTATGACGGATGCTTTCCTCGCTGTACAACAGGTGCATTAATTAGTTATTTGATTGCTGAACACCTAACTCCCTTAGTTACCGATCTGGTTTTCCTGGTATTGACGTTGTTTAGCTCTCATCCCGTTCGCAGTGATTAATACTATTGGAATGTCTCATTCATCATCCCGTTTTGTGATCCTATTCAAGCCGCCGTTGATAATCTGAGACTGAAATATATAGATATTTAATAATAGAAATGAATGGTCGATCGTTGCTCTATGTTGGTGTAACAGTGGCAGAGTGACACATATGTTGCCATTGTATTTGCTAATCACATCACATAGCTCTTCAAACAACCACTTGAAATTAGGACGGAGAGTATTGTTTTATTTAAAAGCCCAGATTGAATACATGGCAACGTTTTCGAGAGTCGAGAGACGTGCATGACGTAATATAAACGTATATGTAGATAGCACCGCGTCGCTCTCACAGCTCACAAAACATGTAGTCATTCCATTCCAATGAAACGTTAAACCGATGATTCAATTCCGGTCCGGGAATTGTTCTTTACTGAATCTGCACTTTGTCTACATATGCACCGAATGCTGTCTTATCGTTACTTAGCTAAAGACAGTCGACACTTATTTCCCCTCGTCAATTCATAGCGCTTGATCATCCCGCTGTCGTCTGAAAACGCTGACACCCTTACATTTATGATGGGACACGTGAAAGAAACGACATTGTAAGTGGGAAAGGATCGCTGTTAGTTCGGGCACGAATAGGAAAACCCTAATGTCACAAAGCTCTGAAAATGTGTTGATGACATACGCGATAACATCAAATCAGAGTAAAGTGTTGCACCACAAAAACAGTTACTATCTACAGTTGAATGTGGTGTAGTGTACAAAGTCAGGGGCCTGACAAAGGCGTTCCTCCTGTTATCTAATTTGAAACCAGTCCAACAGATACGGGTAGCTCAATTCCCAACTTTTCTTATTGCAAAAACAAAAACGCATCGCGTGTCGAGTTTATTCTTCATAATAATAACACGCTTTGTTGGTGCATATGCGTAATCTCTGGCGTATTCGGGTGATGTGGTTACTGAAATAGCAGCTCTATTTTGTTGGTGTAAGATACATTTGTGTTGATTTATTGATGCAGCGCGCGGGGGGTGCGAGGTTGACGATCTTCGAGAATGCGTCGAGTCGGGGTTGACATTACATTGACGTCTTTATTGCTCTCGCTACAAACTGTTTCACTTTACCCGTCTCGTACCTGACTAGAATGTATTGTATGACAAATTAAAGTATGTTATCTATGTTGAGAAACGCTTGAACTGTTTTTGTAACTCGTACGCGTTTTTTCATCGCATTTTGTGTTTGCCAGATTTAAGTATGTAGATAACTTTATATGGATTAATGTTTAAAATTGGTGTACACACACTAAACAAAATAAACCAAACCATGTTGTAGAAATTTGTATTTAAAAAAAATGCATAAAAAACTTTTTGTCCCTGATGAAAAGAAACTTAGGTTTTGTCTATAAAGGCGACGTAGTTGTATAGAATTCTTGGTTCATTTTAACATTTTTGTACAGTAGTAGTAGTAGTAATAGTCTAAAAAAATGTTTTTGTACAAAATCAAAATAGAATGTGTAATATTGATGTTTGTATGGTGGTGTGGTAAAATGAGAAATTTTTCGGTACGCAACATTTTTTGTCAATGACAATAAATACTGATTTTCATAATATCCCTGAATCGTATCTGCACACACGGCAAGTTTCTCTTTCACTGACAGTCCAGCGTGAAGATTTTTTAAATTTAAGTGCATGTTTTGATTTAGAAGCGTATTGTGACATGTGGCAATTGGCCAAGTATGTGCAGTCGTGACTAAGAAGTATCAGGTGATATAATAAATCGATTAGCTCTGAGCTGTGTATGAAGTGAGTCTCCTTTCTAAACATACCGTCTCGTGCCGTCGCTATTCTCGAAGAGCGTAGTATTTTTACATAATATAGCAGCTTGATGTTTTGAGTAAACAGGTGAAATATCTCTGATAGGTACAATTACTTATTACTCAATTATTAATGAGTAATTATCATCATTACATAGTACATACATTATAACAACAAAGTATCAAATTGTGTATATATAAAATATACATACACGCCTATAATCCCTATCGGGGTAGGCAGAGCATCGGTGGTTTTAAAAACACTTGATGCCACATACATTTGTTTTAATATAAAATAGAAAAATAAATAATGGTAAACTCAAGTCGAATGATTCAGAATATAGAGGAAGAGCTATAATATAACGTCAGGAGATAAACCCAAGCTAATTGGTTCCAGGCAATGGCTGCGACTCGTACTCGGTGTCTCAGTCGCAAAGCATCAACTTCTCCCAGGCGATGCGGACCAGACCTCAAGGACCACCGCCCAACGCCAACGCGGGACCTCAGCAACCGCTAAGTAAGTTATCTATTTTAAGCAGTATGATAGATAGATAGATAAACACTTTATTGCATACTTAAAAAGATAAGACAAAACATACAATTGAAACTTACAACCAAAAGTGTGAAAGGGCGGCCTTATCGCTAAACAGCGATCTCTTCCAGGTAACCCAAGGCAAAAGGAAAAGATTAAAAAACGGAGGGAGTACATTAAAAATAATACTAATAAAACAAATTTTCTTAGACGTGCAGATTTCATCACGAAGTTTTCTTTACCGCTGAGCAAGTAATAAAAGTAATAAAAAATACATATTTACATAAATTTTAAAAGACGAATGGTGTGGTGGGCTATGCAAGGTACCACCCTAATTTTGTCGAAAAAAACCACAAAATAACTTGATTAATTTTAGATTTTCTAACGAAAACAAAACCTCTTCCAGCGGGCGTGGTAGCAGCAGGTTTATCCCGCGAGCAGCAAGCGAAAATGCTACAACAACAGCAGCAACAGATGCTTCGTGCTCAGCACGCGATGCGGCCCCCCCCGCCCGAATACAAGGCTCGTTTCGGGGTGGGTGCGGGGGTGGCGCGGGGGCGCGCGGCGGGCGGCGCGCGCTACACGCCCCCCGCCGGGCCCGCGCCCGCCCCGCGGCAGTACGCGCCCGACTGGAGGCACGTGCTCATGCAGCAACAAGCTCAAAGACATCACTTCCCCCACCACCATCAAGGTACGTACACATTCCATATTATTTAATGACGGGACCTCTTTGAATGAGGTTAGCATAGGACCGTGAGGGTTGGCGCTACAGAGAAGAAGCCCAGCATCGGGTTAATGTGGGCTGAGTATTATTTGACGGCCGGTTTGGTCGAGTTGTAGTGGCGCTGCTTCTTGATCGACGGGTCCTGGGTTCTTATCCCAGTCGGGGCAAATATTTTTGTAAAAAGCAGATGTTTGTTCTCGGGCCATGGGTGTTTGTGTCTGTCTTTATGTATGTTCCAAGGGACCCACGACACGAGGGAAAACCTTAGTATGGTCCTTTGAGCATATAGCGTTTTATTTATTACTAGCATCCCGCTCGGGACTTCGTTCCCGTGGGAATCCGGGAAAATTATGTAGCCTATGTTACTCAGGGATAATGTAGCATCCTATTGGTGAAAGAATTTTTTAAATCGGCCCAGTACTTTTTGAGCCTATTCATTACAAACATACAAAAATAGGTACAAATATTAGTGTAGATTTACTTATTGACGGGACCTCTATGGATGTGGTTAGGGCAGGACTGTGACGATTGGCGCTACAGAGAAGAGGCCTATACCCAGCAGTGGGTTGATGATGATATGTCACCGTAATATTGTTATTTGACTTATTTAAATTATAGACTCTGTACAGTTTGAATTCATGTTATTTATACTAGCTTTCAGCCCGGAACTTCGTTCCCTTGGGAATTTTGAGAAAATTATATAGCCTATGTGTTAATCCAGAATTTTTCAAAATTGGTCCAGCCGTTAGAGCGAGAAAGAGGAACAAACATTCATATATACAAACTTTCGCGTTTATAATATTAGGACTAAAGGATGCTCGGGACTTCATTCCCACGGTAATTTTGTAAAATCCTTCCTTGCTCCTTGTCAACGCCATTAAATGAACCTTTGTGCAAAATTTCAGTTTTTTAGGTCCAAGCGTTTGGGCTGGGCACCGATGAGGACCTTCAATTTTATCTATTTAGATTCAAGTTCATCTTTAGCCTGTGAATTTATACGTGTTAAATAATAAATTGTTTAATGTCTCCAGGGTACAGCATGGGCGGCATGTCGCAGCAGCAGCAACTGCAGCTGCAGCAGGCGCGCCTCACGCAGCACCAGCTCATGCAGCACCAGCACTCACGGTACGCTATACAACACTAGTTTTCGACCATTTTAACAACCGAACGTTTTCGTCAAGTGGCTAGTCATCAGCGTGTTTACAGAAGCTAAACCGCTCCCGTTTCCTTTGTATTCTGCCCAATACAAAGCACCTTGAATACTACAGAAACGTGAGCGATTTAGATTTGGTAAACACGTTCACACTTACCGCGATCGGGGGGCGGATCAACGGTTTCTGGGTTTGATTTCCGTTCGAGGCAAACGTTTGTACAAAAAAATGATCGTTCTGAAGAACATGTCGGTCTGGGTGTACACTCAATGCCCAAGTTAAAGGACCAAGTTTATTCTAATTTGAACCTTATCACCGGTAGACAAGAAACTTCGGTGGATATAAGAGAAAACCTCAGTATGGGTCTTTAAGACTGCAATACAAAGAATCATAAACAATTAAATTAATAACAGCCAATTACACATATGCATTCTGTTACCTAAACAAAATACCATTTCACGATAAACTAAAAACAACAATGTAACAAATAAGCTGGATGCCTCAAACACTTCGCCCATTAAATTAAGCAGAAAGTTTAACTAAATTAATATCAACTTAAAGAAATATATAAAAAAAGAGAATCAACACTCAACTTTTTGGTATCATGGGTAGTTTTTTATTTATTACAAACTTAAAAATCTTACAAAACTGTTTATATGTATTTATAATCATAATATTCATATTCTACACCTATATTCATATGTAAATCTATACTAATAAGGTCTTATGAATTTGCCGTTTTTCAAACAATATTTTTGGAAAACTGAATTTTCCATACTAACGTTTTTGAATTTTTTTCGGGAATGCGAAATCCAAATTATCAAAATTTTGTGGGAAGGTTTGGACAACATTAATTTAATTTTCATCATACTTTATTGAAAGTTGTAACTGTAACAACGGTACAGCAAAAATAAGCAATGAAACGGGCAACGGATGAAACGAGCTATATTTGAGCTTCTTTTTCAGCAAATAAATCTAAAGTAAATATGTATTAATTTGACTCAATATCTCCGTTATATGGCCAAGGTTTTAAATAAAAAAACAATTTTAGTAATAGCTGTTCAATCAAATAAATCTATATATATAAAAGAAAGTCGTGTTTGTTACAACACTTATAACTCGAAAACGGCTGGACCGATTTCCATGGTTTTTGATTTGTTGTATTTCTCTCCGTCCCGAATAGCAGAATAACTATTAAAAACATTGGAAAATTGACGGGGAAATTCCCACGGGAACGAAGTCCCGGGCGAAAAGCTAGTTATGAATAAAATAAAGCTTGAGAAAAAATTGGCAATTTCATAGGTAAAGACCTAATATAAAGATGAAAGATTTGTATTTTTGTATGTAACGAATAAACTTAAAAACTACTGGACCGATTTCAAAAATTCTTTCACCATTAGTATGCTACATTATCCTTGAGTAACATAGGCTACATAATTTTCCCGAAGTCCCGCGCGGGATGCTAGTTATTAAATAAATATTGAAATCTACACTAACATTGTAAAGAGATAAGATTTGTATGTTTGTAACGAATAAACTCAGAAACTACTGGACCGATTTCAAAAAAAGGCACATTGACAGACACGAACACCCAGACTCACAAACATATATGTTTTTTACACAAATATTTACCATGACCGAGAATCAAACCCAGAAATCGTCGAAATAGCCACTAGACGAAAAATGTGTTAATTGTCTTTAGTCTTAGTAACAATGTGAACTAAAGAATAACAAACATAAGGTAATTATGAGGATTGAACTACTGAGACCGGGCATGTAGGTCACCTTGATCGTATTTATGAGTCGCTTAATATCATTCAGGTCAAAAGGAAACCAGTGAACTTCGTAATAAACTTAGTTCCTGCAGGCCTAGCACGACCCGCGACCCGCTGTTGCTTCATCTAAGATGCATACATCAAGCCTATAATTCCTATTGATGTAGGCAGAAAATCACTGGTTCTAGAATCACTTGATGCCACGTTTGACATAATTCTGAGGGCATATGAAATATGATGTGTGAGAGGTATGATGAGGTATGATGAGGTATGTGTGTGTGAGTGTGATGTGCGAGGCCTTTCGCCAAACCTCGTGTCTCAGTTACTGACTTTTACGTTTATTTATTTTCCTTTACTTTATGAGTTGGCACAAGTACAGTCGGCCAAAAATGTGGTCTAACACCTTAAGGTTGAAATTCGTTTGCGTGACGTAAAACAGGAAGGTTGATTTTCCCTCGCAATAATGAACTGACAGGTCATGTCATCTCATTATAACTGCATCATAATACGTCATCATTCTATCTCTTTCTTTGTTACATATACTGAACTTTAGCGATATTTTGGTTACACGGGAAGTTCTGTGAAAACTGATAGACTATAATAATAATTTATTTCCTTAACTTAGCATTACATTATTATATTATGTTACAAGAGCACTCCCTTTAAGTAATGTTAAATACTTGTGTTGGGAGGCTCTGCTCTTCCATAAATAAGTAGGAAATTCTTACAATAAAATAAAATAGTTAAGACAAAGAAAAAAACAGATTTCAAAATATTAGTGAAGTAGTGATGTGACTAAGAGTATAGGTAGGTATAAATTAATATATAAGAGCACGTTTATGTGTGTGCGTGTGTGTGTGTGTTTTGTGACTGTACAATCTAAGTTATTTTTTCACTTCCAGTCCAGCGCAAAGTATGTTTAATCAAAATAATTGATTAAAGTGCACGGAAAGAATTGGTTTTTATCTAATTTTAAAATAGTATTCTCAATTCAACTAACAAGTTTTTTTAATGTTACGCTATTTTTATGTTTTTCACTAATTTTCATATTAAAACAAATTTTGTTTTAATAATATGAAGAAAAGAAGCTGAATTATCCCAAACCCTTAAAGGCCCAGGAAGCTGAATTTTGCACAGAAGTTCCCTTAATGTTATGGAATAAGAACGGATATCTCGAAGTTTTACCGATTGTATTTCCATAATAAATATATATTATTCGGTTTAGAGTTTTAGTAAATTAACAAAACTAAAAATATTTAAAAACATAAAAAGTTCACAAATGTATGTTTTTTTAATTTACAGAACTGGCCAGGCACCAATGTCTCACCTTATAATGCAGCAGAACCAAATGATGAGTGTTCAAGGACAGGTAAATTACATATTGTTATTATTAATCACATTTAAATATTTTAATGGAATTTAACTTAATTTAACACAATTTTTCAGTCATTTATATTATAAATGTGATACTTATTCATTTTCTTGTATCAACAGATGCCAAATATCCACATGTCACAATCTCAGAACATGTCGATGCAACAAGGAATGGGCGGCATGGGAGGCCACCAGGGTAGTCCCATGCAGAGCTCTCCCATGCAGGGGCAGAACCCGATGCATCAGAACAACTCCATGCAAAACTCCATGATGTCACAGAATGGTCCCATGCAAGGCCAGAACGGACCCATGCAGAATCAAAACCAGTCCATGCAGAGTCAAAACGGATCCATGCAGAGTCAAAATGGGCCCATGCAGAATCAAAACCAGTCCATGCAGAGTCAAAACGGATCCATGCAGAGTCAAAATGGACCAATGCAGAGTCAAAACGGTAACGACGGGTTCCCATCGCTCCACAACACGTCTTCCTTCTCTGGACAAACGGCTGACTTTAACTTGGACTTCCTCGATAACATGCCTTCTTCCGAAGCTACTTCCCTCACTGCACAGGAGCTGCTCAACTCGCTCGACAACTCTTTCCTCAACGATATTCTGTAAGCTAACCTCACATTCAACACTTTCGGTCTTACCACAGAAAACAATAACACTATTTAAAGAGTTTTTAATTTCCTCGTAAGTGATTTTTGCAACAAAAAAAATATTGTTGACGACTTGAATACTCGTTTAGCTGTGCTTCAGAGTTTTGTGGTAAGGACATCTACGTTTCGATTTTGATTTCTTATTTTGCCTTCATCTAATACCCATTTCAAGGCCGTAGAGGTTGGGGTAAAAATAGGAAATTATTGACAAAAATCGATTGTTAAAATTAGCCCTCAGCTCTCGTAAATCTTTTTTGGCGGTAGGTCTAAAGTTTACAGCATACGGGAGACTCCACTATCAGAGAGAGCTAAAATGAAACTATTGCCGATTGTAGTTTTATTTGATCCGTAGCGATAAATTGTGCAAGTCACGCCACCCGACATAATGATCATTGATCAGTAGCATAGGATCACGGTCAAAAGCATGGATAAGCTCATTCACCAGAACCAATTATGTAATTTAAATCAATGAGTAAAATTATGAGCTGGTTTTTAAACCCCTCAACTGATTGGGAATCTTTGATATCCTTAATTTATATAGTAATCAAGATAGAGACGCGTAAATATGACCAACATGACTAATAGAAGATTTATTAGACATTTGTTGTAGACTAACATAATACTAGCTTTATGTCATCCGCAAGAAAAGATTTACGCGTAGTGAAAATCTAGACGATTAGACTTTGTCTCAAACGACAATTTGTAAATACTTTACAAATCCGAATACGAGTTTTCGACCAATAAATCATGACCAAAGTTATCAAACAGGAATTTAACATCAGAATTTAAATTAAAAAAAAACCATCATTTTATAAATAGGAATTCTTCCACTCGTAATACTTTCGGATGCGTTGTTTTGTATACTATTTATTGTCACAAATATCCATTTCATAGTATTTATAGTTTTTAAATAGTATTGTTAATACGTCTTTTGTAAATATTTTGCTGTAATTTTAAGATGTTTGTTTAATATTATGAAAGGAATATTATGATACCTATCAGTTATCAAGCTAATACTTAAATATGGGGATACAATTGCAGAATATTCCCACGTCTTCATTCAATTTTCTTGAGAAATTTGACTTTTCTTACTTGAGATCGGGTTATATTTATTGTAGTTCATATTATTGAAGCACAAAAGACAATTTATCGTTAATTTTCTCGCCATGATTTTATTTATAAGACGATATATTTTGAGCTACAGATCTATTAGAGTAAGTTATGATTTTCATATTTTACACATTTTATCAAATTTAATTTATTTAATGGGCCTTTGACACCTTACGACTAATCTTTGATAAGTTCTTGGAACAAGATAACGGAGCCAGTCTCAAGGTTACAAGTAAGGTCTTTCCGCCTGATAATGGCCCAATCCTTATATATTATAGTGCAAATGTAAATTTTTATGTAATTAATTAGATGTTAAATAAGATCATTCCCGTACCTAAGATAAAAGTAGGATATACTGTGATGTCGGTCTCAATGGTCAATAGGTAATGTTATAGTATCAATTATTATGAATAGATAGAATATTGTTATTGTTAAGGATCTCATGTATCATTTAGGAAGGGGTTGGGATTCTGGAATATACAAAATGTTGGTTTTGTTTCTTATCAATATTTTTATTTAACAAAATCATGCTTATTTTTTCTACTTTCTAAGATTTTGCAATAGGAGTTAACTTATTTATTGTGTGACACGAAACCTATCACTAACAAAAAGTTAGTGGCGAACATCTTCTGCGTCCAATTATGTTCACCGATCTGATTGTTATGCAGAACAATTTTGCCATTGCTCGGTTCTCAAAAATATCATCAACTTAAAAATATAAGGCTTTGATAAAAAAATAAGACTCGAAGCTTTTTCATAATGTGCGTCGGTCTGATATGTAGATCAATTCCTTATTTTGCAATATTTGTAATGGTGATTTATTATTGAATTAGACGCAGTGGGTGTTCGCCCTTACACAAAAGCAGCTCTCTTTAATTACGTTCAGTGTCTTGTAAAATAAAAACTATTATTGAATGAATGACAGTTACATTCCAGAGCCATTGTTAACGATGTTTTTAAATTTAGGACCAATTTTTGAATGTTCTTTTGAAAATAATATTGCATATTGAGATACACGACTTTTAATTCCTTATTATATGCGATTCAAATGAGATCTACCTCTACTAGCGGCCATAATTTTGAGCCATGAAACTTCAGATGAGTACGTTTAGTCAAGACCAAGCATCAAGCATATAGGTGCATTGAACGGAAATAAGTTAGAAATAAATGCTTTTAATGCTCTCTCGAGAGATGGAACAAGTGGCGTTAACGCGGGCCGCCTAACAAATATCAGTGGAAAAATCACTGAGGTGTTGTGAGATTGCACCTCTATTGGTTATACATGCTCGGTGTGACCAAGTGAAATGATAAGCCGAGGTAAATGGCTTTTGAATTGTACAAACCCATACTTTCTAGGATAAAAAATTTACACATATAATTATTATTAGGCTATGCTTAAAACACATTTGTTTATTAAAATACAAAATTAACACACGGAGCAAATGCTTTAAAGAATAAATTAAAACTAATGTTACTGGAGTATAGGTATGGCACGTGTATACTGAATTTAGGTCCCGAAGTAGATTGACATTTCACTTAAGTGAACTACTTTTTTAAAGGGATCTTCTGGTTAAATACATTTTTAATTTCGTCCGCACGAAAATCTAACCAATAAATGCAGAATAAAATAACCTGGAGACGTATTTTCAACCGACTTCAAAAAAGGAGGAGGTTCTCAATTCGACTGTATTTTATTTTTTTGTATATTTGTTACGCGATTACTCCGGCAATTATAAACCGATTTGAATAATTCTTTATTTGTTCGAAAGAGTATACTCCTGAAGAGGTCCATAAAAAAAACCCAACAAAAACAAAAAATACTACAAATTAGAACGTCATCTAAATAAATGAATGACATTTCTGCTTGTAGTTATCTGCTAATAAGCATTGTAGTCCACAAAAAATACTAGATATCTACTTTGTGCGAACTGTTAGGATTGAAGTCGGTGACACATACGTTTTTAACGTGGAAAATTATTATTGAAATTTCAAAAATACGTCTCCTGATCCCATTTTTACATAGGTACTTGTTACGGTCTGTAACGACCTATACCACCCACGTTGCACCTGTCGTCACCACCATGAAATGCCGTGTCTGCAACTTTGATACTGGCGACATCGTGGGACGTTGCGGCCACCCATCATCGCCTTTTGAGCTCCGATCGTGGTAGCTGAAGGACGTCCTGATCGATCGTGATCACTAGTACTGTAAGTCTTCGGTAATTTGCATTATGCGCATCGATTTCTAGATGGGCACCCAATTCTTCACTCTTCCGTTGGCCGTGGGTTCGTAGGTAAGTTTTAGGGATAGTCGACGCGTCGACGAAACGACTATCAGCGCGGAATAGATTTTTTTATTGCACACACTGACTCGACTATCCTACCGACTGCGCCAGATACGACTTTGGGCCGTCGGAAAGGGTTTTTAAAAAAAAAGGGGAATGCAAATTACCGAAGACTTACAGTACTAGTGATCACGATCGATCAGGACGTCCTTCAGCTACCACGATCGGAGCTCAAAAGGCGATGATGGGTGGCCGCAACGTCCCACGATGTCGCCAGTATCAAAGTTGCAGACACGGCATTTCATGGTGGTGACGACAGGTGCAACGTGGGTGGTATAGGTCGTTACAGACCGTAACATACTCGTAAACTCTCATAAACCAAAATAAAAAATGCTAACATCCATTTAAATCATAATATGAACACAAGAATCCACTTAATTTACGATAAATAAATAATTAGTAATCATCATCAAATATTTTGTACTGCAATACTTAAAAATGTTGATGTCCTTAAGAGATCAACTCTTTCCCTAGATAAACAAAAAGTGTATTATTGTTAAAAACAATTTTGTGATAAATGAATCAAATCTCATTCATACGAATATCAGTGCACAATTAGGAATTTTTCGACCATTGCTGAGAAAGTTTCATCCATTTTATGACAGGGTTTCACCACATAATAGAATCAGCCTGATGTTTGTACAAATAATCTGAAAACTTTTCCAATTTCCTCTCTAAAGCATTTATCTCCGCTGCTAATTCTCATACCATCTCATTAGGTTTGCTTGGGAAAATCCTGGGGTTCCTTACGCGAGGGCTGTAGAAATTATTCGGTTGGATGTACTTCGCCATGATTGGTTCATCCCGGATCGTCCCCATTTTGCTTTCATAGATGTTTTCGTTAGTGTTGTTGTCTATAGATTTCATAATGAAGGAGTGATGGATGTGCTTCCTGCGTTTCCTGAGGCGAATGCAGGAAAACACCGTGCTGAGTAAAATGCCCAACTTGAAGAGCGCTACGACGAACAGGGCAAGCATGAATATTAGGAATTGTTGTTGGTACCAGTCTTCTAGTTTGCCGAGGCAGCCCTGTAATAAATGTTTCACTGTACAAATCTTAAGGGCAAAAGTAAAAAGTTTTAAAGTGTAATTACTCTTTTGGATCAATGCACTGGTGGTGGAACGCGTTTAGGAGGCAAGTAAATAACACAACATTTAAATTAGGTACGATTCGGTTGAAATGAAAAACAAACCCAGACCCGAGAATAAACTCTGTATCTATACTAATATTATAAAGAGGAAAGATTTGTATTTTTGTATGTAACAGATAGGCTCCGAAACTACTGGACCGATTTTAAAATTCTTTTACTATTAGGATGCTACATTATCTCTGAGTAACATAGGCTACATAATTTTCCCGAATTCCCACGGGAACGAAGTCCCGAGTGGGATGCTAGTACTATCTACGACTGTAAAATAGTCACAAATAAATAATGTTTTCAACAAAATACTAACGACACAACCTGACACGCCGTCATCTTTGTTTACATATTTGGTCACTTGGTTTTAAACAGGGTATAGATAGTACAGAGTAGAGCCCCAGGTTTATTCAAGTTTTCCACAATTATACCTAGAAGACAGGAAGGACAGACCCGAAATAATGTACAGCGTTGTTTTCGAAAGGCGCGCGATCCACAGCTCACAATGGGCCAGCGTAGTGGACTATGGCCTAAATCCCGTTCATGTTTTAGAGGTAGGCCTGTGCCCCTCGGTGGGGACGTTTTTTTATACGAGATGGGTTTACTCTTGACCTGAATTGATCGAGGTCATAGATGAGATCGATAAAAAAATATATAGGGCTAATAAATAAAAATGTAATGCGGTGTACATACCTGCACATGTCTGAAGGCGGGGTCTGGCTTGCCCTCCTGGCAGCGCGAGTGGTTGCTGGGCGCCGGCGTGAGGTGCGAGCGCAGCGCGGCCGGCTGCACGCAGCACGACGGCGGCACGGCCAGCCCGCGCGGGCCCAGCCGCCGCAGCTGCCACACTGACATGTCGTAGTTACGACCCTCCGTTATACCGCAGCAGCCCAGCTGATGACGTTATTTTTTTTTGGTTTTATTTGTAGTAAGGATTTTTTATTTATAAATTCTGGTCAAGACAGTATTTGACAAAATAAAAACCAATCTTTTAAAATAAATAATCCTAAAAATACAAAAAAAATCAAAATTCCAATTTTTTCAATCATCAATTTTGCTTAATATTCAAACAAAGTAAAATATATCAAAATATTAAAAGCCTAAATAATATAATCTCACGTTAAATAATTACTGCGTGATTTTTATTTTAGACCAATATTTTATGCGCGACTGTACCAAAACGAAAATATATAAAAGTGGTTTGATATTTTGTAAGTATAGTGACACATATTTCATTGTTGTACTATTTTGAGTATTATTTATAGGCATATGTGATTTCCATAGTGAAGCTTCTGGGCTGAAGATCACGAATCGTATTCATTTTTTATATTTTTTAATACCTAGTAGCATGTTTTATTATACCACTTGCTGAACATTCATATTTAAAAGCAACAATTCTAAAATGCTTTACGATATCCCAAGTCACTACGAAAATTAGTAAATACCTCTGTTTGAGCGAGATCAACAGCCGCTGTAAACTGGTCATAGTCTGGCATGGCGTAGTAGGCCTGTAGGGCTCCGACGGCGCCCCCGGCCGCCGTGTGCAGCCCCACACAGCGCGGCCATATTGCCGCCAAGACGCCGCCCGCGCACTCACATAGTAGGAGCCCCAGCACGATTAGAAAATACTGGAAATAAAATTGAATTTATTAGAATTTATTTTTAAACAAAAACGTAAAAAAATAAAAATCATTTCTTACAAAAATGACAGTAGAGATCGGAAACAAAAGGGCCCGTGTACATATAATACAGTAATTATTATGTTCTACTGTAACACATGTAAAGGACAGCTTAGCAAAAACGTTAAGGGTGGAATCTATCCATAACTAAGATCAACTACAATTTTTTTTTTCCGGAATCGTCAATGCCCCGCTCAATGTCCAACGTCAACGTCAATGTCCGGAATGCCCCGCTATCAGAATGCCATATACATTACTTTTGTGTTTCACGCTAGTTTTTTTTTGTGTCATTATACTCATTATATCTAATAGAATATATTCTAATAAATCATTAAATGTGACAGTACGAAAATAATTTTAAAATTATTGGAAAACTATTCAAATTGATGGTCTGAGTTTCAGTTTCCTTTAATTTGTCTCTTATTACACCCTGTAATAAATGACTAATGGCCGTGATAAGAAGAAGATTACAGAAGGAGACTCAAGTCTTGATCTATACCTGGTTCGATTCCCAGTCGGGGTTAATATTTGCGTAAAAAGCAGATGTTTGTTCTCAGGTCATGGGTGTTTGTATCTGTCTTTATGTATGTTCCAAGGGACCCACGACACAAGGGAAAACCTTAGTGTGCGCCTTTGAATGTGAAGCATAAAAAATATACAGAAAATCCCTTACATCCCACTTACCAGAGTAAGTATAACATATCCGGGCATATAAGTAGCCCAGCAGCCGAGCGCTGAAGTAGCGCAGACTGCGAGGCCGGCCGCTAGTAGCGCCAGAGCCAGGTAGTAGAACGGCGCATGCGCGAGCCCGCTGTCCGGCGCCGCCAGCAACTCTGACAGCAGCAGCCGCTGCGAGTCGCATAGCAGCAGGAAACCACACACCACTTCGATAAAGCCGCATGCCTGATGGTATGTGTGAAATTATAACAGCCAATGGCCTTATTTTCTTTGTGCCGCCTTTAGGATCTACAGATCGAACACCGATCCGGATCAAAGAACAAGGTAGGTATAGAAACTTTTATTTCGAATTTTGATTGAAAGTTCTGAGATTAATAATCAGATATTTTTATAAAACCAGGTATTATGTGTGACTAGGTATACATTTTCGGTTCTGAGATTTTTCGTATCATATGAAGAATATAAAAACCTGAGTGTGGAACTTTGAGTATGTAGCGGTTTTGAATTCAAACTTTTGTTTAATTAAAACTTGCCATTGTAATATTCTCTTTGTCTGTGTTTTGAATGACATGTATATTACTTACGGGACTTACATTTTGAACAAAATGTACGTAATATAATTATAAAATTAACAGTAACTTGAATATAACAGTATAAAGAATACTTACAAAAAAAACGGTGTTAAAGAATCCAAACAAAGTTTTCGCACTTGCCGCGTTCTTACACTTCATAGTTCACACATGTGGGTACCAAAAATAGATAAAACGGATTACACAATAATAATTTGGCGAAAGAAATAACAGACGCGTTGAAAACTGATCACAAAAGCAGAACGAGTGTGAATAAACATCATTCGGTGAATAGATTCGCCGGTTTGTGGAGATGCGCTCTGCTGAGCAGGTGGGGTGACTAATAATTAGGCAGTTTTGTTTAAAATTAATGCTTCAGTTACTCCGCGGCATGGACGAATGTTCCCATCTAAACTGACTGTCCTGTAGATGCAACGCTTTTTTGCAGTCACTAAACATATTTTTCATACGATATAAAGCAAAACCGACGGCAAAACAGTTTGTATTACATATTGCAGTCAGTATCACTACTTTCGTATGGGAAATAAGTATAACAGCTTTATTACGTATTTCATTTGGAATGTAAAAATGTACTCGGGAAAGGCTCGCACGCGTGAATGTGGAAGCTTGTTCGCCATTCAACGAGCGCTTATTGCGCAAACGAAATGGAACAATAACAAAGTATGTACTTAGAAATTGAAACTTTCGTTCCAGTGCTATGAATATTTTGCTTTTTACTTAACTGTGCGACCTGTTTCGTATGCACGTTTAATTTATTCATGTTTAATTCCGATGAAAACCTAACCACAAGCGAGGAAGAAACATGAATGAATAACTGAAGTTGTTTAAAGTAAGATGAGAAAAGTATAAATAAACTTCTAAAAAAAATAGAACCAACTTCAAAAAAGCGAAAAATAAATACAATATCATTTGATGTGCTATGACCTACCTACCGATCTGTTTGAAGTCGGTGCGAAGGCGGCCTATCAAACTTAATTTTCTTGGCACCGACTTCAAACAGCTCAGTAGGTAGGTACTACATAGCACATCAAATGATATTGTATTTATTTTTCGCTTTTTGGAAGTTGGTTCTATTTTTTTTTTTAAGTTTTTATTTTTCCATTTTTAGTGCAAATTATAACCTCTTCATTTTTTGAAGTAAGTTAATAAAACGAACTGTTAGCTTTGAAAAAGCGAATTTTATGATTTTTATTTTACATACATCCAGTTTAAACTGAGAACCCCCTTTTTTGAAGACGGTTAAAATACTAAAACCTTCTCCTAAATGTAACAAACACCGTTCTGAAAACCGCATCAAAATCGGTTCAGCCAAACGCGAGATAATCGCGGACAAACATACATTATACATACAGGTCTAACCGAGGACCTCCTTTTTTTAAGTCGGTTAAAAACAATAAAAAAGTGAATTAAAAGTAAAAGCTTAGTTGAAAAACAATAAATACTTGCGGAAATCGAGTTTAATATTTTTATGAAGTTCCTTCAAGAAATCACAGCACAAAGTATTTACATAGTAGTTAACAAAGTCGTTTACTTGCAGTTACACGATTTTTTTATAAAAACTTTATCAGGACAGGTTTAAAAGTCGATGTCCCTTTTTCTGAAGCCGCCGCAGGTGGTCGCCGGCACAGCTGTGATGTCATCTTGTTCACGCTCACTTGACTCTTGAAGCTCTGAAAAAAAAATACCGTTTCTTACAACAGCTTAGTTTGTACTAGCTTTCCGCCTGCGGCTCCGCCCGCGTGGACTACAGGTTATGTCGTGCCCAGCTGGGAGATAAAATGTAGCCTATGTCCTTTACCAAGTTCTAATCTACCTCTGTATCAAATTTCATCAAAATCGGTTAAGTAGTTTAGGCGTGAAAGCGTAACAGACAGACAAACAGAGTTATTTTCGCATTTATAGTAGGGACTAGCTTTCCGCCCGCGGCTCCGCCCGCGTGGACTACAGGTTATATCGTGCCCAACTGTGGGATAAAATGTAGCCTATGTCCTTTCCCAGGCTCTAATCTATCTCTGTACCAAAATTCATCAAAATCGGTTCAGCGGTTTAGGCGTGAAAAGGTAACAGACAGACAGACAGAGTTACTTTCGCATTTATAATATTAGTAGGGATAGGGATTAGTAGGGATTAATGTTGCAAGTTGCAATTAACTACGTGAAGATTCCTTTATCAGATATTGGCGTATTTAGAAAGTACTAAGCGAAGACGTGAATAGCACCACCCCATCTCTTACCCAGGGTATTTTTCCCAACTATTCTAGCAAGTGATAACTGCCTTTTTTTAAAGTCCTTTGGGAGTATTTAGGAGAAGCATTAACTCAGTTATGGAATTCACATAGAATTAAGGCATAGTACAGAGGCCAGTTCATCTAGGTTACTCAAGGTTACTCTATGCGGTTATGATAAGGATGATTTTGCAATAAAACTTGGCCATTTGGCAAGCTTGGCCTTTTATCTAAACTGTTATGATTTTTAGGTAATTAAAGAATATTATGGACATCAAATACTGATGACAATTAATAAATAATTCGAATTTAAGGGTTTTATTATCAGAACATATTCCAATAAACAGAAATAAAAATTAAAAATCCACACAAGTTTCCTCAATAAAATAACCCGTCCTAAATCTGACCCGGCCCAAACGTCCCCATCAAGCTGGCTGCATTTTTTTATTATTATATAAGATGGGTTAACTCTTGACCTCAATCTTGACCATAAAGGTCAAAGATAAGGTCGACGATGGAGCGAGTTAAACCAGAAAATGCCTATAAAGGCACTGGTACTCCCATGCACCGACGGAACACAGCAAGCTGTTTGGCGTCGGACTTCGGTAGGAGGGTGGTCGCGAACCAGACGGCCCTTTACAGAGCCTAACACACCAAATGAGACCATAGGACGACACCTCAGATTCAGGAAAAACTGAAGTGTTGTTGCCTGGGATGGATTACTAGGAGGCAGGTCTCATTTGTGTTTCCTTAGTCGCCTCTTACGACACCCACGGAGAGAGATAGGATAGTGTTATTCTCAACCGATCACCACACGGCAAACCGATCAACACACGGCAAAGCATTGCCGCGCTGGACGGTAATTGACAGACGCTGGACCAGGTAGGAGCCAGAGCGGGAGTCACCACCACGAGCAGCCAGTCTCCCGAGCCAATGCCCTACCCTCACTATACTAGGTACCCGCAGTTTCTAATTGGGTAGTAGATGACTGAGTGTCAGAGTTCATATATTTATTGAAATAATAAATTAACATACATAATATGATAACAGAATTCGGAATATTTTTTTTTTGAAAATGGTCAAAACATTAAAAAACTTATAGCCTATCAAACATTTTTGTCCATTTCTTTCTTACAAAATAAATTATGTATTGAATTTATATGGCGGTACTCAACTGCGACGTCATCGTTTAGTATTTTCCTTTCTATCCAATTGAGAGATTTAAATGTTTATATCTTTCTTATTTTTAAAGATATTAAAAAAAAACTATTATCACACGCTTTATACTTTTTTGTACATTTAATGCTACCTGCCAACTACTCCTTCCTATCAAACACTCAACGGGTTGACTGGAAGAAATCTCCTTGTGGGATAAGTCCAACTTTGTACTGTTTTTCTTATAATGGGTCTCGTGTAACTTAGAGCGGATTCAGACTAGCGTTTTATACGCGCGTATAAGCTCGTTTTTGGAAGCGCATGTTGGCGCGTATAGGCGCGCCTTTTGGCACGCGCAACTCGTACGAGCGTTGCCGCGCTTCTAAGCTCGTATAAGCGCAAGCAGCGAGAGACACACGACTACCGGTTCGAGCGAACACGCCGAAATATGCCCGTTTACGCGTGTCCGGTTTTTTGAAGTGCGTTATGTAGCGCGCGTGTAAGCGCGTATGCCCAAACGACCGTATTATTAAACGACCGTATTCGCGCAGAAAAATACGCTAATCTGAAACTAATTCAGATTATGCTCATGTACAATAAAGAATAAATACGTACATACATACAGACTATTTATGAGGTAAAGAAGCTTCAATAAAAAAAAATTTACTACCCCATTCAGGTAATTGACTTACCGGGAGGTAAATGCAATTTTTCAATGACAAACTTCTTCCTTCTCAGCTTAAAAGCTAGATCGAGGCTGGGCGGCACGAAGGGCACGAGCGAGTAGACGGCAGACAACTTGGTCACATGAAACAAGCCGTGGTAATCCTTATACACGGGGTTGGTTTCGCAGTCCGACCCAGCGAACGACTCGATTTTAACAGCATTGTCAATAGAGTACATAAGTCTTTTTGTTAGGTTGTCATCCTGAAAAAAAAACTCACTAAAATACATCATGACAAAGGAAACAAGCTCAGCTTGTTCTGCAATGGAATCGGGTTCCGTGCAGCGTTGTTTACAGTCCTAGAAGGCACACACAATCACAAAACACACACACACATTAACAAAAAGCGTAGACCCACCGCTGCGCACGCACGCGGTGCATTTTAGCTATGTGGATTAGATCAAAATATAATTTGTACCTTAATGTCAAACTCACTGAGTAGATAATCACCTGGCATTTAGCGCATTCGTTTGTAGCGAGTTCGTGGGTTGTCACGTGACAACCCACGAATATGCTGCGACAAACGCCAGGTGAATATCTACTCAGTGAGTTTGACATTAAGCCTCAAATTAGATTTTGATCTTATCCACGTAGCTAAAAGCGCCGCGTGCGTGCGCAGCAGTGGGTCTGTGCCTTTAAACATTTTTAAACGCAAAGAAATACAACCACAGATAACAATACTAAACACTTACAATTACAATTACAATATCAAGTTTAATTTTGTAAACCAATAGGGTGGTAAATGTGTGTTTTTAAGCACAACATTCTTTGTTAATTGGTTAAAAAGTTAATTTGAATATTTGCATCTTTATAATAACAATAAAAAAATAAAAAATAAACGCTTCACACTCAAAGGCCCACATTAAGGTTTTCCCTTGTGTCGTGGGTCCCCTGGAACACACAAAGACAGACACAAACACCCATGACCCGAGAACAAACAATTGCTTTTTACACAAATATTTGCCCCGACTGGGAATCGAACCCAGGACCCGCCGATCAAGAGGCAGCGTGTCACTGCCACTCGACCAAACCGGCTCGACCAAATCATGAATTCATGACCCAAGGTTACTCATATTGTGTTAGAGATTATCAAATTATCATTCAATCAATTATTATTACAATATTTATATTATAAATTTAAGTAAGATGTCAGTACCCAAACAGATTATAAATCACAGTGTCATTAATCATTTAGGATGTGGAAACAGAGAGTAGCACATCAGGTTACCAAACACATGCACTCTATGTTGTTACAATAGAACAGTTTTGCAATGACAATGGAGTAACCTGATGCGCTGGCCTCTGTACATTGCAAGACTAGGAGTCATTTTGTTTGACCATCTATCTACCGGTAAGGTGAAGTATGCTTAGTACTTACATCAAATAGGTGTGAAGGCATCGTAACAAAAACCACAGCAGTAGTGTCTCTGATTATAGTTTTCAAACAGAACATAAACTTTAGGAGGTCTTTTCCAAAACTATTGTCATCTTCATACTTTGACGCTAACCACACAGCAGATCCAAGAGATTCTATACTTATCCTTAGAATGTTTTTGTTCTTACTACTATTTTGATATTGTTCCTTTATTAGTTGACCTCTTAAGCAACTTAGTAAGTTGTAATACATGGGGTTTGAAAAATCTGGAAAAGAAATTTTAAAACTAATTTCTTATTATGAACTATCTAGCTGGTGTGGAAGATGTGACATATATAGTGAAGAAATGGAAATGGACAGGACATACAATACGAAGCAAAAAAGAAATGGGCCAAAGATGTCACTTTGTGGTGATGGAATAAAAGTAGCTGCAGGAACACCATGGAGTAGGAAAGCCATGGACAATTAGCTTTTGAAAACGCAAGGGGAGGCATTTGGCCTTTGCCAAAGGGCAATAAGACCAAGATCGAAAAAAACTTAATTTTACTAATATTAAGTTATTTTCTGAATAAGTGCTTATTTTATTTATTATTTATTTATTCTAAAAGGGGTCCAGACTGAATCAAGGACCAGTAGTAAATGGACTACAGACTCCATATGCGTAAACTCCCAGACGTAACCTGCTTATGGTCTAAAGACCGATTGCAACTGGAAGAAAATAAGAAAAAAAAAAATATAAATTAATTTTTATTTATTGACTAGCTTTCCGCCCGGAACTTCGTTCCCGTAAGTATTCGGAAAAAGTATGTAGCTTATATCACTTGCTAACAGTTTTGTATTGATGACAAAATTTTAAAAATCGGTTTACAAATTTTCGAGTTTATTCAATACAAACATACAAAAATACAAATCTTTCCTCTTTATTAATATTAGTGTAGACTAGCTTTCCATATTAATGCATAATAGAATAGATTACTTACTACTACAATTATTTGATATCCAGCTCGGTTGGCAATAAGTCATGGTGGTATTTTTCACTGTTTCTTCATCTATTGGCTTGCTCAGGTCGAAATGGTGTCCAAAGTTTGTGTTACTACCAAAGGAGGATTCCACCTGTCCCAGGCCTTCGTACCTCCATGCTATTTTCATTTTGTCACCACCACTTGAGGGATCAGCATCTACATGATCTATGCAAGGTTGGGGTAATTCTTTAACCTGTCAAAATAAAAAGTTTGATATCAGTGCCACCTAGACATTTTTTTAGGTGGTGTAACATCTCAAAATGGCGCCCCTCTAAATACAAACAATTGGGGGGGGGAGGATGCTGAAATTAACCTAGTGATAATTATAATAGAGTCGGTGACCGTTCCCCGAAAGCATAGTAAATACACTAAGTATGCCAAAAGGTTGATTTCGGCGCCCCACTCCCATGTCGGCCCCCGGTGCGGTCGCACCTCTCGCGCCATCCTAGGGCCACCACTGTTGGTGATATATCTTTGTGGCAGTTTATCTAGAAATCAAAGGCCCACACTAAGGTTTTACCTTGTGTTGTGGGTATCTTGGAACATACACAAAGACGGATACAAACACCCATAACCTGAGAACAAACATCTCCTTTCATAGGCTGTGGTCAACCAGACACCGACAATTTTTTAGGCTTTTTTGTATGCTCATATTCATGCCATATTTCGTTTTTTTATGGACAAATAAACATAATTACCAGGAATGGTGATATAAAGGTTCACTGCCTTCTGCCATCAGGTGAACCATGGACTTTTATCTAGAATTTTAAACAATGGAAAAAAACTTACAATTTCTTTTGGGTTTTGATCAGCATTTGCTATGAACAAGTCATGCTTGCAGACAGCACCTTCAGCGAGGAAGTATTTAACGAGTACACGGCTGTAAGAACCCCAGACATCTTCCTCTGAAAAAAAATTAGGATCTATTGTTAGAAAGAGATTTTATGGACAATCGTTTTCAGACTGGCAGGCATGACAGAATGATGTATGTTTGAATGGAGTGTCAGATGATTAGGTGTTCCCAAGTCAACCAAAAATGTTCTGTGTCTTTATTATTATTGTGTTTTCGATTTAATATATTTTTCATCATTTGATTTGCTATTTTACTCCGTTTTTACGTGGATCGCAACTACGCTCCGCTATTAGGTTATGGGCGTCAGCAAGAAATACGTGAGTAAGAAAGTAACATAAACAAAAGTGAATCAAAACAGATTTCACGATGGAAAATAGAGAGATAACGAATTCATCGGATAATAATGCACCTACTACGTCTAGTGCAGGGTCAGGGCTACCAGCAATCGAAAAACTTAAAGGAACTTCCAATTACGATTCTTGGAAATTTGACATAGAGTGTCTCCTTATACACGATGACCTGTGGAAGTTTGTCGAGAGTCCACCTAATCCAGCTGATGCCGTGGCTAAGAGAAGCGATCAAAAGGCTAGAGCTAAAATATGCCTGCTGATAGAAAACCAGTGCAAGGTGCACGTGCGTAGAGCCACGACAACATGTGAGACGTGGAAGAACTTGAGAGAGGCCTATGAAGACAGAGGTGTCAATAATAGATGCAGATTATTGTCAAGGCTTATAGGCTTAAAGTTAAACATGTTCCGAAACATATCGGACTACATTACCGAGATAATGAAGGTGTCAAACCAGCTGTCAGACCTCGGGAAGGAGATCGACGACGAGCTATTAGCAACATTGATGCTTCAGGGACTACCAGAGAAATATACACCTCTGAGACTAGCCTTAGAGAGTGGGAATGTTGCTATAACTAGTGATTATGTAAAAACAAAACTTCTCCAGCTTGACGAAGTGCATGTCAGTACTAGTTCGCCAGATACGAGTTCGGCGCTTACCACAAAACCTAAAACTAATAAAAAGAATCAGAGGAACAAAGCGAAAAGAACAGTGAAGTGTTTCATCTGTGAAGGTCCACATAAAGCATGTGACTGCCCGCATAATCCAGCACGACAAGGAAAAGGAGTTCATCTAGCTACTGCTCTTGCTGCTACGAAGAGTAACAACGATGAAGATTGGATACTGGACTCCGGCGCTTCTGCACATATGTCTTTTAAGAAGGAGTGGATGCGAGATTATTATGAGGTAGCGAAAAAGGTAGAGATTGGATGCACTAATGGAGGTAAGGTTTTTGGTGAAGGTTTTGGTTTTGTAGAGTGTGATTCTCCGTGTATAACAGTAGATAATGTTATGTATGTTCCCGAATTATCTTCGAACTTACTGAGCGTAAGTCGAATTGTAGAGAAAGGCAAAGTTGCAGTTTTTTCTAAAAAAGGCTGCGAGATTTTTAAAGAGAGCAAATGTGAAGTTACGGGAATTCCCTGTGTAACCGGTGTTCTAGAGAATGGAGTGTACAAGCTTAAATCTGCTTTACAGGGGAGTGCTTTAGTTTCCACTGTCAAGGGTGATATGGAAATTTGGCACAAAAGGTTGGCACATTTAGGGGCACATAACTTAAATCTTTTAAGAGATAAATTGGCAACTGGGATTAGTTTCAAAAATTGTAATAACAAATCTTTAGACTGTGTTGCGTGTTTAATGGGTAAACAAACAAGGCAACCTTTTGAGCGTAATAAAGCGACTAGAGCTAGTGATCTGCTAGAGCTGGTTCATTCCGACGTGTGTGGACCAATGAGCGTCAATTCTCTCTCAGGTTTTAGATATTTTATTACGTTTATTGACGATTTTTCGAGAGAAACTTTTGTGTATTTTATGAAAAACAAATCTGAAACTTTCGATAAAATAAAAGAATTTAAAGTTTTTGCAGAGACTCAAACCGGCAAGAAACTTAAGGTGTTACGTACAGACAACGGAACTGAGTACGTCAACAAGAGTGTAGACGATTATTTGAAGCAGCATGGAATAAAACATCAGCTCACCATTGCGTATACTCCTGAGCAGAATGGCGTAGCTGAGAGAGCGAATCGTACCATCACTGAGAAGGCACGCACAATGCTTCAAGAAGCAGGACTCTCCGTTGCTTACTGGGCAGAGGCAGTAAATACTGCAGTCTATTTGAAGAATAGAAGCCCAACCCTGGCTGTGAGAGACAAGACACCAGAAGAAGCTTGGACCGGTCGGAAAACTGACTTGCGTCATTTAAGAGTGTTCGGATGCAGAGCCTTCGTGCATATACCTGATCAAAAAAGGACCAAGTGGGATCCGAAAAGCAAGGAACTAGTCTTTGTCGGATATTGTAGTGATTCCAAAGGATATCGACTGATTGATCCTACGAACAGACAGCTTACAAAAGCGAGGGATGTCGTATTTTTTGAAGATCAGTTGTACAAGTCTGTCCCAGAGAAAAAGTTTTCTAAAGAGGAAACAGTTCTTGAAGAGAGAAAAGATCCCGAAGAGAAAAATATTGTGACCATACAGTTAGAGAGTACAGACATTCAAGAAGAAAACTTACCTATTCGAAATGTTACTCAGCCTGAACATCAGTTAGTTCCAGAGAATTCGTCACAATCCTGTGATGGAGATCATATTGTCGACGAAACGGCTGAAGACGAACAATGGACATTTGAAGAGGCCTTGGAACCTGATACAGTTCCTGTTGAAGAGATCCCAGAGAGGAGATATCCATTGAGAGACAGAAAACCTGTACATTTTCGAGATTTTGTCACATATCAAGCTACGTACCAAGAAGATCCTTTAACTATACAAGAAGCTCTATCAAGGGAAGATGCTGATTTGTGGAGAGCTGCAATTCAGGAGGAGCTAGATGCGCTTGAGAAGAATGGTACGTGGGTTTTGGAAAAACTAAACGAGCCTAAAAACTTAGTTGATTCTAAGTGGATACTTAGAATAAAAAAAAGAGGCGGGAAATAAGAAACGATATAAGGCTCGATTAGTAGCGCGAGGTTTTACCCAGCGATGGGGCGTCGATTTTTTCGAGACTTACGCTCCAGTAGTGAGACATAGTTCCCTGAGAATGCTGTTAGCGATTGCTGCAAATCATGGTTTGAAAATACACCAAATGGACGTAAAAACAGCATTTTTAAATGGACATCTTAATGAGGAGGTGTACATGAAACAACCGCCTTTCTTCGAAGAGAAGGGCAAGGAAGACTATGTCTGCAGATTAAAAAAATCACTTTATGGGCTCAAACAAGCACCCCGTTCTTGGAACATCAAACTTCATACGGAATTATTAAATTTGAAGTTCAAGAGATGCCAAAATGAACCGTGTGTTTATACTAGAGTAACTGGCAAGAATTTGATAATTCTAGCGGTCTATGTTGACGACATACTTATCTTTATGATAGCACAAGTGAGATGCAGAAGGTCAAGAAGGACCTGATGTCGAAATTCGAAATGAAAGATCTTGGAAAAGCGGAATTGTTCCTGGGAATGCGGATTAGGCAAGACAAAGATCAAGTGAAAATTGATCAAGAGGATTACATCGAGTCTTTGTTACAGCGTTTTAATATGCAGGACTGCAAACCAGTCAGCACGCCTGCAGTACCTGGTCAGCGTTTCACCAAATCAGAGAATAAGCCCAACGTGACATTTCCATACAGGGAGCTGATTGGATGTCTCATGTACATTTCCGTTTGTACAAGACCCGACATAGCTCACGCAGTAAATTTTATGAGTCAGTTTTGTAATTGCTATGACGAGGTTCACTGGACTGCTGTGAAGAGAATATTAAGGTATCTGAAAGGTACAAAAAGTATGGCCTTAACTTTTAGCAAGGATTCAGGTGATCTGATACAAGGATTTTCGGATGCAGATCATGCAGGGAATCTTGTTGATAGGAAGTCATACTCTGGCAACGTTTTTATCATGGCTAATGGAGCAATTTCGTGGCAAAGCTCAAAACAGGCAACTATTGCCATTTCGACAGCAGAGGCTGAATATGTGAGCCTGTCCGAAGCGGCAAAGGAAGCCATCTTTTTAAAACGTTTTCTTTATGAGCTGTTAGGCAAGGAAGAGCCGATAGATATTTCCAGTGACAGTCAGTCTGCTATAGCAATTGCTCAAAATCCAATACTTCACCAGCGGACTAAACATATCGATGTCCGTTATCATTTTATAAGGGACTCATTGGAGAATGGTACTCTTCTTGTGAAGTATGTTGAGACGAAATTGATGGTTGCAGATGCTTTGACAAAGGCAGTGCCTAAGGAGAAGCATGGGTTCTGCCGAAGTGGAATGGGTGTGTTGGACTAGTATGATAGTAACCCGCGGTGTCAGAAGTACCATCGTTTTGTACCATTGATGGTACTACTGACCTAGACTTATGTCGCTAGTACCATTAAATACAAGACTAGATTTGGCACATGAGTTTGCTTTCACATAAAAGAAAAAAAAAATATTTTCTTCCAACTACGCAGCAATTCCGCCATTATTGGCGTAAGTGACATAACAAAAAAAAAACTAAATATTTGAAATTAAATTTAACTACTTTACTACTATTTTGTATTTTTATCGACGAAACTTTTCCAAAAATAATGGCACATTAACAATGTTATTCACCAGCTCCATCTGTCTTTCAGAATTTTAAGAAAACCGAAGGTTGTTTTAGGTTTTCCTTTGAAACGCTGATTAAATTGTCCATTGCATGCTTCAGAAATATTTACAGTTCGATGCACCACATTTTTTTGTAATTGTTCCAGTACAATTTGAAATTTTGTAATTCTTGCATCTCCAAAAGGTACTTTTATTTTTAAAACGGACATGAAAGTAATATTGATTACCATTGTGTAATAACACTTTTCCACGACCACGTTTTTAGGGATGTTGACTTTTTATTATGTTTATCTTAAAAAATAACTGAATCCAAAACCCAAAACCGAAATAATTTTTGAAAACTATTGAGAAATAAAAAAGTTACAAGCTTTTAAATTTCAATAGAGGGGGACTCTGTCAAGCAACGAAAAAGAGATTCACTTCTTTTTTTGTGACGTCACCGCCATTTGTTTGCGTAGGTAAAAACGAGATAGCTAGCTCTCCCCACAAAACGAAAAAGCTAGTCTTTACGTTAATATAAATGTTAATAACTTGTTCATTTATAAACCGATTTTATTGCTGTTTTCAGATTTTAATATATTTCTAGCAATATTTTTTGTTTCACATACAATAATTCATAAAATCAAACACTGTAATAAAACTCACGAAATTAAAGATGCTAAAGGTCTTTGACTGGTAGAATTTTCTAATAAAATTAATAATTAAGCCATTAAACGTCATGGTATAAATAAAACGAGGTTTAATTAATCAGGTGGCCAGTAAGTTACTACATATAAGTAAAATAAATGTTTGGGCGCCTGTCAGTGTGTAAAAGTCGCTAGTACCATCAGTGGTAATATAGGTCAGTAGTACCATTAATGGTACTAGCGACATAAGTCTAGGTCGGTAGTACCATCAATGGTACAAATCGATGGTACTTCTGACCCAGCGGGGATAGTAAGAGGTCCGTGACAGTTGAGTGTGCTTTGAGAAGGAAGTCTGATGGAAACGCTTGAGGAGGAGTGTTAGAAAGAGATTTTATGGACAATCGTTTTCAGACTGGCAGGCATGACAGAATGATGTATGTTTGAATGGAGTGTCAGATGATTAGGTGTTCCCAAGTCAACCAAAAATGTTCTGTGTCTTTATTATTATTGTGTTTTCGATTTAATATATTTTTCATCATTTGATTTGCTATTTTACTCCGTTTTTACGTGGATCGCAACTACGCTCCGCTATTATCTATTAACATATTTTTGACACAAATACTTTTAATGTAATCTCAATGCTATAAAAAAAATTAAAGAATAATTTAAGTTTTATTTGCAGTTCACGCAAAGTATAAAGTGCTTTGATACTAACCAACAGCAAATATTGCACCTGTGGGCAAACCTCCTCCTGAAAAACATACGTTTTTATCAAAAATTGAGGTTATACCATGTTTTCGTCATTCGAAGATAACTAGAAAGACTAATGAGAAATAGCACGGTAAAAGTATTTACTCACCAATAATGTGATCTAACGACGGAATTCCTGAAGAAACAATCGGTAAATTGTTTTTTAATTTAGTTCCATTGATACTTGATTTGGAATCAAGGGTTTTGAGGAAACTGGACATACTTTACAGAAATTCTGAGCGCGCAGAGAGATTTAAAACATTAGTTTGATGTGCTGAAATAATTGCAGTCCAAAATTTACTAGAAAATAAGCATTTCACGAGTAATTTAGTTTTACAACCAACTTTTAGAAACTTTTCCCAAATAGAGTAGTAGTAATTTTTTTCATCCATCCGGATAGGCAAAGGTCGGAGCCATACAGCCAAATCTTTCTCTACTTTCTTCTAATTTCTTCTACTCAAAGTCTTTGAAGGCTAAAGAAAGCCAAAGAGAATACAATGGAATACAAATCACTTTATTACTTGACTTTTCGACTTATTTTTTTTTTGGAGTTTATGGCCTGGTTACAAGACCTTTGAGCCACGTCTTTATTTGGTGTAGCACTTCACTTCAAATTTTTTGTATGGTATTCCAAGCAACCAGTGTTGCCAGTCGTCTTGCCAGAATTAACGCATACTTACCCTAAAATTACCATACAATTACCGTATATTTTATTATTATTACCAGTACCTAGCCAACAAAACTTTTCTTCTAGCATCATCTCTTAATGAAATACCAATCAATATACTAGTATAAAAAATTGTATTTTTTTTTCCAAGGATACATCCCAGCCAGATGTATCACTCCAAAAAAAATTGTATCACCCCAACATCCGATTGCTTATTACCTACTTTTAAACGGCTGAATTAGACCAAACGCGTCAAAAACTATATAATGCATATATTCCTAACTTAAAACACACTTTACAATTTTTAAAAAAATATATGAAAAATAGTCAAGAGTGAATGTTCTGTTTAATATCTTTAGCTTGAGTCCGACTCACTCTTGACTGTTTTTCCTCTTTTTTTCAAATTAATGTAAAGTATTTTTTAAATGTGTACTAAGTTTGAAATGTATCATAATGTCAGTGAAATGTATGCATTACATAGTTTTTGGAATAGAGCAGTAACAAAAGTTGTTAAAAAAATTGCGATATTTTGAACGTTTGTCGTATGGGGACCCCACTGTGATTTAGTTTTATAATTTTATTTATTATATTTTACAATAGATACCATCATAATATGTATTTTCTAAAAATTTAGATACGCCGTCTCTAATAATTTGAAAGATAGAGGGCTGCGACTGAAACACCAAACTTAAATAATAACTAGCGTCTGCCCTAAAATTTGTTCCCATGGGAACTCCGTGTAAACTCTTATATGTAAGCTTCCACAATAATTTAAGATCATCTTTGCAAAATTTCAAACTTATAGCTTTATTAGTTTTGATTTTAATCGCCTAGTTTGTAAAATGTGCACTTTTAAAAATTTCCCCCTGCCCATACTTACCCCCTGGGAGGGGGTAGGACCCCTAAATTTTGGTAGGACTCGGCAGATCCTCATTTCTAGTGCCAAGATAAAGTTATTAAACAAATTTTCAATGATGTACATATTTTGTCGCTAAACAGACATTTTTAGTCTTACTTTACCTGTGCTATAAGGAACCCTAAGTTTAAAAGAAGTAGTTTTCTTTTATGGATAGGCAAAGGACGGAGCCATAGAGCCAAAATATATTTTTTGACAAATGACGTTGACATGATGACATTAAGTACCTTTTTTATCTGTGGCCGTGGTACCAAATCTGAGATTCGTGCGTGTACAGTTTGCGTTTGTTTTTGCTATAATTCTCAAGAAAATAAATATTGAATTGGAAAATTTGAAGAACCGAAAACTACAAAAATGCAGGGTCCGGCAGTTTTTATGGATATATCACTCGAAGATCAAGTAGGTACACCTTCAACCTAACCTCAAAATTACAAAGTGTTTTCGGGAAATGTACACTTAGTTTGAATAAATACTAGTCATACCGCTGTTTTATTTGTAGGCGCTCGAGCTCCGAAAGTATTTCAAAGGTATGGGTGCAGAGATATCAGAGGAAAAGTCCCCAAAAGGCATCGAGGACGACTTGCACAAGATTGTTGGTGTTTGTGATGTTTGCTTCAAAGAACCTAACGAAGCTGACATAGAGGCAATTTTGAACAGTATTGTCTCCATTATGGTCTCTGTAAGTAGAAACACAGGTTTCTAATGCTATTAAACTCAGTTATAAACTTGCTATTAAACTCAGGTTTTTGCTTTTTACAGATACCATTGGAAAGAGGAGAAAATTTAATTGTAGCATTCAGCCAGAGACTCGCCAGGACTCCTGGACCTAAAATTGGAGTGGTGGCTCTACAGTCGTAAGTGTCCTAGTAATCAGTTATAAATAGAAATTAATAGCCTTTCAGTAGAAAGGTAAAAAGTAATTTAAAGACTATCTAAGCTTGAAAAGCCACTATAACAGCCAAAACGGCGCTGATCTCTAACATGTCAAAAATCAAACAACTTTTCCCCAGGAACGCATAAAAAATTCCCAAAGAAAACATATAGCTTCTCACACTAGAAGCAATCAGCTCATCATTTAAGTTTTTTTCTTAATTTGATCTATGTTCCTTGGGGAAAGTTGTGGTTGACTGATTCACATTCTTAATTTTCACACACTAATTTCAAGTCATCCAGTATGTTATGAGACTGACCTATATAGCTTTACCAGATTATATTATTTTAGCTTTACTCTCAAGTCAGCATTGCAAACACTGACTTACAGAGGCTAATTTGAAGTATGAATAACATTTCAGATTATGGCGTCTTTACAATAACTTAGAGGCGAATTCTCCTCTACGATACCATGTGTACTACCATGTCGTAGAGCTGTCAGCCCGTGTCGGGGCCATCAGAGAGGTGTTCGCAGGAGTCGAGCAGCTGAAGAAAGAGTTCTTGCCCTGCCCACCCTCTAATGAACAGATGCAGAAGCTTTACAGACTACTGCATCAGGTGTTAAAAGATCAAAACAGGTATTTGAATGTCTTTAATTTAATAAGTACTCTTTAAATGCTCACAAATGCATGAGATAATGTGACACATAACATTGGAGATAAAACGAAATAGCCTCAAGGATCTTGAATCTGAGTGGTGACATGAATAGATGAAACATGTAGATGGATCTTCTATTTAAAAACATGTACAAGTTTTAATACAAGTTGCTCCTAAATACTTAAAAGGTATAAGTATTAAAAACTCTTAAATTAAATGATTACCTCAGGAAGCTAAGGTTGAAATATGAATAGTTATTTCAAATAAGCTTTCATTTTTTGAAGATGAATAGAAAACGTAAGGCGCTAAGAAAGTAGGTATCAATACTTTGAGAGTTACCATTACTTTAAATAGAAATTAAGAAAACTTTTTATAGCTATAATGTTGTATATTGTTTAAGATTCTCTTGGTTATTTTCACAATTGTGGTAATAAGCTGCTATAATATGTTGAAAACTAGGCATGATGTTTTTGTTTTAATTTCCAGAACAAAATAAATAAATTAAAATTCTGTCCAAACATAATCCTGTACATTTCTAAATGTGAATGTTTTTTTTTTTCAGTGACCTGGCTTCCAAAGTAATGATTGAATTGTTGGGCACATACACAGACGAGAATGCATCATATGCAAGAGAGGATGCTATAAAGTGCATAGTGACCGCACTAGCTGACCCCACCACATTCCTCCTGGACCCTCTCTTGTCCCTGAAACCTGTGAGATTCCTGGAAGGGGAACTCATTCATGATTTGCTCACAATTTTTGTATCAGAGAAGCTTTCTAGTTATCTAGCTTTCTATGAAAACCACAAGGAATTTGTTCAATCTCAAGGTGAAATTTCTAGTTACAGATTATTATAAATCTACACTTATATTGCGTTTCTTTCTTATCTTATCTTATGTAGCCGTTATGTGTCCCACTACTGGGCAAAGGCCTCTCTCCGTTTCTTTCTATTAGCGAAAAATCAAAATATGAATAACATTGTCTTTCATACTAAGGCAATCCCTAACTGCCCCAGTATGTAAAGTCAAACAAGTTTTTAGGAATATCATAAGAGTTCTTTCGGAAAAAGTTATTATTGAGTTTCATGGGAGCAACCACCCCCTAAAAGAAAGTTTTTGTGTTAGTTTGTGATAAGCCTTCAAGACTTTTTTTAAAATTTTCATACAGTAACATGTGCTATAATATTTGAATCTAAGATATTGATATACACACATACAATGGGATCTTCTTCTTATCATGTAGGTATAGTCAAGTGTGTGGCGAACTTGAAAAACCCTGGTGCCAGAGTTTTCAAACCGCACTATGGCCTCTGACTTGGTTTTAACGACTGTAGTTAATCGACAACAGCCGGGATCGACAGCTTAACGTGCCCTCCGAAGCACGGAAACGCTCGTGGTAAATTGCCACTTTGGTCACCCATCAGGTTCCCTGCCTCTGTGTACGTTGCTTAACCTCATTGATCGGTTGAGATCAGCAAGAGCCACTGGGCTACGATACATTGGGATTATCTCCAAACTATCTGAACATAATTCTTTTACTATAATTTGAAATGGACCCTTAGGCCTCCATATGTCCAATAAGAAGGAAACTATTACCCATATTACCCCTTAACCCCTTTATGTTTCAGGTTTGAATCATGAGCAAAATATCAAAAAGATGAGAATATTGACATTCATGCAAATGGCGGAAAGAAATCCGGACATAACCTTTGATGAAATTATCAGTGAACTGCAGATTGAGGAAAAGGATGTCGAGGCCTTTATCATTGAAGGTAATTATTGTATTCAGCGATTTTCCTTTTTGTTGGAGGTGCATTCGTTATTATATTAACTAATATTTACCCTGCGATTAATGTAAATGAATAAATAGAACTGAAATAACTCATTAAACTGGCAAAAATAAAGAGTAATTTGAACGAATCAAATTAGAAAATTTCACTTTTGAATAAAACAGATCAATAGGTAAAGAATAGGTCGTGATATGTTTGTTATAGTTTATGCAAGTCACGAGTGCGCGCGAATCCAGCAAATTTCAACTCTAACGCTTTCACTTAAAGAATACCTCATGCGCATTCGTGAAATGAACGAACTATAGACGAAATTCTGATTCATTTGTAAAATTGTCTGCATTCACCCAGTACACCACCATCTATCGACAATTACGTAAACTAAAATCCTGAGCTGGTTAAAAGCCAATCAGACAAAATGACAGAAAAAATGTTCGGCGTTGACATTTATTTGTGAATGTCGGAATCACGCGGGTTTAAAAAAAAAGCGTTTTTAAAAATACTAAAATAAAGTTGTTGAAAGGTTGTAAACTGTAAACAACTCAGCTGGAAATGGTTGCCTGGAAATGGTTGCCCTACGACTACGCTCGAAGTAGTACCCTCGCTCGGCACGCATCTATAGAAGTTCTTGTAAAGTCCGAAAGGTGACGCTACTTGTGTCGTTTTGGTCTTTACGATCTGTGAATTCTGCTGTTTTGGGCGATTGAGAAAACTAGCTTTGGTCAGACTGACCAATCAGACCGCTCATTCTTATATAGGAATGCCAGATTAGTTGCTATAACTCATAATGTTATATACCGCAGCTCTGAAGACCAAAATATTGATAAAAATACATTTTATTTACATGCAATGCAAGTTTGTTTGTTAGTCTCCCTCTGAACACCACATAAATGCGATAGTTAGCTCTGGGGCCTGATTTTTGAAACAATAGAATTCCAATTCACATAGGAATTGTCAAGATTTGTATGAGATTCTCATGCGAATTTTGTCAATTCGTATGCGAATTGGAATTCTATCGTTTCAAAAATATGTCTCCTGCACTAGGTCACTCTTAGTTCTAGTTGTTAGGTATTGTTATTATATGGAAACCTGTCGTTAGCATATGTGTTAGTATTTGTCAAAATTATGTTATATTAGCGAAGTCGTGACCTCGCAAAGGTGAAAAACATAATAATTAGAATGTCGAATGTAGAGAGGGCCGCACATCAGGTAACCACACGCGTGCGCTCCATACTGTTACGATAAGAACGCTTTTGCAAAAAATACCGTCGAATTGAGAACCTCCTCCTTTTTTGGAAGTCGGTTGATGAAAATGAGGCAACCTGATGCGCTGGCTTTTGTATCTATATATATATAAAAGAAAGTCGTGTTTGTTACAACACTTATAACTTGAGAACGGCTGGACCGATTTCCATGGTTTTTGATTTGTTGTATTTCTCTCCGTCCCGAATAGCAGAATAACTATTAAAAACATTGGAAAATTGACGGGGAAATTCCCACGGGAACGAAGTCCCGGGCGAAAAGCTAGTTATACATAAATCAAACCTTCATGAAAAAAATATTTACATGATAGTGAAAACCGTTTTGAAATTGCGTGGTTTTGAAAGAGCTAGCGGATAAATAGACTGACAGACATGGAGTGCGACTTCCTTTTTTACTATGCATATAGCTATAGATTATTACGATTGGTTTTTAACTCCCGTCAAAAATGAGTGTTATAAGTTTGAAGTGTGTATCTGTGTATTCGACTATCCGTATGCCTGTGCATCTGAGTGTTTGTCTGTGGCATCGTAGTTTCTAAACGAATGGATCAATTTATCGTATTTTTTGCTTGAAAGCTGACGTAATCGAGATGGTTCTTAACTATATTTTTGATCAAAATTGGTTCAGCCGCTAAAAAGTTATAAGCAATCGAATGTCGGGGGAGATACTTACACATTTTTTAATTTTAGGCCCGTAAGGCGACTCAAGTCTTGATTTACACTTAAGTATTATTTGCCTCTTTCTCTCACCATTAAAATGACAAAGACGACTGTTACTTAAGTATAGATCAGAGTCTGAGTCCCGTTCTGTAATACGGACCTTGGCGTGATCTTAATAATTAAAAAAAAAATCTCTGTAAATCCCTTAGTCCTGAAGACGCGCTTGGTGCGCGCGCGCATGGACCAAGCTCAGCGCTCAGTGCGCGTATCGAGCACAATGCACCGTACGTTCGGGCGCGCGCAGTGGCAACAACTTCGCGGCGTACTGCTGGCCTGGCGCGACAACGTCACGGCTGCGCACGACCAGATGAACTCCGTCGCAGCTGCGCAGAGGGACTACCAGCTCGCGCAACAAAAAGCAGCTTAGCCGGCCGCGAGCCGCGGCAGCTACTTGTACACGTGCGAGACACTCAATAAACATTGTATTATACGTGACTCGTTTTATTGTATTTCCCTTTTTTAAGTACCTAGCAATTCCAATTAAAGAAATGAAATACCAACAGGGTGTAAGGGACAGGTTTTCAAAAACTGAAATCTTCATCTCAGACCATCATTAGGATTCCGAGTCATTTTCCAGTAAAGTTTCAATTTTTTTAAATGGTTTTTCATATTTTTTGTTTTAAAATAAAATTCTTCTTCTTCTTATCAATAAAAGAAAAAAATATTTATTCTAATATACTTCATTTTCGAATAAAAAACAATGATAACGGCGTAAAACACGAAAACTTCGCATTCGCGTTACATTGCATAGTGCAAAAGTAGGTAAATAACGGAAACTCCTAACTTGACGTTCCCGGGAAAAAAGAATTCTTGTACCTACTCGATCATACATAATTTATGGACAGGTTCCACCATTTAATTATTTGCCAAGCTATCCTTTACACCTTGTATGGCATAACCGGAGGAGTATGAGAGGAAATAACAGGCAAAAGCTTGTAGAATCAAGAGCAGGATATGTAACATAATTACGAACCAGCAACCCGCGTCACGTGTCTACTACTCGTAAGGTAGATTGGAAGAGATCCCTTCAGGGATAAGTCCGTCTTTGCTACTGAATTACCTTTTAAATTTAATTTTATTTTGTACTGTGTTTTCGAGCAATGAAAAATTTACATACTTACATATGAGAGTACAAACGAAAATAGAGAGGCCTATTAAAAAAATTTAGAGAGCACAAGAAAGTGCGCGCGTGAAACAGATACGGGTCCAGTCTGTGACCGAAGAAAGATGTAGAATAAATACCTAATGGTTGGTTAGTGGTAAAGATACCATCCAACAACCACCCATTGTCTTTTTGATATGCCTCCTAAATGACTAAGATTCCTATCTCTCGAATGTGATCCCATTGAGGGGAGCGTAGAAGTCTAGACCAAAAATTAGTAGGGTAAACGAGACTTTGTTTCTACTCCCTCCATGTCGTAACCGAGTAAAAGATCGACCTTTTTCCAGGGTTAGAGGCCCGAAAGTGACGTAGGTCAACACGAACGCAGTCGCGGAAAACAGCTTGGAGCTGCATATTTCCTTTGAAACTTTGGAAGGCGCAAAATAAGTACTTACATATGATGGTGGGTCGGACCGGGACCAATGCGGATCATACAGAATTTTATTCTGGGTGCACTTATTTGTCGTTTTCCTTAAGCGTCTCACGACAGAGGGAAACATTAGTTAACCTCTGATTGTGTGTACAAGAATATTATATAAAAAGATACACAACTGTTGTTTTCTACATCCGTGGATGACCTGTTTAATAAAACTTGTATAAAAATTGCCGATTACAATAAACGGAGAAATTTACTGCATAAAACTTACGTAAAAACTAGGCAACTATTTAGGTAGAGTGTTCCTCGGCGCCATAGTAATACACACAGGCTATACTGTAAGTAATACTAGAGCACATGATAAAGTACGTACATTCTTTCGCTTATAGAAATTAAGTTATAGGTTTAATAAATATGCTCACGGCGTATTTTCTGCACGCAGATGACGCGCATTGACGGCGCCAAAATCGAAAGTCGTATTTGTATAGGACGAAGTGCTTCTTATAGACAAATATGATGTGACTGAATCTTGTTTAAAGTGCGACAGTCGCCTTTGCGGCTTCAGCATGTAGAAAATGGGACGAGTGCATATAGCTCTAAGGGCAGTTTCAGACAGGCGTTTATTTAGCGCGTATTCACTGGTCACACACAACTTTTTTCCTTGTGCGTTGGGTTTGTTGAAGTGTTAAAAGAAGTCTTCGTTACGCGCGTAGGAAATGCCAATCCGAATTCGACCTAAACGCGTTGTTCATTCGTTGTCGATTCGCATGTCGTCCTCTGACGGCACTGGCTGCCCTCCAACGAGGTCCCCGTGGACTCGCACTCTGTACACGCAAGTATACACAGGATGCCCCCAATTGGATATTATTCTTATCCGTACAAGGTTGTAGCCTTTTGTCGTCGGATGATGTACTTCGAAGTACTGTATTGGCCGGCCGTGCTTGCTGTACTCAAAGGTACCGAAGTCATGGGGGTACAGATCGTTGCGGTGCTCCAGACCCTCGATTTGAAAGACTCGTGGTGCTGATGTTATGTCTCTGTGGACAAAATGAACCTTGGTAATATTAGAGAAGCCTAAGAAGTCTCCTAAGTGACTAAGATACACATATTTGTACCAATGTGTGTCCACAAGCGCAGAGCAGAGAAGGAAAACTTTCAAACGTACAGTCAAAGGCCCATACTAAGTTTTCCTTGTAATACAAACCACTGAATACCCAGACTCGAGAATAAACATCTCCTTTTTAAACAAACATTTTCCCCAACTGGGAATCGAAACTAGGAACCGTCAATTCAGACGCAGCCAAACCGGTACAAGCAAAGTAAATATTTTAAAAAATCCTCATCAACCATCTGCCAAGTGTGGTAATAAGGCCTACGTTCGAGTGGACGTATAACGTTAAAAACTTACTTAGTTGGTGATATATGTGAAGGTATGTGTTCCAAACTGATGCCAGTGATATGCACAGTACCCAGCAACCGTATAGTGGCTTCTCCCTTGGTGCCTCTGAAGGCCCAGCACTCGCCCGGCAAGGTACCCGGCCGGATCATGGCCCGGGCGTTTAGGCATTCGTGGCCCCGGCACATCCACGAAGCCAACAAATGTAGAGCGTACCCTACTGGGGACTCGTACAGCATGTGCTCTACTGTATCTCCCGTGTCCACCACGCGGGCGCCCGCTGTTTCTAAGGCGAAATCTGTTATCTGTGATAAAAGAAAAGAAATGCGGAATTAAAAGGTAGCTACATATCTAAAAAGAAAAATTGTCAGAAGATGCTAGAGTAAGTGTGTAAGTACGAGTGTACTTCAAGCCTTTTCCATGAGTGGCTCTTTCTGCTCTATGTCAGGAGACCATTCCTCCAATCATGATATAATAGGTAGTACTGTAACTATCTTACTATTAAAATATACACAGAGGTATAACAATGTATTAACCACTAGGTAAAAACAAAGGAAAAACTATGTTTTTATCTTTTTTTACACGTACTATGCCATTTTAAAATGTTTAACCTTCCTTTGAGCATCTCATCGACGTGATTTCTTACACACAAATAGTTGCACGCTCGTTTAAATTTGTTAAAAGCTAGAAACATTGTTAGCTTTTCTACGCAAACAAATTTAGTAATCATAGAATTGTTACCTGACGATCATACTCATAGGGCTCCACGCCGAGCCGTGTGCCTCTGACGCAGGAGTGCGCATTGTCTCGGCCTCGGGCTCCCGTGGCCCCGGTGGTCGCCGCTATTGCCGGCAGCGCTGTTGCGATGCGGTCCATCTCTGTCTTTAGGTGCTCGTGCTTACGATTCACCTCGGAGACATAAGCACAGGATTAGGATTTAAAGAAAAAACAACTTAGAACAATTAGGAATGTTAAATCTTGAGAACTTACGAACTACGCTACGGAGGACGCCCCGCACTAAATCTGGGGCCTTATTTTTGAATCGTTTGCCTCGTGTTGAGCTATATTTTTGTAAGTGGATTCTAATGAATTTCAAAGTTTTCATCACTACATTTCTCAAACGGGTCTAATCACTGTTGAATCGTGGCGGTAAAACAATTCCAAACTCAATAGAATTCGCGTAAAACAATAAAAGATACGACACGAGGGGAGCAATTCAAAAGTAGGGCTCCTGCTTACTTACTAAGGCAAAACAAATACAAAATTGATCTAAGGACTACAGTAATTTTGCAATAATATTTTATTTGTTTCAAAATAGCCTATCGCCCATATTGATAACTTTCTAAAAGTTAAAACGACGTTCCCTTCTTTGCAATATTAAACCTTCTAGCGGATTTTTTCTTCTAAATACTTTCATTATTATTTATTTAATCGTATGGCGTTCATGCAAGGCGTACGGATAAACTTAGATACGGATAAACTTAATAATTACAAGGTAGAATGGTTGCGGGACAAATTTCATATTGAAATAGTACTTAACGGATACAGAAATATCTATCTTGATTTCGTAGATTAAAATAAAGCCAATCGGAAACTTCATTTTAGAGGAAAACATTGCTTGCTTTGAAAGCTTAGCAAAAGGTGCGAGAAAAAGTATTTTAGCTTTACAGCATTCAGTACCAGGATGTTCTTAAACAATCGTAAAAGAAAAGAAAATATAACGTGTTATTTATGTTGGTAGTCCAGCTTGAATATGATTCAGAGTTTTCAAAGTATTTTGCATACACTGGCTCACGCAACTAATTCTCAAAATATTTACCTCTGAGAGACCGCGTGTGAGTTGCATGACGACATATTTGATGTCGGTAAAGTCTCCATCAAAGCCTTCCGCCGAGGGTCCCCAGAAATACCCGTAAACATGTAGCCCGAGCAAGGTGGTCAGCGATAAGCACACGAAACCGCGAAATACGCTACGGAGGACGCCGCCCTCCTCATAGTCCATTAGCACTAGATCTACTACCTTACTAGTTATAAAACAAATACAAAACACATTGATTTAAGGACTACACAATATTTGTAGTAATATTTTACTTGTTTTGAAATCTGAGCATGACATTTGGATTGATGTGTCGTTGATAGATATTGTATTGATGTTTCGTGGCAGGACTGCGACTGTCAGGGGAAGTCAAAGAGTAAGGGTATTGTTTCTATTGTAGTAAAAAATTGAATTCGTTTGCCTGCATTTTGGAAGAAATTACCTAAAAAAGATTTGGCTGTATGAATCCGTCCTTTGCGACAAAAGAAAACTACTACTACAACCTCAGACTACAACTTCTTTATAGACGAGGAGCCACTGGAAACAAAGTAACGTGCGAAGTTGTACGAGAGCGGAGAATTATTAGCCTAAGAGCCTACATTCAGGGTCCTGACTCAATCACTGATTTATCAACGCCCAACTCTTGAATCTAGAAAGCTATGAGGACCAAATTCCTTTTAAAGGAATAAGGAAAGATTTTACGGAATTTCCACGAGAACGAAGTCCCGGGCAGTCAGTAAATAAAATAGTACCTAGAAGAAGGTACTAAATTTAAACTTCGCCAGGCAGGTAGTGAGTGTAACGTGAGAGCATAGTCACTTACTCGAAAGGTCTGCTGTCCTTGGACTTTTAGGACAGCCATGCATCGGTTGGGATGGTATTTTGCTGACCACACTAAGATTAAATTAAATTAAAAGTTTCTTGCACAAAAAAAAATACGTTCAGGTTACAAACAGCAGCATCGGAATACGACGGAACCCTTTCCCATACGATTTATGTTTCAAGCAGAATTCTTTAAAATATCCGTGATACGTCTGAAGGCCATTAAAGCCAGGTGCCCAGTTAGAGGCATTGTGCGTTTGCACAAAACGAGAGAAAGCCAAAACCAACAGTAGATGTTAATCTGGGTGTCCGGCAGCCGAATGCTATAAAAATGCGTCTATTGTCGAGTGGACAAAACGACAAAGCACATAAATTAACATGAGCAAAGTGATCATGAGCCCCCGCCGAGTTTGCAATAGAGGTAACCCGAATTTGAGTGAGTCTAATCGTTGACTCATTTTAGCTTTTTGAGTCCTGTCGTGTCATATTTTATCAATATGACAGTTAGGAGGAAACTTTATCATACACTTATATGATGTAATATCGTCTTCTCCACACCCAAAGGTTGCCGATAAGATATTGCTTCTTAGTAATGGGGCCGCCTTTCGTACCCTAACTTTATTACTGTCCATAATGTAACTTTTACTCTGTATCATGTTCTGTAATGTTGGTGTGCAATAAAGTATATTTGTATTGTATTGTCTATATAATATTCGTACTGTTACATCCTAATTAAATATTATAACCCATGACCTTTTTCCAATAAAAACATATTTTTTTTACATTAACAATCGCTGTATGGCAATGGACAATGATGAGAGAGCGATCAGGGAAAACTGATGAGAACAATAAAAAACTTAATATTTTATGATGCACTATTAATCGGGAAGGTATACATACATACCTATATACATACACACACTCACGCCTGTAATCCCCCATCGGGGTAGGGGGAATATGTACTTGCAACGTAATATCTTATTGCAGAGCATCTTAATGCAAATATAACAGCTTTTATAATAAAATCTAGCTCTAGAGTCGACTGAACAATGTCAGTGATCCGTTGTCAAAAGAACCAATCTCTGAAGGATAGACTCCCGGCTCTATTATCCGTACTAATGGGTTGACCGGGCCGGCTCTTGCTCCTTTGTAACTTATCCATAGCACATGGACATAGAAAGGATAATAAATTTAATTTATTATGTCGCAAGCAAAGGATAGGTGGGCGAGGCTAGAAAAAATATTACTACACTTTTTTCTTGAAGTTAGAGCTCTTTTTGCGAACTTGAAGGTTTGTCAAGTATTTATAGAGAATTTATTGATACACTTTTTGTGGGCAGTCAAATAAAAACAATCAGGTGTTTTAATTTAATATTAACACGTGTCAAAACTCGCGTATTGTTTTTACTTTGATTCCGACGTTTCGGCGCGATTGCACGCGAATTTTCACCCGTGCCAGTATTAAATTGTGTGTTCAAAATTTGAATATTTGAATTTGAATGAATATGCGATTTAATCGCGAAAGTTTAATCAGCTGTTTTGTTTTAAATCAGTCTTACTTAGAGAATCACTATAAAAACTTTGTTTAATAATACGAAATACTAAATTCCGTACTCAGAGACGTCGATTAAAGTTAAGAAGTAATTAAATGTCATGCTATCCTTGTTTATATCAACAAGAGTGAAAGAGACAACATCAGAGTTTAACAGTATTTAACTTTAATTGACGTACGACAGTTAGTCAATGAATACGGAATCAGAGCAACGTGTCGTTGCTCTAATTAAGCTAATTAATTGAAGGTACAGTCAACAGCACATCAGATTACTACAAACAAAAACTCTATTTCTTGGAGATAAAATTGAAAATCGATCGAAGAAATTTGACAGTTTTGGATAGCATGATGTGCTGTTGACCCTGTACAATGGCGCCCAACCCAACTACATATAGGTGTATATTTTTGCCTAAACACAATGTATGGAATCAAGTTATATTAGAAACCATAATTCATCGATAGAACAATTTATTATCACACTTAGAAAGGTATATTCTTCAATGACAGTAGATAGTATTTGTGGGTATCTTGGAATTCCAATAGGCTGTAATAAATCTCAGGATTACTAATGGGAATATAAGATCTGTTATAAAAATACATTTTGATGAAGAAATTGAAGTATATACTTTATTGCTTCGGTAAATAGCCTACTTAAGTAATTTTTTTCTGATGTGTACTTTAGATGTCACGGTAGGTCCAGCTAGCTTTTCGCTGCGACTTTGTTTCCGTGGAAAAGTAGCCTATGTTACTCTCCATCCCTCCAACTACCACTGTGCAAAAATAACATTGATCTGTGCTTTTCATATCTTAATACCCTGCTAATATTTTTAACCCCCGAAAAAAAAAAGTTAAAAGTGTATCTATATGTCTGTCCGTGGTATCGTAGCTCCTAAACGAATAAATCGATTTTGATCAGGTTTTTTTAAAGCTGACGTAATAGAGATGATTCTTAGCTAAATTTAATAAAAATTGGTTCAGCCGTTTAAAAGTTATAAGCAATTGTTGTATAATTTTTTTTTTAAAATTTCGTTACTTAAATGTGAAAGTTTTATGAGAATGGATTGATGTTTGCTACTCTTTCACGTAAAAAGTGCTAAAATGATTTTAATAAAACCTTAACGTTAACATAGCTTAGAGTCTAAGCCTTAGACATAGAATACATTATTTTCCCACATTCAGATGGGAACGAAATCCCGGTCCAAATATTAGTTGAAAAATATATTGCATTGTATTTTACATCTGTTCCATTCTAAATATACACATCAACACGGTTTAGGGATATTGCACGATTTTTCATACAAAAGAGGCCTGTTTGAGAAGCTATAAAAGCATACTTGAGATACATGGAGGGCTATAGTGTTCAGACGAGCAAGTGCTAAACTTGAATTTTCAATTCTAGTCAATTTTTGTTTTACTTGAAATTTGTGAAAACGTGACGGAAACGAAAACGAAAATACACTTTTTGCCTGCTTTTGTATGAAAATGGTCGAATTTACGCAATTTTTTTTTTCATTTTCGTCACGTTTTCACAAATTTCAAGTGGAACAAAATTTATTAAATAGCATTGAAAATTCAGGTTTAGCACTTGCTCATCTGAAAATTATAGCCCTCCATGTATCTCGAGTATGCTTTTATAGCTTCTCAAACAGTTCTCTTTTGTATGAAAAATCGTGCAATATCCCTAGACCGTGTTGATGTGTGTATGTACTTACAAAACGATCTCGTCATATAAACTAACTCAATACACAAGACAACCGTTAAATCTGCATCATTACTCCGAATCCATTGCAAGAATCATTACCGTCTCCGTACCCATCATTCCCAAGTCTTCAATACAACTTTTGAAAGCCTAGGCCAAAGTATGGATAACTTTTTGTGGGCTATTCAATGGAACTTGACAAATAGATGGGAGTCGTAAAGGGTGAAAGCACTCCATGAAATGTAATCGTATCCTTTAGTCGGCCCGTGCCGCCGGTGTTCTTTATATTAATGATGTGATCTTCCTTCGAATGTCTCTGCCGTCGAGGGCTGACAGCAACTAATGATTCTCATTTGTGTCCACGGTAGTTGTTTGGTCACCTAGTTTTGTTAAAGTTTACTTTTCTACGCGTTTTTCTCATTTGGATAAAAGGTTCTATGATAAGTGTAGTCGAAATAGTGAGTTTTCTTTTGAAGACAAACCGTGACGTACGAGTAGATATTCTAAAATTACGTTTCATGTTAAACTCAAACTCAAGATAATTTAACGTGGGTAAATTCTACCTTGACCTTGATGTTCTAACCTAACCTAACCTAACCATTTGGACAACGAAACCGGTAAAGGTCTGTTTAAAAAAAAATTAAAGTAGGTATTCGAACTATCCTTATTTTTTAAGGAATTACTTATACAGTCACAAGAATGTTTATTCTAGGTTGCAAAAAATAGCCCTGTTCTGATTTTTTGGGATGTTGTTAGGATAGATACCAATAGTATAAAACCAAATTTGCAACCTCGAAAGAACTGTGCTAACTTCGTGGTGCTCGAAAAACCAAGGGATTTTTGGCCTTTTTTTAGTTTTTTACTTACAACATCTAAAATATGAATTTTAAGCAAAGTCATCTATGACACTTTTAAAGAAGATAAAATTATCAACAATTTGAGCGCAACCACAGCTCTGTATGTCTAACAGATCTCGAGAATTAATTGTTCGAAAATATGCAATTTTTTCCAAAAAGTTATAAATTTGTAGGTAGCTTTCGAACAAAACACTGTCTAAAATACTCATTCTACGGGAAAGTTATTAGTAGTTAAGTTATAGAGCAGTTATTTAACTTTAATTTTTTTTCTATTTTTTTTAATCTTGTAAAAGAAACTCTTCAGGACCACTAGTTCTCATGTTATCAGGTTAAAATACGAACATTAATCAGGAAATTAGATGTTTAAACAAAGAAAATGATATTGAAAACAATAAAAAATATGAGGAGTGACTAAACAAAATTAGTTAAGTACGTGATGTCGTAATTTAGAATAAAGGAAGAAAACGTAAATACGTTATGTTGGAAAATATACTTTTTACTATGTTTTTAACCACTTTTGACCCGTCAGTCGTTTTTTTATGAGATTTTACACAGAAGTTAGCTGATTTTGTACCGGTTTGATTTCAGAATCCAGTAGGATTTTAAAAACTGAAGCGAGGTCATGTATCATCTCATTTTTTGTCTTTTGAGTAGTTAACTAATTTTGTTCAGTCACTCCTCATATGTGAAATTTCCCATTTTGGAACTATTTATAGAGATCTGTTAAACATACAGAGCTGTGGTTGCGCTTAAATTGTTGCTAATTTTATCTTCTTTAAAGTGTCACAGATGACTTTGCTGTAAAATGCATATTTCAGATGTTGTAAGTGAAAAACTAAAAAAAGGTCAAAATTCCTTGGTTTTTCGAGCACCACGAAGTTAGCACAGGTCTTTCGAGGTTGCAAATTTGGTTTTACACTATTGGTAGTATCTATCCTAACAACATCCCAAAAAATCATTTTTTGGGGCTATTTTTTGCGACCTGACGCGATTTATATGTCTACGGTGACTGGCGTATTATTTTATTACTTAGTTGTTTTGCTAGAAAAGTAAGAACGGGATTCATTTCCCTGACCAAACCTCCTTCTTTGCACACAGGAAAAAATTAAATAACGGAGGCTCCGAAACCAATGTGTGGTACATAATATTACATAATTTAAAGTTTTTGAACTCTCATTTTTTATCAAGTAGAAATCTACTACGGATACTTATTCAAGAAATATAATAAAAAGCGAAATATGTGACAAAATATTTGACAATATAATGTATATTAGAATAGATATTTACTGGTAGTTTCGGGTCTGTCGCGCGTCAAAGGCTTGGGTAAAGGATTACGGGGCAGTTTCACGCTTCACTGTCTCTCTCCAGGAAAGAGCTTCCGTTTGTGGTGGCCCAAGTTACGAGTGTCTAGTCGTTTTTTGTTTAATTTTTATTTTCGGTCAGTCCACCTAAGTACTCATTCAATAGGAAACTAAAACTGTTCCTAGCCCGTCAGGCATACTATAGTGTAAAGGAGTTCCTTGACGAGTGAATTACAAATTTTTGTGCAATAATTACTTGTTTTTGACATTTATTATGACATACAATTATTTAATATTATATTTTATTTTGACACAATTTCATAATTTGATGTTATATTTATTGTAAATAATTATGATGATTACTCAATTATGTTTTTTTTTATTGAGAGTGTATGACTAATACTAAATAAATATGAATAACACTTATAATAATACGCGAAGTTGATGCTGGGTTTACGCATGAATGTTGTCGATTGCTTCTTTATAAGGAGACCTTGACTAAAGACATGAATCAAACAGAGCAATGTACATCATTCTATTCGTTCGTCATTCGTTCAATCAGCATTAGCTTGCTTAGGTGATAGCCCACCGGCAGCGTTGCTGATCTTACGAAGAATCTATTAAGATGCAAGAGGCCTATCATGACGATAAATTTCCACTATGGGTTGGCGACACTTTGAATTTGAACCTAACCATGGCTGAATAACTTTCTCTGGGAATCTGAGTAAGTAATAAGAAAATTACCAAAAACATGATATCCTGCGTACTATTAAGTTTTATTCTGTACTTTTCAAGCAGCAAAAAATTTCAAAACAGTTTCAGTAAAATTTTACCTATTTAAATACTTTGTTCGTGTACAAATGTAGCCTACGTCACTCGTGTGTAAAATATCATGTCGTTCGGTTGGTCCGTTAAGACAAGAAGGAAGGAAAAACTAACAAACACGCTTTTATATTTAAGTACAATATTAGTCATTAATTGCCTCATTCATATACATGGCGTAGCGTTGGATTATCTTTTTTATTAATAAGGTAATAAGGATATTAAGGATCATTAGTAGGACCTATTGAAATTTAATTTGTTAATTTAATGCCTTTAAATAGAAGTAAGTCGTTGAAATCTTTTATATATAAACTCCAGCCGCTTGAGTTTGTACCAAACGTCAACGGCATACGTATGTGCGTAGGTGTCGTTGACGGATTCGTTTTAAATAGTATCTGGAGGCATTGTTTGGGGCGCTGCCATTGTAGTCGGCCATCTCGTGTGCGCTCCAGCGGGTTCTCTCAATGACGACTTCAGGAAATGCGATTTTAACAGCAAAACATCAGAATTACAAGTCATCCCGATCCACTCCACTGCCTACAGGCAAAAGGGTGTTACTGTCATGCCCTTACCCTTTCATAATGTTTTATACAAACAACCAAAACATAAAGCCCATCTCAAAGGAATTCTATTGTCACCGATATACTTAGTGATATCTTTTATACAAGTAGTCTTTGTCGTATCGATCCGAATTGGCAACGTATTAGTTAATGTTTGTAGGTTTTTTCTTATAAAATATCGGTTTTTCTGATGGATGTAAGTAAGACTAATTACTTTTGTTTCTGCGTTAAATGATTTAATTATATTGCTACGCGACGGATTAAGCAAGGCTTTAAAAAAGAGGCGATGGGTAAGGTAATGGCTTTATTGATAACATTTTATTCTCATTGCATTTATTTGTAAAATTATAAAGTACGTTGTTCAAAATACGATAACACGAAGAATTCCGAGATATTCAGAGTTCCATAATATTAAAATTCCTGCAAATAGTAGCAAATGGCGAGCGAAACTCATTATGTGACCGGCGTGGCGCGGGACGGCAGGTACCACCGTATGGCGCGATCGGCCCTTCATAATTTAGAAAAACAGCCATTTATTAAACTAGAGCCCTTAGTAATTATTGGGCCTCCGACATATTCGCTACCTGCCGACAATTTGCCATTCGACCACGCGGCTCTTTGTCTGCCGGCGTGGCGCCCTAAAGGGTTCCAATAATTTTAAATGCACCGTGTAACTATTTAGCCCTTTCATTCCTAAATTTCTCTTTCGCGGTGGTTAGCTCGCTGGACGCAATATGGTGCGTTTTTTGTCGCGGAGAAGGGTGAGCAATTAACTGCGTAGAACTCAGCCATTGTTGGGCTTTGCGGTTGATCAACTACATATTTCCACGGGCATTGTCCATAGATTGGAGGCATGCATTAACAGATGACTTCCGATTCTTGTGACGTGAAATATTGGGTTCAGCCGATAATGGCTCAGAACTAGAATGAATGTATAGTTCTCAATATCGATGCGGCGGCAGTAATATCGGCGTATAAAATTACACGGTCGAGAGTCCGGCGAGGGTAAACAGTGGCGCGTCCATCTCGCAGTTTGTCCGCAAACACGGATCGAATGAATATATAGACAAGCGTGTTTGCCAGCACAGATCCAGTTACAACAACAAATATTCTTGTTTTTACAAACTGCTAGCGACCAGCCGCCATCGTGCGGCGTACGGCTTCCCTCGTAATGCGATGCAGTTACCATGACGACGTTGCAATCGCCCTACTCACATGAGAGACCATAAAAAACAAAAAGGAAAACAGAAAACTCACTCGAGCTCACCCCGGTTCCTGTCGACACGACGTCCGAGAGTTCCCTTCTTTCAAACATAATTTATGGTCTTGGGGAAATAAACATAAAGAATAGAAAAGGAAAAACGACGGCACGCACGATAAAAAAGCTCGTCGTAAAAGTGCGAGTCGCGGTGGAGGCGGCGCCCGGCGGCGGGGCGGGCGGCAACCCTTCCGCTGCCCGCCTCCGCGCTCACACCCGACGCGGTAAAGGGTTAGGGCGACTAACCCTCGCGCTGCTATATAAGCACTTAGATACGCGTATACGGTTAAAACGCGAGCCTATTCTGAACTGGAAGGGGTAATGTAACTATATTGAAAGCTTTCATCTTTTTGTTTAGACGCAAAACTTAATCCTAAAACATAAATCGAACGATATTTTCCTCCCGACTGTCATTTGTTAAAAAAAGGTGCGTCGTCAAATATTCCCAAGAGAGACATAGCAGCTATTCGGTGATGACTAGAGGTCTGTAACGATAGTTTGATGTAAATGTGTCGTGTTGGTGATGGTGGTATGTGAAGGGGTCCAGGGGCACCCTTGCAGTGACCACTCCCCGCACCGCCGGCGACCGCGCGTCTCGCCAACCCGTCTCCCTCGACCCTAAACTAAGGAACCACACAAATATGTAGTTAAGTTTGGACTTTTCATCTTAGAGAATGCTACTATGTCAAATGTCGTCTGGAACAGGAACGTAAAAAAGAATTTGGTATAGAGTTACTTAGTTTCGATTCGCGAAACTAAGTTAAGTGTGTGTGTTGAAGAAACAAAGTTAGAATGAATACAAACTTAAGTATTCTGTTAAAAAGCTCTGTTATTACTGAAACTTTCAGTACTGGAGATCTTTTGTATTTATATTATTGGTTCTCTACAAAAATAGTCGAAAGAAGCTTATTTTCAAAGGTCACCCTTTTCCATTACACACAAACGTCGATATCGATATACCTAAGCTTCCCTTTGCGTCGTTTCGGATGCTGACCATTTCTCAAGATGATTTTTTACTTTGTTTCCGCCCACCGCTCGCCGCCGCTTTTTGGCAATCTTATTTATTGACTATATCTCGCTCACCCGAGGAAAACTCGCATCATGTTAATTTCCTGTACCGGCCACGCGATATGACTTTTTTTGGAGATAACCAGCTCTGAATATAAGATATTAAAATATTAGTATATGATTCTTGCTGTACATTTACATATGTATGTATAAGTATCCTAACCGAAGTAGTATCCATTAATTTCATTGATTCAACATTCGTCGATTTCAATACTGTTTGTTTTTATTTAAAGTAAGGGTCTATTCTGAAAAAAAACAACTTCGAGTATTGATTTATGGTGAATCTAGAATTTCGTAGATTTCACAAGAATGAAATTATCATAAGTTTGTATAAGGTAGAGATAGTATACGTGTCACAAGCGGTGGTCAAAGCATGTTTTTGTCGCCGATAACGGTCGCTTTATGCGAAGGGCTCGGACCTTCTTACAAGGGCACTCTACTTATTTAAATTCCCATTTTTGTAGCAAATTTACATTAGATTCCACAGGAGGCGATGTGTTAAGGTACGCCGGGGAGATGTCCCTTCTTGTGTTGTAAATTGGGGGTCACACAAAAACCGTTGAGCCCTTACCGGACCCATAACGTCCAGCCGCTCGTCCGTGATGGCGGTGAAAAAGTGCGGGTCTGCCTACTTTATTTTTTTTACTCTTTTGATGTCCGCTCGATGCGAATAACAATTCGCAATGTAGCTTTTTTTGACAATACAATCGATTGCTAGTAACCGGTGTACTGGATGGTTTAAAATTTGTAAAAAAATGTGAATTTTCGAGGGGACGACGTTACGATTATAAACACATGCGCGAGCGCGTCAAATCTTCAGCCGGCGCGCGCTTGTCGTTCGGGGACGCATTATGGCTTTTTTAGGCCGACAGTAGTTACAGGGGAAGACTACTTTTTAAAAATAAAATTTCGTTTTTTAAGGTAAAAAGTGTCCCTGCAGTAGAGTCCAATTGTTGCGTGTCGGATGAGCACGAGTTCGATTTTATGTGCGGCAGGGGTTTTTTATGAGACGGAGTGAGCGCGCGGTGGCACGAGCGGTGACGGGGGTGATACACATCTTAGACAACATACGACACACGTCTTCACGAAACCCTTTGATAGATTTGTTGTACCGCCCGTTGTCACACAACCTCCGCTTAGCCTCGGGCGTCAATCATTCTGAATAGACATGAATTCCGTTTACAAGGGTTGTTTGCAACTATCACAAATCTGTCAACGTAAAACTGTTTACCTTAAAGCTTCCTCTAAAGTCAACAAACCTCAGATTGTGTTTAGTTTCTTATCAGTCGGCTTAAGCTCGCTATTGCTATTATACCATTCCTATTCTCAGCAAAAAATAAAACTCCATTTTTGGTACATTTTATGTCGAAGCAACAAAGAAAAGTAGAGTTAGAGGAATCAAGTATAAGCAATAATAAAAAAAGCCTTGAGTGAGCCGGCGAAGGGCGACACCGAAAGAGGTGAACAAGTCACAACTACTTTTTACTCCCTGCGTGGGGTGGGTCCGGCCGGCCCTCCCCTTAGGGTCTCGAGAGATGAAAGTTTTGTGGGGTTAAGGGAACACACACGCGTGAGACAACAAACGTCGTACTTTACCTCTAACTCTTACTTTAATTGTGTCGTTTCAATCGATATTCCTGTACAGTTAACAGCGGCTCAAGCTTGATACTTAGTTTGATTTCTTATACTTTCGGTTGTCACTTAGTGGTAGGCAATCTTCATAATTACGATAACAACAATATTTTTCGACTTTCGATTAAATTATTATCAGGGTTTTTTAGAAGCCTTAGGTCGTCGGTCCCAGTTGTAGCCGATTGATTCTTTAAACCAAGTGAGAGGCTATTTGACGGTTTGAAAACTCTGACACCAAGGTCAGTCAAGTTCGCCACTACACGATAAGGAAGGAAAGAGGGTTTTAAAGGACATCATTCACGGCCCATACAAAAAAACCAAATTTTTTAAAGTGGCGGCCAAAAAAGGTAAAGAACATATTATTCTAAACATTTTTTTAGTATGATAGCTAAACTGTACGACCGTTACTAGATTTGTTCTTGACACTTATAAATCTGGATTTTCAATGTTCCGGCCATAGAAAATAGTGTTTCAATAGATTTTGATAATACATTTTTCGTATTCGGTTAAAGGTTTAAATTCTAGATTTGAAAATGCATTTAAGCTTGAAAATCTAGATTTTTAAAATCTAGATTTTTAAGCTTAAAAAAAATTCGTAAAGTTCGTACAGCTAAGCTGTAATAATAAAAAATGTTAAGAATAATGTGTCCTTTTGAAATATTAACTTTACGTTTTTTGGCCGCCACTTTTAAATTTTGGTACGTTTTGAATGATGTCCTTTAACTTGTTGGTATGACTATGGGATTTTAATGTGACACTTTAGGCTACTTTGCACTATGAACAATTGGACATGGCAACTTTTCTGTGTTTATTTAAGAACTAAAATCTCACTTCACCTGTCAAGTGTGATCTGTTGTTGAGTGTACTCTACACAAACGCCTGACGACTATCTTAAACAAAGTAATCACTTTTCGTGTTTCAAGAGTTTTCTGTGGTTAGTTCTTCAGGTTGGTCGGAAAGTATTGTTGCTCTTTCTAATTAATTTGATTGGATGGTTTGTTATTTTGTTTAAGTCTTTTTACGAAGTTCTTTTAATACGCATGTTCTTTTGAATCAACATTGGTTAATGATTGAGGTTGATATTTAAAAAAAAGTAATTGTAATATTTATTTAAATTATTTTTTAACAGGCTTTGATGTAATTGCCTGTAAACAAGTTACCTGTAAAGGTAGGCTGTGAACTTAGCTGTGAATTTAAGTGGGTAAGCAAGTAAACTCTGTTAATTTAAATAAAGAAATACATTTCTCTACTTCATATAAAATATAAAAATGCAGACCGTGGCTCACTGACTCGTCAACGCCCAGCCCCAACCCCTTGGACCTAGAAAGCCGAAATTTCGCTTAAAGGTTCCTTTTTTAATGAACTTAAAAGGATTGTACGAACAAAGTCCCAGGCATCCTCTAGTTATTTAAAAAAAACTGAGAAGGTGCTTTTAAATCTACAAGGTGTTTAAAAAAAAACCCAAAAAAAGAAATTACAAAATTTAATTTTAAAAGTGAAATAGATGCAACTCTAGTAATCAGTTGCACGGTTTTACATTAACAAAATGAAAGTTTTATATAATTAATATGACATACTTGTCAATTTGTAATAGAGCTGCGCAATAAGCTTAATTTTAATTTTTTTTTTTTTTGGGTTTTTATGAAACACCTTGTATACATCTTACCTTGTTATGTTTAACCTGTTTTGACCCACCTCTGCTAGGTAAGATTCTGTTTGTGACCCTTAATACCTACGTATTTAACTTCTATTAAATTTAAAGCTTCTTTAACTGTAATGCCGTCCTTGTTTATATCAACAAGACGGAAAGTGACAGCATGACATTTAAAGCATTTCTGTAAATGTCCCCAACTTCTTATTAAACAAAACGTAAAAGTAATTGTATTCTTATAATGTAGAAAACTTGTCAAGGTTTAGATAGGTAACCGATTCTTCAAAGAAAACTAATTCGAAAACGACTTAAGAAAGCGAATCCTCACTGTCCCTCGCATGTGTGTGTTTCATACGTTGGCCGCATATGATAACGTAAATACACATACATGTCCCCTCCGCCGGCTCCCTCCGAAAAAAGCGGACAATTGCATCCACAGCTTTGCATAATCAATAGAGAGGCGAGTTATTATAGGGGGGAGTATATAAAAGAAACATGGCCGCGTGTGAAGAAAATTAAGATTAGAAAAAGTATGTTGCGAAAAAGTTAAGAATTAAAACCGAAAGAAGGTGGAACGAGTGAGAGGAAGACAAGTAAAAAAAACGTAACACAATACTCTTTTAGATTTAAAAAAATAATTTGGTGATTGCAAGAAAAACTTGTTTCTTGTGAGATTGTATTCTATTCATTTTTTGCATCAGTAAATTAATTACCAAATTTACTGCAAAAAAATTACGTACTTTCTAATTAGGTGTTTCATTTCTCTGTATTAAAACAAAATTTCTGTGAAATTCTATGTATCTACCACATTCGCAATAACAACAAAATAACTTATCGTTTCACAAAGATAAGTTAAGACACAGAAAGTTTCACAAAACGTGGAAGTTCTCATGTGTTCAGTGGAAGTTTTCTCAAAAAAATCCCAAAAAATTATGCAACTAGTACAAGAAAGACCTACGACGGTAGCTCATCGAATTTCTATACCTGCTTAAAAACGTTCGATGATTTCGGTTTCGTTTCCGAGAAGAGCGATCGCATCGCATCGCAAGATCTCTCCATTTTCTTCGTATTAGAATTCAATTGCACACTGCCTCGAATTTGATTTATTCCCTCCATCGACCATCATTCTTCCTAAAGTGTTGAAATCAGATACAGGAGATCGAATCGCCACTTTATTTCCATCTTCAAACAATGCCACATTAAGACTTTATTAATTCGATCATGTGTTAATGTTGATTTTGGTTGTCCTATTCTTTCGGTTCGTAGAAAAAGACTGAGATTATCATCAATATTTATCAAACTACTTCTTTAATCTGTAACCGTTACTTTCGACACATGCTTTCGTATTTTTTTAACATTCAAAACTAAACCCGCTCAGTCATTTCAAAGGGATTTAAGTTCTCCAAAAATACGGAAATCATCGGGCGGAATATTTAGTTTTGTCATCGATTACGCAAACTGTTTCAAGGGTGTGCTGCGTCGTCCATTGTGAAAAAATATGAGAGCGTATATAAAAACTGCATGCAGCTGTCGGGTGGCACACATGCGAATTGTGTGAGGCTAGTGCGCGGGATGGAAGGGCGTATGTGAGCGATCTGTAGGGAGATATACGACGTTTGTGTCTGGAGCAATGCAGGCCTCATATGGGGCGACCCTCACGCACATAGCTTAGAGGGAAGGGTTCTCCGAGTTCAATCCGCGCGGGAAGGGTTCGCACGGACGCCGCCGACGCGCAAGCGCACGCGAACCTGCAAAAAACTTGCACAAAAGCTACAACAGCGCTGTTTTTGTTGTTAATACAGCAGATTGTTCGTAAATTTCCAAAAAAGTGTAATATCATCAACTCGTTCACGCCCGGCCTTTCAAAGGGAGCTTTTGAAGAGGGAACGAAAAATTGTTAAAAACTGGTAAAAAGTGGGTCAGAAAGGGGTGCTTTTGAAACTAGTAATCACTACCTCATGTCGATCGATTGCCGTTATTATACAAAAAATCCTTTCGAAATCGACAGTTGTGAATTAGGATCTTTTATTATTACGAATAAAATAATAATCAAAGATTGCTCGTTCACATGAACATAATGAAAGGATCTAATTACATTACTCCAAAAGTACTTAAGTACTAATAGGTGTTTTGTGGCAGTACTTTACAGGCATTTACTTTTTTTGAACGAGTTGATGAACAGTTGATGAGTTGATAAACAGGCATTTACAGGCATTTAGGTTTATCTAACAATAGCTTTTAATTAGGAAACAAATTAACATTATGCAAATGGCGGCGGCGCCCGGTCCTTGTAAAGGTAGTCCTTTGTAATTCTGAAGTAGAATCGACAGAGCTACGTGAATTAGAAGACACACTAAATCATACACAATGGAATTTTTGACCAGAATCGTGATTTTATCGGATGTTTTTCCCCAAAAATGGTGCAAAAAATAAAATCTCAATTATTTATAAATTAGTTTCGCGGACAGCAGTTCTATTCATCCCTTTATCAGTTTTCAATCGGTGATATAAAGGGTGCGCTTTGATTGTCACTTTTTATCCTTTTTTATACGTTTTTATTGTCACTGTGCGATTTATGTCCTACTTCTGTGCTCGGTAGATATATCGAGTTTGGATAATGGTCCTTGAAACCGCTAATAGCAAAGGCACAATGACTAGACTTTGAAAAAGATGTGTTCTCAATTCACTTTTATTAGCAGGTACGTGTTCTTAGAAGACTTCATTTAAGGATTTGGGATTTGTTAATGACCTATCATATCACATGTTATAGTTTAAAGACTTTGCAATTAGCAAGTTTAATTTTGTCAATTATTGAAAGGGTGGTTAACTTATTATTACGCCAAACCAAGATCAAATACTGAATAGACATGAATTCATCCAGAAAATACCTGTAACTAGTACGCACAGACTAAAATTTTACAAGAATTCAAGACTGTGTAGAAAAAAGTATTTTTTTTCTGAAATTGGCATGGCATAACAACTGATAAAAATAAAAACAATTTCTTTCTTACTTTACATTAAAAAAATTTTTTTGCAAAACTGGAGCATTAAAACAGCATGTTCCTTGATGCGTAGAAAAAGCAATTTGTATTAAATGAACCCTTTTACCTGTGCTGTGCAATTACACGATGCTTACACGGGCATTATGCCTTTACAACCCTTCCATTGTGGCTTTTTATGCGCTACGCACTTGTAGACCGGACGCGTCAGTATGCGAGCTTGCGATCTGATGTGCACCAAACGAAGCAGGTATGTTTAGTTTCACTTTTTACTCAACTATTCCACCCAACCCTTTTTTTACGACAAAAAAGGATTATACTTATACACATACAGATATTAATAACTCCTATGAATATCATAGGGTAGGTTTTTGTGCTTCGTAAAAAATATCAGATAGCTGTGACAGTGAGGGCCTAAACAACTTTCTGTGGTCACGTCACGGTGTTTTTTGAGGCGACACCTGTTACTGGATTATTGAATTTGATAAAAGCGACATATTGAGTTAATATAGTCGAAAATTGGTTTCTTTGTTTTTTGTTTCTATTTTTCGAAAAGCTGCGCTGCTTCGTTTAAAACTTGTCGAAGTAATGGCTATTTTTCTCAAGTTGTGCAAGTTTATGGTCTTGGTATTTTACATGCTAACAGCACGACAAACTGAGGCAAACCTCTTCTGTTTGCTTTCCATTCATTCAAGCCGCAACTTTTGTTTACCTTCATACGCTAGTGATGACTCCACTCGCGGGTAGATAAAATAATAATAAAGGGCTTTATGTCGAGTTACATCGTTTTTTCTGTCATTTTTACTAAACTGTTCGTAAACTTCCCGTGTTTGCATTTTTTCAAAGCTTTAGTTTTCTACCCAAAGTTTCAAGTGGAATGTTGTTGCTCTTACCTTACTAAATAATAAAATAACGAAAACATTATACTAACACATCTAATCTTATAAAAAAACCATGAAGACAAAAAACATCTTAAATCGGCAGATGCGTCTACACATTGCACGGGTTATCGATTACCGTATGATCCAATTAATCGATATCGAAACAATCGCTCGTTTTCACTCTAACGGCTTTCAAATAGCTCTATCAGTCCTTTCGAATTAGGGTTATATGATACCCCGAGTTTTTTCTCAGACACGAGCCTTACCCCTTTTTTAATCGGATTTCTAAGACGCGTGTGAGTTTTTTCAAAGAATAAAAAGTTCAATCCACCTTAGTGCAGCCGTTAGGGTCAAGTTTTTTGTAGTTTCCGTCGGCGGTAGGTGAATGTTTTAATTAGATAGTTGTCTATAGGGTTATAATTGTGGATGCTCGTTTATAACTCTGTTAGAATAATTTAACACGCCCCAACCGCCTGTTGATATTATCTGTGGGCATTGCTTACACATTATACTTTACATACAGACATCCGCAAGTCACTTGTGTTAATTTCACCAGTTTTTGGTTGAATGTAGGTTTGTATGAAAATTAATGATAGCACAGAAATGCATAGCACGGACGTACATTTGCTGTAAGGTTAAATGCGTATGTATGTATTTAAATCCTTTAATGTTTGTTTGTATGTATTTCATGTAATCTTGACTTGTTTTAAGTGGCATCCTGAATGTCCTATAAAATAAAGATTTTTTCTATTCTATTCTATTCTTCGTTTATATGTATATTTGAAAATTAATTTCATTTACGTTTACAATTTACATTATACATTTATGCAATACACTCTCCAGAGACAATAATAGAGAGACTTTTACTTAGTATCATATTCTGTAATGTTGGTGTGCAATGAAGTATATTTGTATTGTATTGTATTGTAATTAATTTATCTACACGCTGACTAGTTATTTATTCTCTTTAGTACTCTTAGTAGGTTGACTGAAAGAAATACCCTCTTGGGATAAATCCGCCTTTGTATATTTTGGTAAACTTGTTATCCTCTATATTATTAATGTACAATAAAATGCACACTACATACATACACATAGGGTACATACAAAAGTTATCTGACTCTTATCTTATTAAAGAATAATTATTAGATTATGCAATAATATGACTCGAATAACTTATGGCTAGTATAACCAGGATTACCCTTTACTTATAGTTACAAAGAGACGCAGTAAATGGCTACAAAACAATTCATTGGAAACATTCTACACTTCAGTAAAGTAGCGATCCCTATCTCGTAGTTAACTTCGGAAATGCCTTTGTCGGAAATATATGACATTATAAAAGTCATATAATTAAATGGATCACCGAAGGAAAAGCTACGGAATGTGATTAATATTCACATCGTTGCTGGAGGGATTGTAAAATAATAGGAGTAATTTAGGTTGGCATGCGTCCTCCCGCGCCCCGCGTCCTTTCCCCCGCGCGCCCTCGCAGACTGGCATTCTTTCATAAAAATATGCACGGAAATATGTTTCATTACATTTTTTCAAGTGGCTCTAATATCTTTAGGTATATACGGTTTTTATTATGAAGTATTAATTGTGAGACATAAAGAGCTTTTAATTTTTAACAATGTGTTCAAAATTGAAATAATTTTCACCCCTATTGCATGCTGCAGTCACTACGTTTCTTATTTTGGCGGTAGTTCGCTATTTGTTTCCACGCTTGTGTCTCAAGGAAATAACCACACGACTGTTTAATGCAATTATTTTGCTTACACAGCAGATAACACTTAATTATTTGCTCACTTATACGTTGACAACACACATAAACTGAAATAACCGCATAATACAGGAGAACGAGCCTACAAACGAATATATTCATGAAAGGCGAGTGACTCTTTCTGTCATTGTTTCCGATTCCAACATTTAAATTTGATATTTGCACCAAATACGTATTCGATGGTAGCAACTCGCATAGATCCGAATGGCCAGTGACGATTGGACCTTTTTATAATACGAATAGCATTCCGCTAGGGACTTGGTTCCCGTGGGAATTCAGGAAAATCATGTACCCTAAGTCCATCCCGGATAATGTAGGATTCTAATGGTGAAAGAATTTCGGAGCCTATTCAATACAAATAAACAATCAAATTTTTCCTCTTTATAATATGTATAGATAGATATAGAAAATGGCACGGTAAAATTGTATTACCATTGCCTCCTATGCACTAGTGATACTAGAAGCTGAGAACATAGAAGGCAACAATGGTAATACAAATTCTGTCATGCCGTACCGTGCCGTTCGAATTATAAAAAGGCCCAGGGGATGCAGTCTTACCTAAAAACGGAATACTACCTACAGTGTTTATTTATATTATACACATCAACACTGTCTTTATGCTTTTATAGCTTCTCAAATATACCTCTTTTGTATGAAAATTCTCGAAATATCCTCAGTAGTGTTGATGTGTGTATTTGTAAAAAGCGTGCTCTGAAACAGCTGTAGAAAGAGATGAAAACAGAAAAGGGGGGTTAAGGATACTTTTTACTTAAGGGAACGAGGGCGAAAAATTGATCAGTCTAAGTTTCATTTCCGGGAAAAATCTTTTTCTCCGCATCTTATCAGTTGCCTGGATTAATTGTAATTGTAATTGTAAGACGGGCTGGTTTCCGCAACTTGACGTCAACATGCGCCTATTTTGCGTGACTTTTGTTTATTAGGATGGCTGTCAGTCTAGCCACCCTAGCTCCTTCAGAAATTGCAGAAGTCCCTTAGGATCCTCCACAACCTCCGGGAGGGACCCGGGTGTGCCCAGGTGTTTGGCCCGGTAGTTGGCCACCTCCTTGCAGTTCAACACGACGTGGGCGGCCGTCTCTTCCTCCTCCATGCATGCTCTGCATAAAGGACTGTCGGTGATACCTACAGTGTATAGGTGTTTGTTGAACATACCATGCCCTGTTATTACGCTCGTAACCGCTCGAAGTTGAGTCTTCTTTAGCTGGAAGAGCTTGCGGGAGAGACGTGTATTGATTGCAGGTAAGGCTTCCTTTGATTGTCGGCATCCCTTCTGGTTCCGCCAATTGTCGTTACCTTATACCTTGGTTTGCAGTCTTAGCAGAGATCGAAGCCCGTTAAAAGGCACCGGTACTATCGGTTCCGGACCAATAGCTCCGGCGTCGGACCCCCTTTTAGCAAGTTCGTCAGCTGCGTCATTACCTCTGGATCCACTGTGTCCTTTGATCCATTGTAGAGTGATATTGTTGTTGTTGCTACATACCTTCATTATAGCACAGTAGCAGTTGTATATGAGTCCTGAGTTCATTGTATTGCTGTCTAGAGCCATGAGTACAGCTTGACTGTCTGATAGTATCCTAATTGACTGTTCGGCTATCTTCCTGTCTTTGATAGCCTCCATAGCCAGGATTATGCCCATGCATTCAGCCTGGAAGCCAGTATTATACTCACCGAGTGGACGGGAGATGTTAATATTCAGGTCCTCTGAGAATACCCCGGAGCCAGTACCTGTGTTTGTCTTTGATCCATCCGTAAAAATTCTTAAATCAGTCTGATTAAGTCCTTCACGATGGTCATCATGTAATTGTATTTTGTATTTTTTGTCAAATACATACGTTTTGTGTATCCTGTCGTTTGTGGCACCCAATATAGGTAACTCCTCGGTAGCAGTGTGCAGAATAACTGCGTGAGGGGCCCTGCTGTTCTTCGCCCAGAGACCTAGGGTGTTTAGACGTATCGCAGATATGCATGCTTCCTGTCTAATAAACAGGTGTAAGGCTGGTAAGTTAAGCATTACCTCCAGAGCCGCGCTGGGTGTAGTCCTCATGCTGCCAGTCATGGCCAGACAGGCTTGTCTTTGAAAACTTTGTAATTTGGTCTGTACCGTGGACAGATTAGTGCGCGGCCACCACACCACAGCGCCGTAGCAGACCGTTGGTCGAATCACTGCTGTATATAGCCACCGAATGATTTTGGGGGAAAGGCCCCATTTTTTCCCTATCATTCTGCGACATTGCCAGAACATGATACTTGCCTTAGTCAGTTTTGACTCAAGGTGTGCATTCCAACTCAACTTACTGTCCAGGACTATACCTAGATATTTGACCTCAGTGGAGAGTTGGAGTTGAGTGTTAAATAGTCGTGGGAGATTGTAGTTTCCTAGCATGCGTTTGTTAGTGAACATTACTACCTCCGTTTTGGTTGGGTTCACCGATAGCTCGAACTCCCTGCACCATTGTTCGACAATCTTGAGAGCTGATCTGGTTACCTCACAAACCGTACTTGCTTGCTTGCCTGAGATCAAGATGGTGAGATCATCGGCATAGCCTATAGTGTGGTAATGATACCTGTTTAACTGCGAGATGAGGCTGTTGATGACGATGTTCCATAGAAGGGGCGATAGTACCCCCCCTTGTGGGCAGCCTTTTACGGCTCGCCATGCGGGAGCCGCCGGCAAAATGGACGACTCTGTTTCGCAGCATGTTATTGATCCAGTTAATTAGAACATTACTTACTCCATGTCTGGAGAGCGCTGTTTTGATACTGGTGTAGTTTGTTTTGTCAAAGGCACCTTCAATATCGATAAAGGTCCCTAGACAAATGCCTTTGTTTTGAATAGCTTCTTCTATCCTCGTGACTACCGAGTGTAGAGCTGATTCTGTAGATTTACCTGCACTGTACGCGTGTTGGTTGGGGTGCAGTGGTGTATTTTTCAATGCATTGTCCCTCAGTTCTCTGTCACATATTTTTTCGAGTGTTTTCAGCAGGAAGGATGTAAGGCTGATTGGCCTGAAGGACTTTGCACTGGTGTAGTCGGATTTACCTGGTTTAGGTATAAATAGGATGTCTACTTCCCTCCATTTTTTTGGTATATATTCAAAGGCCAGACATGCTCTGAGGATCTGCACGAGTATTTCAATTTCCACTCTACCTGCCCACTGGAGGAGGGCCGGGAAGATTCCATCAGGTCCAGGTGCCTTGTAAGGTGCGAAGCTGTCGATTGCCCAGTTGACTTTGTCCGTACTTACCACTTTATGGGCGTAGTTCCAGCTGTCCTCCGTCGGGCTACCAGTCACCTCTATCCAGTCTACATTCTCAGTGAGACTGCAATCTGGGAAGTGAGTTCGTAGTAGAAGGTCTTGGACCTCCTCCGGGGAGCTGGTGTATGTGTTATCATCTTTGCGTAATGAACCTATACTTCGGTTGTTAGTATTAGCAAGAATCTTGCGTACTCTGTTGGCATGTTCATTAGACTCAATATTGTCACAGAACTTACGCCAGGAGGCTGAGCTTCTGTATCTGATGCGTTTTTTGTATCTGGACTTAGCCTCCTTGTAGTTGTCCCAGTCCAGGTCATCGCTCGTGTTCATTGCCCTGTTAAAGAGTTTTCTGACCTTGTGTCGTAACCTCTCCAGTTCTGGACCCCACCACGATTGGCCGCTTTTTGTTCCTTGTGGTGGATCCTTGAGTGGGCATGCTTCTTCGTAACTATCTCTCAGATGTTTGGTGAAAGTAGTTACCTGTAATTCCAGCATTTCTGCGGTGTCTGGTCTACTTGGATGTTCCCAGGACCTGAATTTTGATTGAAGAGATCTCAAGTACACGTTTTTATCCGTTTTCCTTGGATTCCTTCTTGGTAGTTGTAGCTTTATTGGGCCCTGTATATCATACCTTATCCACCTGTGGTCAGAGCAGGACGCCTCCTTGGATACGTTGCCTGGATATTGCCTGTTTATTTGATTAGATAACTGATAACTCATTCGCTGCGTAATAGGGTGTTTCGGGATAATAAAACTTTCAGAAGGTCTAACATAAATTTGTTAAATTAGTTTTTAATCCAGATGAGTAGTTACAGAGATTAGGTAGCAATGTACGGGGTACATTGTATAATGTTAGATTTTTTACCGCTACAATGCAGAATTGAGAATATAGTTTTCTCTATCTATTGAATTGACTATAAGTCAATTTTATTTAATTATCTGTCACTTAGTAACCACTAACCACACAACAAAAAATGTTTTATCTTTCTTTCTTACTTTCAATGGAATAAAAGTTAAAAGATTGTCTTCAATACAAGGTGTTTCAAAAAACCCAAAAAAAGAAATTACAAAATTTAATTTTAAAAGTGAAATAGTCGCAACTCTAGTAATCAGTTGCACGGTTTGACATTTACAAAATGAAAGTTTCATACAATTAATATGACATACTTGTCAATTTGTAATAGAGCTGTGCAATAAGCTTAATTTTAATTAATTTTGAATTATTATTTTTTTTGGGTTTTTTTGAAACACCTTGTATAAGTGATAGAAGAGGAAGGTTTAGGTCCAATTTCACCATACTCTGTTAGTTAGTTAATCGTTAATCCACGATCAAGAAGTTAATCAGACAAAACGTCAAACAAAAAGTATGAAAATGACATTGTCCAATCTCGAATGAGCTACTAATCGTCTGTTAAATTACTAACAGAGTATGGTGAAATTGGGTTTTTTGTGTATAATTCTATTAAAGTTTTGTGTATAATGGTTGAAACATGAGAAAAGTCCGCGGCGAAGCCGGGGTGGGTGGTTAATTCAAAATAAAATATATAAAGAGCTTTTTTCTCTATTTCAATTAAGTAAATTCTACGTAATAACTACGTAACAGCTCTACGGCTGTGGTGGCAGCAATTTTTTATACGAGTCAAAAACAGTGAGTGGCAATATAGTTTTTTGTATATGGCAACCCTATCATTAGATTCGATTAAAGAAGTCGTATTTCGAGAAAGGATGTCAACCGGTATAATTAGCCGGACTGTAATTATACCTTGTTAGTTTTCCCTCCTCTTTTTTAACCATTAGAAGACTAGTAATGTAGGTAAATTAATTTCAGTTAGCCCTCTTTTCTAAGTGAACTTTTTAAAAGTTAATTACATGTCATGTCATTTTAAAGTTAGATTGTAGAATCATTTCTTTCACTTGTATTTTGCTTTGTATATTAGTTACTCCACGTTTATAAAGTACTAGCTTTCCAACCGGAATTCATTCCCGTAGGAATCTGGGAAACTGGTCTAGCCATTTGAGCGTGAAAGAGGAACAAACATCCATACATTCATCCGAACATCCATGCTTACAAACTTTCGCGTTTATAATATTAGTAAAATGATTCGGAAATACCAGTCCTGCTAGTTCTATCTAAATGTATGTAAATTTTAATGAAGATCGATAAATGGACTTAATTAAACTGGGAATCACACTTTCTCCGTGATACATATCTACTTACTTATAATTACTAACCGCCCGCCAGGCTGTATTTCTCCCTACTACGGCTGTAACTAATGCTAAATGTTGCGTAGTTTACAGAATTATAGCCAATTATTCTGTTAACAAAACTTAAAATTATAAAGTTATGAACCCATGTAGAGCTGGTTTTTACGCGTTACTTGTAAATCATACAACTCGATTTGTTACAGTTCTGTTTTTCCGATGTTTTTATACGAATTTTGCGCTAAAAAATCACAAAGTTTCATATTAAACAAAGAAATGCAAACGGTTATGCAAACTGCAAACATTCTTTCTGCGAATTTGAATATTAAGGCAAACTCTTTTGTGGGAGATAAAAAAATACAAAGATTACAATGCAAAGTCATTTGAAAAGGAGCAATAGTTAAATTGCTATAGTTTGAGAGAACTGAAGAGCGAGACACGCTTCTAGAAATTTGCAAAAAAGGTGAAACGACCAATTTTTACTACTCTTTGTTCTTAAATATGTAATTATAAGTAGCCCGTACCCAGAGCCGTAACTACATTTTATAACTCCATGAGTCATTGTTATGTGAGAAATTATAGTTTATGTCAATGTATCTAAACAATACCCCAAACTGATATTGAATCCATGTTGTATGTACTGCAAGATACAATAGTTTGTTTTATTTAGTAACAGTTCACAAAATAAATAAAAACACAAAAGATGTTAATTTGAAACGCATATTAACATATTATACCTCTATATCTATCACTCTTTTGCTATGCAGCTGACAGAGAGACAGCCTCACTTATTTATCGAAATCGAAAGATTAAGAAAATGAGGATAGTAATATTAATAAATAGTTTATGACAAATTTAACTGAAAAAGTTTTAAAGGTTGCTATCAATGTTTTCGTGATAGTAGTGCCAAAAAAGGTATACTTAAGAAAAACAATATTACAAAAATATTGATTTAAGTAAAGATCTAGACAAGGCTGAAATTTAATTGAGTATATCAAAGATTTAAGAAACTTTTAGCAGCTGCGAAAGAAATATTACAGTATAGAATGGCCATCAGTCAAGTTACAAAAGGTGCCCTTAATGCTTTTACAATAAGAATGATTTTGGAACAAACATGGGGTAACGTGATGCACTACCGATAGTAAACAATTTGCAGTCCGCCAAAAAGGAGTTTTAAAAAAAATGGGACAAAAATCATAAAATATGGAGTAATTTAAAGGCAACAAGGAAATGGTCGTGTTTTGTCCACAAACAATAACCACTGTGGTCGAAACTATAACTTTTAAGGAAAAAAATTGTCAGTAGAACGTAAACGGTGTTATTAAAAATACCGAGAAGCTAACCGAACAGTTTGAAACCATAAAATCGTTTATTCAAGGACTTAAATTGTGCAATTTTTTTACTTATGCTACAGGGAATCTACCATTCTTTGGTACGTACCTATGTATAGCTAGATTAGGAATGTTTCATCCGTAAAATACATTCGCGCCAAATTAGAAGGCGAACGGTGAAGTGGGTGACACGCTTGTTTTACTATTTCTCTATCGCAATTTCACTATCACATAGTATGATGGTTATATGAAAAGAGTAATCCCATCAAAAAAGGTATTTTGCGATAGCCAAAATATTATATAAACATGGTACCCACTCATTTAAAAAAGTGAGAGCCGTTTATAATAAGTAGGTAGGTAGAGTGTATATGTATGTAAGAGAATGTTATAGAGAGGCAGACAGTAGGTAGGCAGGGGACGCAGTGTACTCAAGATAGGCTGATCAATCATGGAGCTACCCCTTCACCGCCCCGAGCGAAAACAAACGGCTGCCATGGCAACGGGGGCGGCCGCGACCCGTTCCCTTCCACATCCCCACACATATGACACAACTTCACTCACAACTCTATGCACACTTGCGACTATAATAAATTATTTCAGAGGTTTATTAGGTTTATGGTTAATTAGCTACCCATCCCGGCGTCGGATATAATCTTGTGTAAATCGCAACAAAATCTTTAGCGTGGATTAGAAGATCTAAACTAAGAAACAGTATTTTTTTAATAGATTAAACCCTCGCGAAACGTTTTTTCTTTATGTTATGTACGCTTTATGTACTTCATAATATTTGAAATAAAATAAACTATGTTGGTATACAGACAAGTATGGATAGAGTTCCGAAAACCGTCGCAAATATTTTGAATTGAGCACCAAGGGTAAACACATTTTTTGAATAATGTAATTAAATATTTTGGCGTGGTAAATCCAAACACGAGTGAAAGAAAGGAGGTAAGTAGCCAAGTATATCTAGTGAAAGTTGGGAAGCAAGTTGTTATGTTTGTACGTGTAATTGGGGAACGAAAGAGAACTCCTGGCACAGGCCGCGGTGATCCATCATCCTCCCGCCGCTGACCGCTACCCCCACCACCCACTCTTACTTTTCACTTTCTCTACATATTTTAAGGAGAATAAAACTTTTCCTACCCTCCGTTTTATTTTCTCGCTAGAGTTGTAATAGAGTCGAACGTTCGGAGATTCGATTCAAAAGCATTTGGGGTCCACAAATCGCGTCTGTCTCGTTATCCTCGCTTACGATGACGCAGACAGCGGACACTGATGTAAAATACTTTTACTTATCTGAAAAAGATCTCAGATTGTGATCCTGCGGGATCCCAACTTTTCCTTACGCGTGTAACCTTTCACCTTATTTATAAAACGAAGTTTTCTAATCCTCTGCGAATATAAAATGGCTGGGAAGAATTCCTGAATAAACATGCAAATGATCTCCGTACTGTTATAATATTACATCTGTAATTACAATGTTTATTTAGTAATCATGCTATCAGATCGCTCACCTATAAATTTCAAGCCGGATGATATGAATGTTTTTCGAGTGTGGTGATGTGGCAAGAATTTGAGAGTAGTTTTGTGCGGCAGCATCGCATAGTGTCTATAATAAATGAACGGGCGCGGGGGACGCTGACCAATGGCAGCCCCTCCCTCAATCAATATGATGGACTCGCCGCGAGGGGACGATCGCTCACTGATTTTTTCCCTCGCTGACAGGGCTTGGGAGGACGCGTTTTTGCGCCCTCCGTGCAGCCTCGGCCGATGCTGGCGGCCTATACTGTGTAGTACTCGCGGGAAGGGAGCGGGCAATTAATAAGTGCGTCGAGTGACCGGTGTCGCCACGCCATCGCCGACGACTACCCCGGTCACCTCCTATCTCCCCGGAACACTCCTTTTTCTTGTTTACTTGATAAGCTTTTATTGCTTTTGTTTTCCTTTAATACCACACGACCGGTCCCCAAATAAGTATTTCTATCGTTCCTCAGATTTCCATTACGATCTTTTAATATTCCTCAGCGAATTTCTTATTCATGAAAAGTAATTAAAAAGTAATTAGACGTGATTGCTCCAAATTCATACTTGAGTAGAAGCGAGCCCTGGGAATCTCTCGGAAACATCTCGCAGTTTCAAACATCGACATCTTAATCTAAGTTTAAAATTTCTTTGAGAATCGGCAAATTTTGCACTAAGTCATTAAAGTATAAAACTTCGGTCATTTCGCTGGCGTTGCTTAAAAGCCTTTTTAGGCGGAGAAAAGTAATCTTTCATTAGGGCGGGGTGGAGCTAAAACGGAAGTTCTCTTTGAAAGGAAAATTACTCGTCGGATGTGCCGCGCGCGCCGGCCAGGGGAGATGGATTTTAATTACGTCAAACAAAGTTGCGAGAATGAAAGTTTCCCGGCAGCCATTAATATCCCGTGCGGATCAATCAGCCGCCTCGTTACAACTCACTAATGATCGCACTCCGCTCTCCTTGTTACAACTTGTACATTATCACGCCGTAATCAACCCTAATCTAGACCGCTAGCCTGCTAGACCATTACTAACACGTAATAGCTGAAACTTCACAAAGTAAACGAAACGCAAATATTGCCAACTTTACACTTACTTATACATGGTTTAATACTAAGCATATTTTTGGGACTTATCAATAGTTTATAGAAGGCCGGTTTGATCCAGTATAATGGCGCTGCCTCTTGATGGACGGGTCCTTAGTTCGATTCCCAGTCGGGGCAAAAATTTATGTAAACAGCAGATGTTTCTTCTCAGGTCTTCGGTGTTCGTGTATTTCTTTGTGAATGTTCCAAGGGACACACGGCTCAAAGAAAAACCTTAGTGTGGGCCTTTGAGTGTGTAACGTTTATACCTAGTGACAATCTAATTTTAGTTTAGTTTCGCTACTGTTTATTTGTACTTATACATAGATAAGTACATACATTCGTCTTCGACAGACGAAAATTCATTTAATTTTGATTTGCCTTTCTCTATTTTTTTACGTTTTGCTAAAGTTATAATTCATAGTTAGTTTGCTAAAATAAGATAAATTTTATTTAGTAAAAAAAAATACAAATAGTAGCTCAACATAAAATATTATAAAACTAATGTTGTAACTGTATGAGTCGCCAATACTCACAACAGGAACCTTAGGGTTCCTGTGCTGTGAGGATGCTGTTTCAGACTTTTGATTTTGTTTATGAATATAAATATACTTAAATCAAGATACTTTTACTAAGAGCGACACCCACTCTAAGTGACATCGATCCCTTCTTATATACTTTAAAGGTCAGCTCACTAATTTTCGTCGGATTCCTTTGAAGAACTTTGATTGCTTTTCATGATTTTGAATTTTCATTTAACTTTCATTAATGAAGTTCGATGAAAGATAGGTAGTGAAAATGTTAAATGAAATATTTGATCCCATAGTAGGTACCTCTAATTGTTTCCCATAGTAAATGTAATAGTACCTCTGGTTAGGGTTTCTGACTTACCTTATAACTCTAAAATTAAAAAAAATATTATAAACTCCGGCATTTATCGCTTACAACTCTTAAAGGGGTCAACCAATTTTGATCAAATAAACAGGGCTTTAGGTAAATCTCTGTCAACCTCTCGGGTGGTTAATCAGTCCATGAAACTGAACAACTTCCCCAAGGAAAATAGGTCAACATACGAAAAAGAAATTTGAGTTCCCATACAAACTTCATCAGCATATAGCGCATTTTGTATCGGACATCAAATTTTTTTTTCATATTTTGACCTATGTTAATTGGGAAAGTTGTTCAGTTTCATGGACTGATCTAGCACCCGAGAGGTTAAAAGAGATTTACCTAAAGCCCTGTATATACCTATTATATTTTCATAAGAAAAAACAAAAAAAATCGCCACAGACAGACACACAGATATACACCCTTCTAACTTATAACACCCCTCTATTTTAGTAAGGGGTTAAAAATACGAGGTATGACTTGTTTAAAATATGTAGTTAAGTAATATTTTAAAAGAATTTTTATTCAAACAGTTTAGTAAAGCCACGCCTATTCTGAGTCACGTGGCATCTCGCCATTTGTAAGTTCATCAAGAATGGAAATCAAAGGTAAAGTCCACGGGAAAGGCTCTATAAATCGGCACTCCTCGCAATGTCCAGTGTCAGGCTATGGCAATCTACTCAGGTGGAAATCTATGGCCCTTTGGCTTGGCTCGGTGGGCGTTAATCAGAGTCGTCACCATTAATTTGATTAGGGTTAGGGTGCGGCCTATCAATCCTACGCATTACCATGTCCACTCCAGGGCTATGCTTTCACTGAACTGCTCAGATAAGCCCCACTTTATAGCTTGTTTTGCTCGTTGTGTTTGTTTATCGCTGTATTGTAATAATATTTTACAGCTCTACTGCTATTACAGCTTTCTGGAATATTAGTTTGGTTTGTCTGTTGTAGACATATAGACATCAAGACCACATGAGACGTTTATTTTTATCTTTTTTATCAGCCCATATACGTCCCCATCGAGAGGCGAGGGTCACGAAGAGGATTTAGGCCATATAGTCTACTACGTCGCTGGCCCAATGTGGAGTGGCGGTCCACGCACTTTTTGAAAACGAATTTTCTTAGACAGATTTTTCATTAATTTTTTCTTAGACAGATTTATACAGAGTACGTCTCTAGAAAGTGGGGTTATCTAAGCAAGTGATAATTGATGAAAAAACCGTACATAAATCCGAAAAGAAGAATTTAGTGGTACAGTCCTGCACCAAGAATTGAACCAGAAACCGTCCGGTTACAAGTCTGGCTCATTATCTAACTGGGCTATCACTGCTATAAGGCGTTTAGGTAATCTCAAAATTATCAAGTATAAACTAATTTGTAAATAACACAATTAAATCATGCGATTTCCAGCCCTCGCCCTGGTACAAAATCATGAATTAACAAAGTGTGGATTCGTGGATGTACAAAATCGCGGATTCGAGCAACTATATCGTTCCATATGCATTACGAAATGGGACGTAATAGTGAAATAAACAACACACACTACTATTACCTAAATATTAAAAAGTCAAACAAAGGTGGCTAGATTCTACATTCATCAGTATTGATTTGCATATTTGAAAAGTGCGTATTCTGACAGCCCTCGAAGTCAAGGGCTGTAAAATCCGACCGATTCGTGTTCGGCACTTTTAGGTCAATTAGGCAGACGCACCCGCGAGTGCCACCACTGCTGGCTGGCCACTAATCAGCAGGCGCGCCAAACTTTACGCCGTGTTAATTTGACTAATGCGCGGATTACACCCTGATAGTGCCGACACTAAACCGGTGCCGGTGCCCATCACTCATCCAAACCTAATTCGCTTTGTTTACGCGCTGTTTACTGGAATTTTCAGTCACTTATTTTGTTGCGCATTTGCAAATGTGCGTAGGTCGAGTTGATGTCTAGCAAAAGGTAAACTATCTATGAATAATGTTTTAGCGCGAATAAATTATCCACTAATTTTCCTCTTAAATCACTCCGACTATTGGTGAAAATCATGTGAAAATTCGTTCAGTAGTTTTTGAGTTTATCCGCGTTCAGAAAGATAGCCAGACAGATCGCGGTGGGGATCTTTGTTTTATAATATTTTGTTTCAGTCGGATTATGGATTCCTTCTAGAAGCTTTTTGTGATCTCGTCCCTTTAATTTTCATAAATTAGATTAGTAAAATATGATGGCAAGTTTATGGATAGATACAGATCAATTATGTAGTATAATTACAATTAGATAATTAAATAGCTACCTACTTAACAGTTAATTAACTGTACATTTTACACAATACTTGTTATTGCATAACATTTAATTAAAACTAAATTGGAAACAGCTACAAATTACCAAAAAAACTCGTTGACAGATTTACAGAATCCGAATTAAACCAGTCGCAAAAAATTAAGCTTTAATTATAGATTTATTAGTATACTAATTTGCAATTTATAGTCGTTAAATTGACGTAACTATGGCAGTGATAGTAATTTATAAACGATGGTGGCATTAATCGCGCGGCGAGGTGTCGTGTCTGACCGCAATTAGGTCATGCTACTTAACCAATTAGACGAGTGAAACAATCGCCCCTATCGAGCGCTTTCAGAATACGCCCCTATCACGACCAACGACAAAACTGACTCTTTTTGTACCACTTTATGATATTTAAAAAGGCTCATTACTTTATTTACAAAAAAAAGGGAAAACTCATCCGTTATTCACTTATAGGGGACAATTTTATGTTTCCCATAGACTTTATTGTTGTTTTGGGAACAGTATGACGTGTCGCGCCTACATTACTTATTCAATGGAGTTGACGACCAGTTTATAACAGTGTTCTTCAATCAATTTACAACATTAGGAAGGCTCCGAACAAATTAAAGTTATTTGGGGAGAATAGCCCTTTATTACTTTAATTCGACCTAATATTGCGAGTTAAGTAAGTGTCAAGGTAAGTAACAAGAAGTGGAACTTAATAAGTACATAATTTGTCAAGTTGTAAGCTAACTTGCGTGATATGTAAGTACGAGTACATATGTCCAGTGGTAAATTATTGAAAAGATCGTTTATCGCTGAAGTTCTTATTACTTAGGCAATTACGAAGTCTTTTAAAGTGACTTTTTTTTTTTGTGAAATTATCTCCAAAAAAATTTTAAAAACTAGACGAAAATATGATGTTAAAATATCATGTACCACAAAGACAACAGGTACGCGCTAATCTGAAATTTTCCCTTTGGGTTCACGTAAACTACAGTTTTAGTAGAGTAAGAAAACAACTCATACTTTGCTACATAAATTGTTTGACCACTTTCCTGCCATAGAGTTAATTTACGGGACTTCAATTTATGCTTTTGGTTTTATTAACGAGCCTACCCGGCTTCAATAAAATGTAGATCAACCACGTTGAAACCAAGTGATAATTTGTAAATATATGTTCTCAAATTGTGGTACACTTGTGTTCGAAAGTTATCTGACCACAATACAATATGCCGACTGCCACAATATAAAATGTAACCGCGAAATAGTTTACGAAACAGAGCATAGTGTTCTTTACTGACATTTCCTAGAAAATTTATGGAAATTTAAATAGGAAACCCCTTTTACTTAAACTGTCTTAGTACCAAGCGGCTGGATTCTGCCTAGCCTTTCCAAAACGTTACTTTAAAAAAAAAAATTAAATGGAGTATCTGAAAAATATACTTAAATGTTTTGGATTATGGTAGATATGTTTACACCATATACAAAATGTAATGTTATAACTTTCTTTTTTAAATAATCAGAACTGCAGAAGTGAAAAATCGCACACATTGTCATAATACTGTCAGAATGTTCTGTATTTTTCAGTTTTAAGTTGTCATATTACAAAATCCAAGATTGACGAAAAAAAACAACAATTCCGTGCACGGATGTCCATGATGGCGATGGGCAGTTGTCTTCAATTGGTCTGGGAGAGGGTGGCGCATTAATTCGTTTGTGCTACCGACGCGACGCATGCGGGAGCATTTTATCTAACAACAATCGAGCGATGCATTTACGAGTGATATCTTGGTAAGTACATTTCCGTGGTTCGTGGCTCGTGTTGTGGGTGCGGCAGGATATATTCTAAGAGCCGCTGCTAAGTATTATGTGCGTCAGAAATGATAAACTTTTTCATAATTACTGACTCTACAATTATCGATTGAAGTAAAAATCTGCGCCGAGACGGCTACACAAGTCATTTCTGCCTTATGCTGAGCAGGAGACCCTAACGCCAAGATAACCTATGTTAGGCATAAGTTCCTCTTATCTCTTTTTAGATAATATTTGGTGTATTGTCACTGAATAAAAATGCAAGTATTCTATTCCATTCTAGCCATTTTTAGAGGTGTACCTGTATGTTTAATATCATTTGATTAAAATAAATGAATAATCGACAGCCGGTTTGGTCGAGTGATAGTGACGCTGCCTCTTGATTGATGGGTCCTGGGTTCGATTCCCGGTCGGGGCAAATATTTGTCTAAAAAGCATTGAAGTATTATGTACTACGTAGTAGTAATAGCTCAATGGTAAAAAGCAAATGTTTGTTCTCGGATTATGGGTTTTCGTACGTGTCTGTCTTTGTGTATGTTCCAAGAGTGTGTAGCGTTTATTTATTATTAATTAAAGTCCTAAGTCAGGCGGTAGCGCAAAACTTAACTACATACAATTTATTTGAAAATTCTGTGTTAAGAAATGAGACTGCAGTGATAGTTTGAGGTCATAAAATAAAAAATAATATAATTGGCACTAAATAAACGTCTATTTCACACACATATTACAATTACTTGTAGTAATGAGGACCCACATGAAAAACATATACATACCTCTAGTTAGCTCTATAAGTATGTTGTAGTCCTTTATGAGTCATACATGAGACTGACTGTAACCACACGAACGAGTAAAAAACGAATCGAATTCTAATTATGGAATATATGCCCCGCCTTGGCTGTGATTGGTAGACGGAACCCTTGTCTCTTGAAAGGGTTATTATTAGACCCCGTAGCGGCGCGCGCGCCGCCTCGCGACGTCTTTTACCTTTTTTAGCTGCTTATTCGTTTTTTTGGACGCACACACGCATTTTGATTGGATGAAAGGGTTAAATGAAGGGGTATGGTGTATAAATAAATCACCGTTCTGGCTGATAGGCGGGCCTTTTCGAGAGTGAAAGGGTTAGGGGTTAATTGTGAAGGGTTAGAGTAAATAAGAAAGAGGCGGATTATGATGGGGTCATGTCGTTTAATAATAGATCGGTATATGTAATAAGCCGGGAGTCATTTTTTACTGTCATATAAACATACTTATGCTCACGACAATATATCTATAGGGGTAAGCAGAGTATATTCATTGCTTTTGGAATATATAAACTACTGTGAGTTAACAAATTATTTGTGAGTTTTTCTGTTTTTCTTTTGCTTCCGTGGAAAATGGGAGGTTGTGTTTTCAAAATTTTTTAATGTCATTTAAAATTAAATACAACAGCCCATCATACTAAACATTATCCCTTCATTCGTATGAAATAGTAGCGGTTTTCGTTAACTCATGTTGTTGTGTCATTTTAGCCGAAACACGAGCAATGGAACATAAATAAGACGATGAAAATACGTATAACTACTTATTGCAGTTCACCTTTCTTACATTAACCTAAAAATCGGCTAAAAAATTTGTAATTATTGAAATATGGAAAGGAACGAAGCAGTCTATCAGTGCATAACATTTAGACTTATATCAAAAATCAAAGCCAATTTTATGCCTAAAATTGCAGTCACATTTGCACAACGGTGTTATCAGAGGGTTAGTGTTAATCCTACGAGATTTAATTTTAGCCTTTGTTATAAGTTGTCGGTCATAAGGACTGTAGCACGCGTACCGCCGAGCGGCGTGCTTGAGGCCACTTCGTGGGGATTAAGGACACCTTGCCTTAATTTACGAGTTGAAAGCTTGTCAGCGCGGTTATAATGCCGCTTCAACTACACATCTCTATTCGGCGGGATTACGAACGTGTTAATATTGGACCACATGCGCTACACAGGATATAATATGCGTTTCGAATCTCTAATCGATTAACTCGTGAGGTTATTTGATCTAATGTATGTGTGTACAGAGGCCAGAACATCAGGTTACCCCCATTCATTGCCAAACTGTTCTTATCGCCACAGCACAGAGTATACGCATGGTTAACTTGATAAGCGGCCCTCTATACTTAAGGATGTGAACTTAAAATCTTTGCGACATAAAAAAATGGTTTGAACACATAAAAGAATGGTTTTGGGTGTTTAAAATTTATAATTACCATCAGGTAAATAATAGCTGCTGTAAGTAATTATTGTTGTGCCGTATCGGAATTGTAAAAAATCAAACTCTTTGTGAAAGTAAAGGATCAAACAAAGACGCCGAAGCAAATTATCTTGCCAAATCTCCAATAATGATTGAAGATGCATGGCGTCCCGAGCAACCCTAATATTTTAAAAGTTGCATCTATCCTGACATTTTGCGGCGGCTCCATAAATTATCTATTAGTGAACATCACTTGACGTCCCCACAAAGGGCTAATGTTAACTTTTGTGCAACCGATTTGGAGTTTCACAATACATATCTCACAAATATTCACAATGTGCGTAGGTAGATCGAACCCTTCCCCACCTGCATTCCCACGATGCGCTTAGAAAGTGCAACCACGCATACGAGAGCAGAAAAACTTGCGCAAATAAAATTTGCTGTCAAACATTCAAATTTTACCGAAAAGGGTCCGATTTGACGACCATTTCTATATCTCTACGTAACATAAGCGTGAGAATCTCTCGTGAATTGAAAGTAGGTGATGACTTTCTTTTAGTGACATGTTTCGTACCTTCATCAAGATATCACTTAAACATTTCAATGCAGGATAATGGACAAAAGTTAAAAGGTTAAAACGCGATGTAAACTTTTTTCCCGAAGTGTGAAATAAATTACTTACTTAAGTAAAAAGAAAAGTTAAAAAAGCACTTTATATAAACCAAAGGAAAAATATGTGTACCCTAGAGACACTAACACAAGCAAGACCTGATTTAAGTACCTATCTTTCAATTAAGATATAGTACACCCAATGCCCCAAGTTAAAAGGCTAAATTAATTTTTAATTTGAACTTTATCACCATCAGACTTTGGTGGATATTTAATTGAAGGCAGTCTGTCTGTACAGACATAACATCCTACACATAATGTTTATTATTGTGGTGTACACAATACACATGTTTAAAAAACGTCTTTTGCAAATTTCAAAGCATACTACAATAATTGATATGTTTCTGTTGTTTCTTAATTGGTGGTTTGGTTTATTTTTCGAAAAATTTGATCTACGTTACATAATGATATACGTATATGGAATGGTTTACCTAGCAATTTGAATACGTATCAACCAAACACAGTGTAAGATAATACTCTACAACTCAAAAAGATAACAATCCATTTTCGTGAAAAGATTTAAACATCCTAAATAGTAGAATGCAAATAATGGCATATCGAAAGATCTACGGCCGTTCCCAGGCTCCCACGTGTGCAGATACGTCACAGATGATCCAACACAAAAAATCTTAGGGTCAGCTATGTTTGGAACAAGCGAAACTGGGCTAGTTCTCGAATTGCATCGACCCTTTCACTCTCGAAATTTACCTGCGCTTTTTACTGTTCCGAGAAACGCCCGCTTAGCTTTTGGAACCCATTGGAAAGTGAGGTCCTCAAACTTTGTGTTACATCAATGTTTATTCAGCACGAAATATCTAATAGGTAGGTAAAACAGAAAACTGCAGTATAAGCGACAAAAACGTAATTTATTTAATTTAATATAAAGTTTACTGACGAAGTGTGGATTAAGTCTTGTTTTGCATATCGCGTTTGAGATTAAAAATTATATGAGTAAAATTCTTTTTTTAATTTGTAAACTTAGTTGAAATAAAGCTTTTTCATTCTGTTCGAAATCCCATATCAGAAAACGAATGAGAAATACGGTTTCAAAATCAACAATAATGTGTTGGTAAGTATACTGAATAACAGAACCTTATCTAGATTCAGTCTGAACATTAAGTTATATTGTATGAATTTTTTTTACATACATTTTCTAACTCTTCACTTCACGTATTTAATTACAAATAAAATTCATACAGTTTGAGCAACTCTGCCTGTCATCCGAATGGGCTGCAATATTTCGCAAATTCTTCTTTTACGAAAGGTCCTTAAAATAAATCAAATGTATATGGGATCGCACAAAAAGCGGGTTAATTACTCTTTGGGGTGCTTCCATGAAAGGATGCGGCGTTTTTCAGATAGAGCTTTTTGTAACGTGTGGAATACGAGAGGAGATGTAAAACAATATTCTGTTAACAAAAATAGAATCCGAGTGGTTCGTGCAGGGATTAGATTACTTATTAATTGTTCAAAACATGCTGTTTATCTGTTTATGCTGCAATTATAAAAGATTGTGAAATCGCGGTGACTTCGATAAAATCAGCGTTGGTGGGCCCGGGGTTTCAAAGTTTGAAAGATATGCGAGGTCAAACAATCTTTATATACTAATAAATAATACAGACATGTGTAGGAAAAGGGTTATCACAAGAAAAATTATAGATGCTGCTCATTTGAAATCATACGAACGAATCGTTAGATTGTAATAGACAGACTGACTCTAGTTAACTTCCGTGAAAGAAAACCGTATCACAATCTCTACAGCGGCCCTGATTTTTATTATGATATGTTTATGGTCATAAGTAAGATATCTAATTTGACTCTAAACTATATATACAGGGCTTTAGGTAAATCTCTTTCAAGCCGTGTATATACATATATATATATATATATGCTATGTCTATAGAATTCTACATGTATTAGCTATTTTACTCTCTTCGTTCGAATTTTAACTGATTTCCTATTTGCCCCTAAGAGGTAGTTCGCAACTTGCATAAGCCACACAATTATACAATTTTATTTTCATAGAAATCGGAATAGTTTTTGCTGGCGAATTTAAATCTTTCTTTATATTCAGGTAACAATTCAAATTTTTTGCTAGGCAGTATAAAGCTACGCAATCTTAGAATATTGTAAATTCTGTTTTATTTTGTTTGAATAAGACTGTTTTTATATTTAACGTTGTAGTGGTGGATACGATTGAAATTGTTTTGTTGATGATCGATATCTGAGTTTCGATCATTTATAACTCGCGTTCGGACGGGCAAACAAAGGGGATGGCAGAAAAAATTGCGGAATGTGAGTCGGGAAGAGTGGAAATGAAGTATTATTGTAACACTTGCACTTTCGATACAAACGCGTCTCCGGTTGCTGCTCCGGTTGCCAGCTAATCAAGATAGTCTTTATGTGTTACCATTCATAGATTCTTCAAAGATTGCAATACTTGTACAGCAGATTATCACCTTACTTATCACCTTATCAGTCACTGGCAGAGACTATCCGTTTTGTTTTGTGTTTTTACCATATCCATGGTTTGTTGAAGGCTGCAGCTCTAGCACGATAACGACAAACTCGCGCTCGGCTCACGCTGAAACTTCACTTTGATTGCGCGAGGGTCCCGCGCAAAGGCTTACTCGCCCGATGGCGTTGTCAATGTTGACATTTTGACATAGGACCGCAGAGTTGTCGCGGCACTGTCACTATCGTACTAGGCCTGCTGACAACCTTACATCACACTCAATGTTTCAATTTTATCTCAGCAGTAACTCTTAAATATTTCTATCGCAATAACCCTTACAGGCTCATTTTATTGGTCTACCTATCCAGTCAGAGTAAATTGTAAGTTTTTGTAATTAGGGAAGTGTCTATATTTTTTGAATGATTAGCTTGTGTAATTAATTAAGGAAGTATCTATATAAAATATTCGCTTGAAGTGTCTATATTAGCTTGTGTAATTAATTAAGGAAGTGTCTATAATTTTTGAATGATTATCTTGAATTTAAACGTACACTAAAGTCACAGCAAATTAAACGAAACATCGAAGCTCTGCTAAAATGACCAAATGCATCGAAGCACAACGGTATCAATGGACTGAGCCGCAGACGTAAGCAAACATTACCTCTTTTTTCACTTCCTCTATTTGTCAAATTATCGTCTATTCGCTTCACAAGTACCGAAATTTGAATCTATTTTCTGAATAGTATAAATATTCAATTTTCTTTAGAATACAATGAATGTTTACAGTGTAAACGTGGCATGGTTGTGCTTTACTTGCGATCAGTGATTCTCTAATAAAATGTATGTTCGTTTGTCGGCAAGTTAACAATGGAGAAGAACGGGTGATTTCACTCATGAGTGGTTTAAAGTAACGTAGGCAAACTGTCGGTCCGGTGCTTCGAAAGACCGCAGAAAATTGTAGTTAAACAGGCAAATAAATGTTACAAATAAACTAAGTTAACGCTACAGTGTAATTGGACATTTGTTGCTTTATATTGTAAGGGAATTTTAATGGTTTTACCATCTTTGGTAATAAGGGTTTCCATCCTTACTAATATTATAAATGTGAAAGTAACTCTGTCTGTCTGTCTGTCCGTCTTTCACGCCTAAACCACTGAACCGATTTTGATGAAATTTGGTACAGAGATAGATTAGAGCCTGGGAAAGGACATAGGCTACATTTATAGAGACAATATCTAATTTCAGTAGGTTTTTGACAGTGTTTTTACAATATTCACAGCAATAAGGTATTTATAAATATTTCGCATTGAGATTTTAATTAGGACAAATAAGTAGTTGCGATCAACTCTCAAGTTAAGAAACTCATTAAGTACTTATTATGAAATTAATGAAGACTAGCGGGTAAAATTGCAATTTTTAGATTTAACATAATCAACATAACACATTATACACTTTGTAACAGATAAAAGCACGTATAATAAAGTCAACATAATATATTTAGCTAGCAGCACGCGAAGATTTCCCTTGACTGCATTCGAGAGGTGCGCGCTGCACGTGTGCAGATTACGTTCAAAGGATTTTTTTAATAAAACATATGCCGCTTTTTGCTTAACCCACTTTAGTTCGATTATAACCTTCTTACCTACATTCGCTCCACTCTTTGTACGGGTGAAGCCGACAGAATGGTTACATATCTGGTTCACTATCAGCGTGCTTTTTGCAACAATAAAAAACGAATCGGTTTTGTAAAAGTGTTTCTTGGAACTTAACATTAATCGTTAAGTAATAAGTCAAATTTACTCATAAAATGGTATATTTTATAAAACACTGATTTCAAGTGCTTGGATAAAGTTATTGTATTGCTGCATCTCAAGCACAACGTGAAGAAAACAACGCGGTCAAATGTCGAAATTACAATGAGCATGAGCAAGCCTTTGCGCGGTGCCCTCGTGCAATGAAAGTAAAGTTTTTCTGTCATCAGAGTAGCGTGCTTCTATACAGAATTTGGGTGCCTTGATTTTAATCTAACACTCAGAATGATGCGCATCAAGTGGTTTTAGAACATGACGTTCTGCCTGCCCCGAAAGAGATTATATGTTAAGGCGTGAGTTTATGAATGCAATTTTAATTTTTTCTTTAGTAAGTACCCATATTTATTTTGTTTTTGTGTTTTTTTGTTTTTCATGCAAATTTTCAATTAAAATTAAATAAAGTGTCTGTATTTCATTTCTCAAAAAGTATTTATTTATTTATTTATTTAAAATACTTACAACTATTATTACATAACAAGAAGAGTATAGTTAAAGAATGGTTAAATAGTTAAATTGTGTCCAGGCTATTCATGAATCTCATGAAGTCAAATGTTCCAAATGTAAGTGATGATAATGTGGTGAGAACCTTATGTATGAGACTGAGTGGTAGCGAGAGTGTGCAAAAAGTGTGTGAGTGTTGGGTTTTTGTTTATAAAGACACGGTCGGTGGCTGAGATGGCTCGCATATGGACCAGAAGTTTGTGCAATAATATCAGGGATGCCAATCCCGTGAATTTTAAATTACACTTACAGAAGAACATTTTAAGAAAGATACTTAATTCATAAACTAGGTCCAATTAATCGTGAATAAATAAAAGATTTAATTTAATTGAGTTAAGCTTGATTGCACCATGATGGTGTTTTTTTTATTATGATTAGTTCTTTTTAACAATCTTATAATACACATAGATGAGTACAAAACTTATTATAAATTATGCACAGCAGTTTTGCAGTCAAGTAATCTAAGATTTAAAATGTTCTCTATTTATGTTCTCTTCTCACAAAGGATAGGTTTTGAACGTGTATACTGCTCTCTTATTGTTTCATAGGTTCATGGGAGTCACCCCTGAGGTGTTTGTAGAAGGTCCCACGGTAACCGGAGCCGTGCGTCCGCGGCTTCCGTCCGGCTTTTAGCGCGTCCCATCGGTCACCATTCCCCCTCCCTCCCGACTACCTCACACGCGTTATGTGATACACAGATGTATGTAGACGTGTAATGCTTCATAGTTTATGTAAAATCATACTGCGGAAATGACCGCGACCGCGTAGCTTGTAGGTGTGAGATAAAGGAAGCGCCGCGCGGCGCCCGCCCGCGCCCGAGCCGCGCCATTAATATTAATTAGGCGCGGTGAGGCTCTCCGCTCAACGCTCAGCTTCAGCGGCTCTTTGCTCCTGACTCCCTGCGAAAATTAATTACTCGCAATCTTTATGTTCCAATTATAAAGGCCTTCGCAACAAATTAAATCTGTCCGAAGCAGACTTCTTTTGAGAGAGGTTTCACTCTCTTTGTGGACTTGATAAATGTTCCCAGCAAAAATTCTTTGTGAATTCAGCGGAATGTAGATATTTGAGTTAATACGTTAAATTACGAGCAATCTGGAAATATTAGGAAGAAATTGAGCGCGTTCATAAAGTTATCACAATGAAACCGCAATTATTGCCAACGTCTCTGTGGTTCTGGTGCTCGTTGTGTGCAAAGCGATGTGTAATTGTATGTTATTTGGGCCCGCGGCCGACGAATAAAAGCGAAATCCATTCTGAAACTCTAGCTTTTGCATAAATGTGAACAACTTCCGCGTTCGCAGAGCAAAAACGAAATCTTTTCGAAAAAAACTACCAAGTTTCCCTTTCATCAGGAGGCAAAATATTTAACGGCCGTAACCGGATATCTTGGCGTTGCTCTTGGAAACAAAGAAAAAAACCACCACAACGTGTTATTACGAAACCAACATTTAATAAGCCCGTTTTTTATTTTGCATTGGTTTTGGTTATCCATTAATTCGTTGAATGTGCAAAAAATACGTCGGTTTCGCCAACGCCTCTGCTCTATTTGAATAGTTTGATGGCGCACTCATTGTTGTGGGAAGATGCGGAAATGGGATATTTTCTTTCGCGAAATATAATATTCCGCAGCATTATGTTGACCCAACTCAAAAAGTTTCTATCGAGTAATTATTGAAGTCTTTGGCACCAATAGTTACGAATATATACCAAAAATGTGACAAATCCTGCAGACACTTTTACTAAATTACATGATGGTTAATGTTGATAGAAACAAGATTTATCATTTCCCTACTTATTATTCTCCGAGGTACTAAGACAGATTTACTTTTTTATGTAACGTTCAGTAATTTCTAGTGTAAATCCAAGAAATTAGACTCTGCTTGGTAAGTACTGTGGAGATTCTATCTCCAGTATAATTATCTACTTTGAACGCCTGTAGCAAAAGCTTTTTGTATTCAAACTGATTCGCGTGCTTTGGCGGCATTTAGGTATTTATATACAATTGACACAGTCTTTCCCGTGGCTTCGGACGCGCGAGTCAGGCTTCTCTATAAATCAATAAATGTTCAAAAAACAATGTTCTAAAAGTGATTCTCTGCCTTTTCCTGGAGGTTTACCATGATCGCTTAGCGCGATCCAATTTAGGACCTAACAAGTCTGCAACGCTTATTCGTACCATGATGGCTTATAAGCGATTCAATTTTGGCGCTGTTGCGATTCAAAGGGAGACCAGCGACAATTTATGTAGACATTTAAAATACCATAGACAACCCAGCAGTTCAAAAGCAGCGCCATCATGGTACCATTTTAAAAGACATTCCAATTGCGAAGCAGTTCAAAGTTGCATCCTAAACAGAAATGCTTTTAAACGATCGTGGTAGGTACCCTGGTCTCCATCAGTCAATCCCCGATATCAGCTCCCTAAGAGCTACGCTACAGTACTGCAAGATGTCTTCTAGGGGGCAGTAATAAAACAGCTTGCTTCTTCGTGTTATTTAGTTATAATTAACAACAGCTTCTTCGTAATCACAATTTTTTACTTCATTTACAAAAATCACAATTGTAACACAGATACTTTTTATTTTTAAATAGTGCTATTGCACGCCTATCATCGCATACAATTTTATCGCGGGCTAAGATTATTAATCCGCAAGGAACAAATATTCAATCCGCCACGATCAAACAATGAATAATGAATGGCGCAAGACCAGATCTTCAATCATTTCGAATCTTGACATCGAATACCATTTCAAACCTTTGAAATTGATATTCGAATTATCTTCTTCGAAATGATCGAATGAGAAAGAAGTTGCGTTATGCCCGATCCTCTGTGAAGGTCTGCATACCACAACTGCCTCCCCCCCATTGAAAAATTTTCGATCGGTCGAAAATTTTTTTCAACAGGCCTACCTAACTTCCTATACGATGGCCCTAAGTTTTTTAATCCATCGGGGTGGCCTTGAAGTAACATCTCTGGCCTTGAAGTAGCATCTCTCTGGGCTGCATTGGATCAGGTGGTCAGGTCGGTCTTCTTTCTTCCATCAGGATAAAGATCTTCTTTGTTCGGATGATGGGGAAATAAGACCGAATATTAATAGCTCCTAACAAACCCGCACCTGTCCCTAACTAACAATTAAAAGGAGTAAACAAGTGTTAGCTCGACGCTGCACACCCGGGTACTGCCTTTATGAACATGAAGCCGAAGGTCACCAGGTGGTGGTGGACCCTGACTCCAAGTCAAAGACGCGGACTTAAAAAATTTCAAAACCGCACTTTAACACACGCGCCTAACATCGAAGCTACGGGTGTCTTCAGCGTCGTTGCTCGAAGTCCATATGACATGAAAAACAAATAAAACAGATCAGAACAGAATAACAAAAATCTGAAAACAGAGCATTAGTGAAACTGGGAAAATATTTATATGCATGTGCATATCCTTACATTGCACCTATACTTGCATTCCCATAATGCCCCATATTACCATAATGTCTCCATATATTACCATAACGTCCCCTATTACCAAAACGTCCTTGTACCATAATGCCCTTATCACAGTATGCCCAAAAGATATAACATGTGAGTGCACAAAATTGCATTGACCTCACCCTCACATGCATTTTTTGTCGGAGTGCCCATGTTATGGCCTCAGGGGCGGAGGACCACTGAGTATGAGGGCCAACATAAACCCTCCTCCCCTCCTTAATTGGAAAAAGGGAGTTTTTCCCATGCGGACCTCGCTGAAAAGAAAAATTAATGAAAAGAGGCCAATAACAAAGGAGGGCCATTGAGAGGGGACATAAACCATGTCACTCTCCCCTTTCCATGGTCCTTCTATTGAAACTCCTGCACCTGATATGTAGCACTCCGTACAATAAGGGCTTGAAACTCGCGGCATAGCACCAGCGTCTTGATACGGCTTATAACTTGCTGCTGCACGGCGCGGGCCTCAGCTAACGATGGAAGAGGTTGGGATGCTCAGCTTCGGACGCCCATCATATTCGCCAACATAAGCGAAGGCAGAACCGAGCCGGAGACTTCCCGCATTCTTCCATTCACAATCCATGGTTGTCTTCATTTCACTACGAACAGAACACAATAACATTAACACATTTAAAAAAAAAACTAACTAACAGCCCAGGGATGTTTTTTATTAACATTACCTGCTAAAAAAGATAAAAATTTAGAAAAAATTATACAAAGAAAATTTTTGCTATGACATGACAGTGACATAGTGACATGACTGACGTATAGAATGCCATCAACAAATAACCATTTTTTTTTTTTTTAATTTAGGCAAAGGTAAATTAATTGGCATTGGCGTACACCGCCCCTTTTATGCCAGAAAGATTGATGAATGAATCAATCACAAACCCCAATGAAAAAAGAAAAACATTACCATAAACCGAAATATGGAGTCTGTGACATCTTTCTTTATCACAATAAACTTACGTCATAATATTAATCAAGATCTGAAACATAAAAGAATATTAACACAATATCATGAAAAAAATTCTACACAACGCAGAACAAAAACATGAAGAAAAAACATGCGTCATTGTCTCAAGACCAATCGTTTCATACGATTAGGATGGACCACAAATTGAAGTGCCGATGAGAATCTCTTCACCACATAAGAATATCTTGAAATTCTTCTGACGACACGAAAAGGACCCTGGAAGAACCGCATTAATTTGACAGATCTTCCTGTAACTCTCCTTGGTACAAAAATTAATACTTTGTCCCCTTCATTAAATAAAGTTGGTTTAATCCTTTTATTGTAGTTCCTTATTTGCCTCACTTGTGCCTTCTTTATATTATTTACAGCTTTACGAATAAGCATCTTAGAGAATTCTTGCCTTTGAGACATATTTCCCAACAATCCAGTGCAATTTATATTCAAAGTTCTTTCTTCTTGCGTAGAATCTTCTCTTGCATGTAATAAGAGATAAGGTGATATGCCAGTGGAGCTCTGCTTGAGCTTCAAATTGGGTTAGAAACTCTTCAATGGAGTCATTAGTGCCACAAAACTTAGTCGACACATCCATATTAAAATAGGTTATTTTCAATTAATAAAATAAAAATTTTAGGTTTACTTAGCTTCTAATCCTGGGATCATTAAGCGCCTGACACCACTTGCAAGATGTCTTCTAGGGGGCAGTAATAAAACAGCTTGCTTCTTCGTGTTATTTAGTTATAATTAACAACAGCTTCTTCGTAATCACAATTTTTTACTTCATTTACAAAAATCACAATTGTAACACAGATACTTTTTATTTTTAAATAGTGCTATTGCACGCCTATCATCGCATACAATTTTATCGCGGGCTAAGATTATTAATCCGCAAGGAACAAATATTCAATCCGCCACGATCAAACAATGAATAATGAATGGCGCAAGACCAGATCTTCAATCATTTCGAATCTTGACATCGAATACCATTTCAAACCTTTGAAATTGATATTCGAATTATCTTCTTCGAAATGATCGAATGAGAAAGAAGTTGCGTTATGCCCGATCCTCTGTGAAGGTCTGCATACCACAGTACCTACCTACTTGTGGAAGTGATTTTGCTACCTCATATCATTGTGACACCACGAAATTTTTAATAGTTCAACGTTTCCAAGCCCTTTTTGATCAAAAAGTCGCTATTGATGAATTTTTGAGTGACGGACGTTCGCCCACACAATGTAAATCTGTATTAAATGCTCTTTTTCAGCACAATCAATGTTTTCTATAACATTCGGTTTAGTGTCACTTTGGACAGGATACGGTGATATTAAAAACCGAATTTCGACATGGCAATTTTATTCTATCAATGAATTCGGTTATTGTTGCTGTATCGAGAAAAAAATGGCACATCACTTATGTAAGTTAATAAATAATTCTTCCATTTTAGTTACACGGTCCGTAAAAGGGATAAAAGGTAGGTAAGAATACTTTCTCAATATAAAGATCTCCTTCAATCGTTAGGTACGAATATAAATAAAAGTAAACCCCTACCTACTTAATGGTAAAAATAAAGAATTACTGTAGGCATTCACCTTCCCTTTTAAGAAAAGAGGCTTATTTTGTGGACATTTCTGTTATATGTTCGATTTCTTGGGAAACGAAAGCATTAGTAGAGAAATCATCAGCAAAAAGTCATAATCAATTTCCTGTCAACAACTGACCATGCACAAGTGGATGTGTGCCGATGCAAGATTAATGAATTTTGAATTAGATACGTCCGAATTGAATCGAAATTGGACTTTAGAAATCGGAAGTGTGTTGAATGGTCGGTGCAGTTTGTGATAGATTGTTGCGAATGAGGGTAATTTGCAAAAAGTGCGGCGTCCGTACTATCCCGCAGCTGTCCTTCATATGCCCGTACTTTACGTAATCGGATAAATATTTTTTACTTCTTTTTTACGATTCCCATTTGGAAAAACCTTTTGAGAATATTTGCGAAGTTTTTTGTGGCAATACTGTCGCCGTCGCGTCGGTCAACGATTTAAAATAAGTACAATATCTTCGATGTTATTTGTATGAGTCGGTGGAAGAAATATAATATGAGAAAATGTGTTTTGTTTATTTGTTATCGTGAGGATCGAAGTGATTTTTATACGAAAATAGAGCTCGCGAATGATGTAAACTTTCCTTACGAAAATTAAGATATCAGGAGCTGTGTATCAGTCAGCTATAAAAAGACCTTTCCATGGGTGTTGGAAAAAAGACTAAGTGAACATCAGTAGACAAATATCAGCGTCTTTTCAATATTTTACTTCTTCACTGACGAGAGGCCTTTTTAACCCCCGACAAAAAAGGGGGGTGTTATAAGTTTGACGTGTATATCTGTGTATCTACATGTGTGTATCTGTGTTTCTGTTAGTGGCATCGTAGCTCCTAAACGTGATCGAGATGGTTTTTAGCGTCATTTAATCAATATATAGGTCTGGCCATTTAAAAGTTATACGCTATAACTGTTGGGGGTTATACAAATTTCTAATTTTAAAGTTTTCTTTTACCATGATGATAAAGGAGATTTAAAGCTAGGATCAACAGGATATTGGAGTCAAAGTGAGTGCTTTTGGCGCTACAAAGATAATTATAATAAAAATTAAACCGCCTTCAAAAAGCAAACCATAAAGACGTAGCATTAAGCATGCCACGAACCTACTACCTACTGATCTGAAGTCGGTACGAAGGCAGATAGCCTATAAAACTTATTTAGCTTGGCACCGACTTCAAACAGAACAGAGCACCTTTATTTTTTTTTATTAAAAGTTTATTTATTTCTTTATTTTTAGTGTAAGTAACAGAAAGTATGTGAGAAATAATGTAAATGCCTATTCGAGGGTTTTCCTCGATTTTCTTGGGACTCCATCATCATATCCTGACTTGGTTACAATGGGACCACCATATGCTTACTCTTTCGAACAAAAGAATAATTTTGAAAATCGGTCCATAAATGGCGGGGAAACTCGTGAAGCCTCATCCTTTTTTGAAGTCGGTTAAAAATAAAATGAAAACTATTTGTGAGTCCAGCTGGGTATAGTATTGCGAGGGCAGTTCCTCGGTAAGAGGTTACGAGGGTCCGGGGCTCCGTCAAAGCGTTTGTCAGAGGCAGGCGCGGGCACAAAGCAAAGGTTGGGCGGTCCGGCGCGCTACGTCAACATATCAGAAAGGATTTGCTGTGTCCGCTGCCTTAGTCGGCGTTCATACAATACAATATAATTTATTTGCACACAGAGACATACAGTACAATTAACAGAACATAAAACATAGTGTACAACAAGCTGGCCTAATACGTAGCAATCGTAGCAACGTAGCAATCTACGTAGCAATTTCTTCCAGGCAACCTTAGGGTACGACATTAGTTAGGTATAGAAAGACTGATTGAAAAAAATAAATAGAAATTAGTAAAGCTCACTTATTTAATGTAAAGCTCATTTTATATCGCCCCATTTTCTTCACGAGAAGTCATCAAATATGAAAAGTCATGAGAAGTCTGTTCTCTCAACTAAGTATCCATCCATGTTTCTTGTCTGTTGATCAACAATAATTAAGATAAACTTGGGAATTGAGTGCTAATTTATTTTATTACTTTTTTATTTATTTATTTATTTTGTGGTAAATATTGAGAGATCAAAGTGACCTTTTATCATCATATCAGCCTATTGCAGTCCACTGCTGAACATAGGCCTCCCCCAAGGTGCGCCACTTTGCACGATCCTCCGCTGTTTTCATCCAGCCACTACCCGCTATCTTCTTTAGGTCATCTGACCATCTGGCTGGGGGGCGTCCTACACTACGTTTGCCAAGACGTGGTCTCCATTCGAGAACCTGTCTACTCTAACTGTTTTATGCCTTTATTTAATTTTGTCCTTTTCTTAAAGGAAACCAAACTAAATCCGCTGATGACAGAAAAACTATCATATAGCCACTATTATTTTCATATATTTCATTGTATAATCATTTGAACTCAATTTTTATAAGTGTACTGTTGTAAGTAAATTATAGGTAAATTAATTGAAGTAAGTGTACTTTTGTTTTCAAGTAATGTGTAACTAAAACTTACATGTGACCGTGCCCTTAGCACCACGGGGTGCAAATTGCTTCAACGCACCCTGTACAAAAATACTTACTTTGAACAGTATGTTCCTTGACGAAAGTGATATATATGAGAGTGATATAAACATAATTTGAATTCCTATAAGTCCAAAAGGTTAACTACGACCCAAGTCGCGTGCTTTCCGTAAAAAAAGTAAAATCACCTAAAAAATTTAATCTTATTAACAACGAATTCGGTATTTTTATTTTAATAACATCTTTTATGTTAAGTTGCACCTGGACATTTTATTTTGTAGAGATGTCCACGGGTCAAAAAATATTCAATAGATACCTTCGAACGGCCCGTTACAATAACCGCTCTCTAGGTCACTTTTTAGAGTATTTTTTGATAAAAAACCGACATGTGCTCGACAAATTATGCATTTCGCTGCATCACAATGGCGCAGTCGCCCGCCGAGGCACGAGTGCATTTTATATTTTAAAAAATTGCGAGATGATGCAAGCAGAAGTGTCTATTGTGTTGTGTGATACTGTCACCACATAAAATGTTTTGCGACATTTTTTTAATATCTTACAGGCATTGATTGATGAAACCCCGATTTGAATTAAATTGTTCTATTTTAACCAATAACTATGCAATTCATTATTAATTACAAATAAACAGTACTTTTTTATGCATTCCGCAACTTCGTAGATTAGTCTTTAGTATACAAACTTCTCTTTTTTATTACAAGACTGATGCACAAATCTCAAAAAGTAAATGCATATTTTTTTAGCCTATGAAGGGACAGGGTTACAGGACCAAATATTTGTCCTCGAAGATGTTTCTAGCAAAATATCGCTGATAAAGATGACGATGTTATTCTACCTCTGGCTATCTATTAGATTTCATTCAGGATCGTCGCAAGATAACTGCCGGGACCGTCCCTTGTTTGCATCAAACAAAGCAGTTACTTTATCTAACGTTTGCGCTGGGACACCACAAAAAATGTATATCGATGTTATTTTTGAATTTGTGCAAGACGTTTGACAGCGGATGGACGAGACGCGAGTTACAAAAGGTGACAGATTCGCTGGGAAGGAGTGCGCCCGTACAAAAGGCCTCGAGACGTTTGAAAGACATTATGAATGGGGATGGAAAGAAGGAGTGATCGAGCAGTGTCCACGACTGCCCCCCTGCACCCCGCGGCCCCCCGCCCGCACCCGCTGACACTCTGACAATACACGGAGGCATTAATCCTTTGTGAAGGAGAAAGCCGAAAGCGGATATAAATGGGCGCTTTACATAACACCGCCCGCGGTTACCGGACATCGGGAGGTCCATAAGACGGGACCTAGGTAATGAGATGTAAAGACTTTTAGTTTAACTATCATACAAGATGAATGCCTAGTGTCGCCATAAATTGACATATATCGTACATAAGTATCATGCATGATACATGTACTTGCCATTTACTTATCTATAATAACAAAATGTCTAGCACAGCCTTACGACTAAGTTAGTGCCCTCCGGTGTATGAACACGTAACCAGTCTAATGTTCAACTTGGGATTGGGAGAAAACATAAATCCTGCTTTAGGGTTGAAATAAAAAGAGGAGTTCTATAAGTGGGATAGTGTAGGATATAATTCACATTTATGCCGGTCCGACGGTGCGTATCGAGTCGGCCAGTTCGCAAGGACAATTCTCCCGGAGAAAAAGGGAATTATTCATCACACCCGGAAGGGGAGAGCCGTGACGCAAGCATAGAAATAGCCACCTGCTGCTGCTTTAACGACGTAAAAGACAAACTTCCCAACATGCCAAAACCATATCTATGTCTTGGTTCTAAGAGTTAGATTGCATTGTAAGTAGAGTTGCGTAGGGCGCTTTCATCGATTCCGAGGGTCCAGTTGACTGTTGCCAGTTGCAGAATCAAAAGTTTAAACGGCCGTCGAGAACAAAAGGCTATTCGGACAGAGCAACGCGGTAGGGATAAATATTCAATGCGAATCCTTTGGAGACGATATTTTATACGTTATCCTGTGACTGTCGCCTCTCACCTGCGCGGTCTAGCGGAACGAACAATAAGAAGAATTTTATATCAGAAGGGACAAACATGTAACGGATTTTGGAAGCAGTGGATTGTTAACAAATATTAGAATTATTCAAGAGTTGCGCACCCAAGTCAAGCGAATAAAATTACTGCTTTTGCTCTAAAACTTGTACTAAAATCATTATTAATTGTTCACGTCAATCAGGCTAACATGGGTTGTAATTGTCATCTTGTTAATAAAGCATTATTTCATTAAAAACGATTCAAAATTAACAAGAGCCCTCGAGAGCATGTCATCATTGAAATGAAGTGGTGCTTACTTTATAACTGCGATAGGAACTTTTTTACACCAAAAAACTATAATTAACAAAACCGTCATAAGTTTTACTGCATCTCTACCATATAATAAAAACGTCAATCTAAGCAAACAAGTTTGCAATCAATCACAAGATTGTTACAGTACCTATTGATTCTTGATCAACCGCCCTTCTTTTGTAAGTAATAAAGGAAAACCAGATTTTGGGCAAAGTTTACCCAAAATTTACATTAAAATCGCACACAAATAAAAAAAACAGGCTGAATTCCGAGTTTATTGTATTCGATTGATTCGTAACGGCCGAGCGGCAGTAATGTGAGTGAAATATTCACAATTTTTGTATAATTCCGGCCCCGGCGCACATCTGTCGCGTATAAGGAAGGGATCCAATCACTATTGTGCAAAACAATAATGATATGTAAGTCGATACTGTTTATTACAATTAGCATTACAATTAATGAGCTGTCCATAAAATATGAAAACTTTTGTCAGTTACCTAACTAGATCTATTTTAGATCTTATTGTTTAGGACAAAAAGTGGTGAAACAGACAATGGATCTTCTGTTTGTGATTACGTTGAAAAGACAGTAGAAGTGACCTCGTGTTTTTACGAGGGCCTGCGAGCTAGGCTGCCGGCCTTTGTGGGTGTCGCTGCAAAAACCCGGGCAAGGATTTATCAGTCGTCAAACAATACATCGGCATTAGGCTGTAAAACCAGCCTCTGTTGTTGTGCTTCCAATTTGCGAAACTGTTCCGCGCCATTGTTTCATGAAACAACAAATTGGACAAATAGCTTGCACACGTCGGCATACTTTGTTCTCGACCCTTTCTTAACTTTCGCTTTTAATGTTTGCTTCACTATCTTGCAAATAAATCGACCTAGTTTTTTTGTGATGACGATGACTACTTTTTATGCTTCAGTTCCTACGACTTTCAATAGAAGCTACCATTAGAAACAGTAGAGAAGATAAAAATAATAGTTCTGTACTTGTTTAAAACGGCTTCATTTTTGAAACTTTCCTCTCTATCTGAAAGCGCATCGCGTCACATACTTACGTAACTAATATCGCTCTTTTCATGCAAGTTGAGTACCACTTAAGAATTCTATAATATCTTAGCAGATAAAAATGTATTACTTCAGTATTACAATGTTTTCTAAACGTTGAATCACGATTTTGTCTTCCCGTATGCAAATACTTTTGTTGTTACTTATTTTATTATATTTTCACAACTATCATTAATTTTTTTTATTCCTAATTTTATTCTTCATTTTTCAACGTTTATAAAAAAGACACCACACACCAGACAGTGTCCAGCCAGTATTAACAATCACTCCCCACATTAGAAAGGGTTTCTTTGTGAGTTTGAATTGTGCGATTTAAACAATACTTGATGCGAAAAGAATGAAAGTGTTTGGCGAATTTCGTGAGAATCCTTTTCTGTACCGTCCTTGAATTCTCCTCGGGCAGTAATTGTGGTTTTCGTCTTCAAAGAGTTGGTTCCTTTGAGCTGGGAAGTGTGGGGTCGTCCTCAAAACAAAGGCTTCCACTTTCACTAGCGTACAAATAATAAACACAACTCTCTTCTTATTGTGATCTGCGACTCGAAAGAAATAGTAATTGGGTGAAAGGACTCGACAGCGGAGTGTGATGTGATGTAGGTATCATTCCACTATAAACATTTATATAAACTAACATTCAAATAATAACACGTAACAGGTAAAATATCAAATCTAATAATACAATATCTTAGATTTTGTTTACTTTGGATTATTATATTCAAAATAACTAGTTGATTTTTTGCTCTGCTTGTGTTTATGAATGATTTATGTGTTATATATCAGTTATCATCTAGAACTAGAAGAAAGTATTAAGGTAGTATTAAGTGAACTAAAACAGCTAAACGTGCACATTTGTTTTACTATTTTTCTTTTAAGGCTCATTTTTTGCGGTTCATTAGTCCACAAAATGTCGCCAAAAGAATACGTGAATAAAATAAATCAACAGAGTGCAGCGATGTAATCTGCAAAGAAATGACTCAGAAATTCTGTTGTTAGTGGATGTGGCCTTAATTAACGACATATTACGATACGTATATTGATATTAGATAAGATCTGGGAGGCACCTGCTTCGCAAACTGTTTATCTGCGAATGGTGGCGGACAAAGATCTTGTTGTTGCCTAATTTATAGATATAAAGGTAAAACACAAGGGCCTGCTCCCGGCAAGGTGTGTGTCGTGTGCGCGATAACAAACTAAACATCCGCCGAATAAGGATGGTGCACGTTAAAGAAAGGGAGGGCTAAGTTTTTTATCTAAAAAACTTCCTTGCATTCTTTTATCCAGCTAAAACGTATCTTATCTTCTAAATCATAAGGTTTAAATAAACATCGTTGATACGGGCACGCGACAACAGCAGGTGGGAGCAATGCTCTTAAAAAACTTAAGTCTCTTTCACTGTGTATTGTTAAGATTATGGTTTCTTTTTTATTAAGATTTTGTTTATTTTATTAATTTCTTTAATTCTTAAATTTAGATGAACGAACATACATTATGCGTCAAATTTACATATGTATGTAGTTTGATTTTAAATTAATGATATTATGAATAGAAACAGAGAGTTTCTTACTAAGAGAAGCGGTGGCGAAAAAAAATCATGTTGAACTGCACTCGTTTCACGATCATTTTCGTAAATTACGGAAATACTGATGATTATGGAAATATAATTTATCAAAAAAACATGGTGATAAATTTGTATCTTTTTGTAGGTGACAAATTTGTGTTTTTTTTTTATAAATATAATACTGCTCTTCAAGAGTATGTTTACACATTTTTTTAAACTAATAATGTTCTTATTAATTTAAATATACATCCAAGCCAATGATGGTTCTTAGATTCCGCATCTAGTCCTCAAGGCATCCATCGGTCATATCCCTTGACAATATATTTATAGTATTGATACTTAGATCATTACTGCAATGATAAGTTTGTAATTCTTTTTGCGACTCCTTTGCCTGCTGTATAGTAAATAGCTGCAAATTGCTAGATATAATCGACGATTGAGGATATTTCAAAGATATCTAAGGCCCGTATTACAGAAGGAGACTCGAGTCTTGATCTATACTTAAGTATTGATTATCTCTTTCTCTCACTATCAAAATGACAAAGACGACTGCTACTCGGAGTCTGAGGTCCGTATTACTCGGACTCAGGTCTATACTTAAGTAGCAGTCGTCTTTGTTATTTTGATAATGAGAGAAAGAGACAATCAATAATTAAGTATAGATCAAGAGTTTAGTCTCCTTCTGTAATACGGGCCTGAGTCGCGTTGTGTGTAATCGGACCTAACTATCTTTAAGTTCATATTCCACCCCATCCAGATACGTTAAATAATGATGTCGTCATTAGAGAGCGCTATATGCCTTATGTGGATGACTGCGGCGGCTCGCGCTCGGTAAAAATAGTAAAAAGTATAAATAGCATGAGTTTAGTGCGGGCAGATTGTATTTTTTACGGGACAGTTTCATACCGTGACTTATGTACAAGTTTTTTCATCATAGTTGGAAATAAAAGTACTATATTAAAAAGGGGGCCTGGTATACTAAGACATAGGCAGGGGATCTTAGTTTAGTAGGAATCACCCTCCGATATATATATTAATTTGTACCTAGAATAAAGTGCTCTTATTAGATTAAATGAAAATTTATTTATTTCAAACCTTATTAAACTTTGCGTAAATATGCTTACTTTAAATCTGACGATATTAATCTCTAATACGAGTAACTATACCTACCATTGCTATAATATATGTAATAATATAACAATGATCCAACTCAATGCAATATTGAATTAATACCTCTAGTTACAATAGCAGAAGTCATGGTTACGAGCGAAGAAGGCGTAGAAAGTAAAGAAGAAAGCTAGGCGAAGATAGTTAGAATTATGCGTAAAAAAACGTTTCCATCGTATCAATTCAGAGTATTAAGTAAATTCTCCTGGCTCTACATACATGATTAAAGCTGTAAAAATATAGCAATAAGTACAAACATCAGCACATCACACTATAGATGTTTACCTTGACGTCGCCTTTATCTCGCTCGTAGAGCCGGCTTTTGTAGTGCACTAGGGTAACCTGGCATGGTGTTGTCTGTACATTAGATACATTGCTATATTTTTTATTAAAAAGAAATTAACAATTCTTAACACTTGACGGCCGGTTCGGTCGAGTGGTAGTGTCGCTGCCTCTTGATCAACGAGTCCTGGGTTCGATTCCCCGTCGGGACAAAAATTTGTGTAAAAGGCAGCAGCTGTTTGTTCTCGGGTTATGGGTGTTTGTATCTGTCTTTATGTTTGTTCCGAGGGACCCACGACACAAGAGAAAACCTTAGCGCGGGCTCTTGAGTGTGTAGCGTTTATTTAAAAAATCTTTTTGCGATTTGCAGTTATATTAAAAAAATCTATTTTCTCTAGCTAGAAAAGTAGTTTACAAGATTGTCTACATTACAAGTATCTTTAGCTACGCGCAAGAAGTTTCTCTATTTGTAGGTAATGATACTTTCTAAATATAAAAGACTAGCTGACGCGGCGAACTTCGTAACGCCCTGGAATTAATTTTCTCACCTTTTAAACCTTCCCCTAAGATTTCACTTTTATTTTAAGACAAAAATTTGCCAAATCGGTCCAGCCATTCTCGAGTTTTAGTGAGACAAAAACTCATTTTTTATACTATTTAGATTAGTAGCTGTTACATAGGATTTCTGCAGCTTTCCCTGTAAGTCCCGATTCCGTTTAAGTTTGTTGCACACAGCTCTAGTTCACATAATAAAACCATTGAATTTACGTGCTTGTGCGCCGCGCCGCGACACTTATGCTCTTTATGCGTGTTGTTTCTAAGACAACAATCGCCACAAATTCACGTTTGAAGGCCAAAAACACATTTAGCTTCCGTTAGATGCGTGCCGATCAATGTCATTTTAATTGTTTTTTAGAGGTATTCTATGGAAAAGTTACATTTAAAGACAGTTTACTTTTTACCTCCGGCTCTCTCTGAAATGAAAGCGATATAAAGGAATTGTGATTTTTAGTAGAAATACATTTTAGTATATTGATTGTTTAAAATGTTCAAAATTTGTTAAAGCGATTTTATGTTAAAATAAAACCTTATTTCATAAACTTCTACGAGTCATCTTCCCATACAAAATTGGATTACAATTTTTATTACACTATACAATAACTCTAGGAACGTTTGTATAACTATAGGTACTTACCATTGCTATATTATAGGTAACAAGATAACAATGGTTCAACTCAATGCGATATTTAATATCTCTTTAAAGTTCTAGTGAATAGGCATGTTCTGGGTGAGCTTGCTACATCCTCGACCACATCTTCGCCCCTGGACTAGATTGTGGTCAAGAGCAAACCCATTCGTTATAAAAAAAGTATGCCATATTTGGAGCCAATTTTGGCATAGGCGTGAAGTGTATTGATGGAAAATTTCCGAATAAAGTACCTTTAAGAGAGCAGTGAGAAGCAGTGGGACTTATAATGATAATGATAAGCTACATGACGTCTAAAATAAATAAAAAACTCTGTTTTATGGTCTAAATCCATTTTTTGTTAATGTACTTTTAATTAATAAAATCCCAGTAAGTATATAACTCTTAATATTATACCTATTAGATGTTTTGCTAATTATAATTTAGTTTACCTCAATTATTATTAAACTTGTGCAATTAATTGTTAATTATTTCTACTTAATCAACCTACGTCCAAAGAATTCTTAAATATTGAAATTTTGGAATATATTTGGCTACGAGTAGTATTAATTTTTGTGGTAAACATAGTAAGTACATTATGTAAATGGTAATATATGTTTTGCTTAATTCTATAATTTTGACTATAGTTTTGTGTTTTTATGTGTAAAATTCTTAAATCTTTTAGTAGTCAAATATATATTATGTAAGTATTTTCGGCGAAAATTAAATAATATAATAGATACGGGTGAGACCTTTATGCAGCTTTAGATTAACAATAATTAACAACACAACAATTAGTAACAGTTTTTTTAACAAAGCTCGTATTGGGTACAATAAGTGTTTTGTTTCAAGATTTTACTTTACGGTTTCGTTTGCCAAATAAATTTATTTGCTAGGTGCAAATTATTTACCCAATGATGTGTTGATACTTATTTTTTCTATGTCTATGGTTGATACCTAATATTAAAAACGTACGCCTAGTACCACAACTATAACAACAAATAGTTTTACAACTAAAATCTAAAAAGATTAGTGTTATGTTTAATTTTAATTGTATGTGTTATAATTACAACATACAATTTAAATAAAACGTAATTTCAATTGTGTGTAAAATGTAATTGTGTATTGAATTGGGAAGTTCTCGGTGTCCTAAAATACAAGTTGCGGCTTAGTTTAGGCATCAGTCTACCACAAAATCTTATCAATTAATTAAATACACTTTTTGTATATAACTTAGCTAGATCATAAGGCAAATTTTGTGGAAGAAAGTAAATTACTTGTTATTTATTATTATTAAAAAAATTAAATTCTAGAAAGACAAGCATGGAGTTATAAACCCTCAGTATCAGCCACCGAAGATAATAAATCGGGGCATGTTCTCAAATTAGCTCCGAGCAGTGCGGTGCGCGCCGCCCCGCACGGGAGCGCTCGTAAAAAACTGCTTATGTGGCGGCTAAAAACTCAGGAAGGAACATAATGTCGTAAAAAGTGAATGCATTGCGTGCACGTGGAGTGCAGCGGGGTTGGGGCGGGGGGGCGCGGGGCGCAGGCGGGGCGGGGAGGGGCGTGGGGTGTGTTTACCGCGAGGGGCGGCCGCTGTCGGCCCGCGGCCCGGCAGTGTTGTGGTAGGTCGCAGTCCGCGCGCCCGTACTGCGCGCATTCACGCTACCGACTCCGCGCCAACATAACATGCCATCTCTCCAAACACCCACTATTTTTTAAAACTTTCAAAAAGACTTTTCCAACTTTGTGACCGGTACACAGGACTTATCAGTGCTAAATGTATACCGTGACGCCGATGTGAGATGGCCTTATCGCTGCAGTCGTCGCAGAATTCCAGAGGTTCGTGTTTTTAGTTACAAGTGTAGTTACTTACGACTCGCTGTCTCCGCGGTCGCTGAATCTGAAAGTGCATGTGTGTAAAAGTTTCAAAAGTTAGCGGCGCGACATGCGTGTAGCGCGCGCCGCCATTGGCCGCCGCCGGTACTCACACATGTTTATTTGCATTCGGAGCTTTGCAGATTCAGTGAACCGTAGGCGGCAGCGTCGCGTAGCGCTGTGCTACGACTCCGCTACGAGTTCCGCGGGATCGTAGCACGTTACGCTTTTGTTTTTGTTTGTAAACTGGAAAATGGTAACTATTTCTTTTTTATATGATTTTTTTATAACAACAAATACTCTGTTATTTATTGTGGTTACAAATCACTCCTACAATCTGCCAGCAGAATCAATTTCGTTGTGAGCTTAATTTATTTTAAAAATAAGTTTTATATGCATGCTCACCCTAAATATTTCTCGCTGTCCAAAAAATTTTTGTAGTTTACATTCATTTATATTTTTTATTTTTTGTCAATCCCTTTAAATGTACTCAATCGGAAAATGAATTAAAGACATTCCTTCCCTGGCATGACATAGATACTTAATTTATTTGATTTGACATTTAATTATAAGTATAACTGGAAAGTAGCATTAATAAGTAGTAGTCAGAATTTTAATAGAAATTGAGTGGTATCTAGTAAAGCACGCATAATTTCCCATAATTAGTTAATTACGTACTTAATTGGATGTCGAGTATTGTTCTTTAGTCACCGATAAATTTAAAATGAACCTGTTAAGTTTAATAATAGATAATTGCTTTCTTTAAATTGTTTACATTATCTACTTGTGTTAGTATGTACACGTGGGATTGTGAGATTATTAATTATTTATTTCTGTAGCAACATTTTTTCGTCCAATTTTACTCCTCACCACTAGTGTAAATATTTATTAGGAAGTTAAAATAAAAGCTAACATAATGATGAATACTTATATGTTACAGTTTTTTGTTATTGAGTTTATACATGTCGTCACTATATTATTTATTTTTTATTAAACAAAATTGTATATGCGATTCCATTTCATATTCATCTCGCTTAATATTTAACGCCCGTCAAAGAAGAGAGATGTTATAAGTTGTATCTGTTTATTTTTCCTTCTGTCTGTGGCATCATAGTTCCTGAACGAATCGACCGATTTTGATGCAGTTTTTTTGTCAAAAAGCTGACGTGATCGAGATGATTCTTAGCTATGGGTAATATTATTTTTTTATGTAAGAGTTATAACGTTAATTATCTATGATAGTTGTTGTCATATATCATTTTTATGTTGGGAATTTCTAAAATGTGAGAATATATATAACTAGCTTTTCATTCGGGACTTCGTTCCCGTGGGAAGTTTTTCGTAAATTTTCCAATGCTTTTAATAGATATCCTGCTATTCGGGACGGAGAAAAATACAAAAAATTAAAAACCATGAAAATCGGTCAACGCGTTCTCGAGTTATAAGTGTTCGAACAAATCGACTTTGTTTTATAACTTATAGCATTCCGATCGGGACTTCGTTCCCGAGGGAATTCGGGAAAATTATGTACTCTATGTCCTTCCCGGATAATGTAGGATTCTAATGGTGAAATAATTTTTCAAATCGGTTCTGTATTTTCGGAGCCTATTCAATGCAAACAAACAAACAATCAAATCTTTCCTCTTTATAATATGTATAGATATCCACCAAATTACATCAAGTAATCCCAATGTTCACTAAAGTACACCGCACGTCAAGTATGAGAGAAAAAACTTCGGTAGATTTATAAATTTTTTGATATGTTGTAACGATTAGTCTCCGATTAGTCTCATTTCATTTCTGTTATAAAAAAAAATATATCCATCTTTTTTGTTTTGTTCTTCTGATTTATGTGTAATAAAGTGTTTATATACATAACAATAGCTTAATTTTACAAAGTATGGGAGAGGCAAAAACTTCATGTGATTGGTTTTTGATATAATAGCCACTGCTGGAAAAAAAATCAATACAAAAGTACTAAACAAGATCTCCTTTTTCGGTTAAAAAAAATGATTTGTAATGTTTAATTATCTGAAGAAGTTGTTTCTCTCATACATGAGATGTTTGTTCTCGCCTGTTTTTGTGTATGTTCCAAAGGACACAAGAGAAAACCTTAGTGTGGACCCTTGTGTGTTTATCGTTTATTTATTTTTATTTTTTTTATTTAGTAGAAGAACTTTTCTTTATAAGTTGAAAAAATGTATAACACAACTTGTTTACTTTTCACAAGGACTGATCAATTAATTTTTAATATTGGGAGGGTAGTGTAGTGAACTAGGCTACTTTTTGATTTCTAAACAGAAATAAACAAATTAATATTCTTAGTCAATTCACACGCAGCGCCATCTAACCCCAAAATAAGCAAGGCTTGTACTATGGGTACCTACTAGATAACTGATATACTACTTATATTTTTTCTATGTACAGTCAACGGCACATCAGGTTACCACAAACTGTCAGATTTCCCCAATGGATAGTAAACTCTTACACTTGGAGATAAAATTGAAAATCGATTGAAGAAATTTGACAGTTTTGGATAGCATGATGTGCTGTTGTCCCTACAAAATAAATATATACATTACACTAGCTGTCCGCCCGCGACTTCGTTCCCGGTGGATTTTCTTTTCTTTGTGAATCTAAACCATCCTCGAATCGACTTGAACACACACAAAAAAATTCATTAAAGTCGGTCCAGTCGTTAAGGAGGAGTTCACTGTCAATACACGTAAATAAAGATATGTTACATAAACAGCCAGACCCTACACAAATTAACACTTTAAGCTTCGGCCTGTTAAACTACAAACCTAACAAACACGCGAATGTTAGTATTAAATGATGTCCTCACAAATACTTAAAAATACGATTTCTAAATATTTGTGTTAGTCGGGAATCAAACCCGCAACCTTAAGATCAGTAATAGGTCATTACTGAATGAGCTATAATTCCAAATCAAGTCAAGCAACAATTCGAACTTCCTTTTCAAGTAACAAAGAAATCATAGAAATATCTAGTTTAGTTCCAAGTATTTAAATAAATAAAATAACTAATTATGTCAATACATATTTATGATGCCTAACACCAACAATTTTTAACAATAATTATACTATATAAAGCTAGTATACATTGAATCTTTGAAACATTTTAATATATGTATTTGATGCATGGTGCTTGCAATAGCGCTGAAATATCGGATCTACTCATTTCAAACAAAAATCGTGATAAGAAACCGTTATAACATGTTTTAAACCAGAAAAAGTAGCCACGAGAATTCTTAACTATACAGGGTGCAATTTTTAATGCCACCTGACGGGAAAGTACTTTTAATACTGTAGATAGAAAATTGTACTCAAAGAAAACATTCCTTTATTTTTGATTTTCAAAAATTCGCTTGCCACCACATCTAAAAATGTGCTACTGTGACTAAAGTGCATGTAATATAAACTTATGGATAATGTTTAACTTCATTATGTAAGTATTCACATGTTGTTAAAATAGATTAGTTTGCATATGTAAATGTTTTTCAGAGGCGAATTTAGCCTATAAAACAAAACTTACCCATTAAAATGTGTAACCTTAGTTTTATAGCCTAATGTTACTGTTGTTGTGACTCATTATTATAAAATAAAGATATTTTAAAACAAAAAAAACAAATAAATCCCGGGAATCGAACCGACTAAAATCTGTAAGAATTACACCATATACTTTTATTGCATCGAACGTTAGGGTCAATTATAAGGATGAAATCTCTCTAACAAACTTTGTAAATTAAATGAAAGGAAAACTATAAAATTTTAAATTTAACCATTGAATTTATAAGTCCGGATTTCATGGTTTTCCTTTCATTTAATTTACCAAGTTTGTTCGAGAGATTTCATCCTTACAATTGACCCTAAACGATCGATGCAATAAAACTACAGGGTATTCCTACAGATTTTAGTTGTTTCGATTCCCGGTTGTGGCAAGTGAATTTTCGAAAATCCTTGAATGCAGTTTTCTTTCTTTTCAAAAAATAAGGAATGTTTTCTTTGAGTACAATTTTCTATCTACAGTATTAAGAGTACTTTCTCTTCAGGTGGCATTAAAGAATTCCACCCTGTATATATTTAACTAGCTTTTCGCCCGGGACTTCCTTCCCGTGAGAATTTGTTCGTCAATTTTCTATGTTTTTAATAGTTGTTCTGCTATGCGGGACGGAGACAAATATAAAACAAATCAAAAACCATGAAAATCAGTCTAGCCGTTCTCGAGTTATAATATAAGTGTTCGAACAAACCCTACTTTGTTTTAAATATATTATTATGATGTGGTTGTAATGCTCGTAGTAGTGCCCTGACTGAATCATGGTCAGAAAATGCCATTAGGAGTTAGAATTTTGTATAGAAATTACGAGGACGACATGGTCAGCTTTAATAATGTACCAAGACCTCTATAAAAATAAATATTGAGAACTTACTAACGTATTTAGTTTTTTTTTTGTTTTTGTTGATTTTAAAAAAAAACCTCGAATCAATCTCCATAAAAATCAATTCAGAATTGACGGAATAATCGCGTATCGAAAGAAACTAAAATCAACGACCTTCAGATTCAGACAACGAAACGCCAACATATTTCGCGTATTACAAAAACATATTGTACCAAAATAAGTGGAGAAAAAATAGGCATATTTATATGTCCCAATAAGCTAGAAGCCGCAGGAGTTCCGCTTAACCCTTAAACTGAAACCGTATGTCATAATCTGTGCGTGCGTACCACCGAGCTAATCCCATTACTGCCAGCTTCGGGAAATTAGGGCACACCACTCGTTACCACCTCACTCCTTTAAGTCATCCCTTTTATCTCCACTATAACGTAAATAAGTTAATATATAAAATATAATTGACTATAAAAAACTTTTTAGTCAGGATTTTGACGAGGCTTTGAGCGTTAATTTATGCTCGTGTCAGCCTCATAGGAAACTTTGAATTTAATAGGGTAGACATTTAGATTTTATTCAAGTAGTATTTAACACCATGCCAAATCTCACACTCGACACTCGTTCGAGTGCGTTATATGCATACGAATCATAGATAATAATTAAATTAAATGTATGAAAATTGAATATTCGGTTCATTCTTCAATGGTGTTAAAATTTTGATTCATAGATATTTGCGTAAGGGCTTTTACCAACTTTATCTCTAACGTCCAAAATTGACTAAGGATGAAGTATGGCATGTCCTTACATTAATTTAAAGGGTCCATTTTCAATTTAAGTATCGTTCCCGATTTTCTGTTGCAAAAATTAAAGTTACTGTTTTGTTTTGGTAGGTACAATTTAGAACAAAATACAAGAAATCCCTTTGTTGGTTTAGCATTCAAACTTTTTGAAGCTTGTAATTGTAATCTACAAGATTGCAATTACCTACAAAATATATTGAATTATAAATAAGCGATGAATTATATCGAACTAACAAGTCCTTAAATATGTGTACAACTTTTTGTTAACTGCCATATTGCCACTATTATCAGTTCAGTATATTGATACCTTACAGGACCCTAAAACTCTGAGCATAATGCGCGCAAAAAAAAAGACGTCGTAGTCTCGCGTTTATCGGCGGAACCCTTGCGCAATAATGAGTTATGGAGTGGCGGCCGCAGGCAAGTCCATAAAAGTATTGAGTATGGGTTATTGACAAATATTTATGGCGTATAAAGAGGGTATAATTACAACTCTTTAGCACTTAAAAAGCGTCGCACGGAAGGGTGCGGTGCTGTAAAAATTTATCACCGACTTTGTCACCCGACGCGCGACGGGTAGACCGCCAATGAAATAGCTTTTGAACCTTTAGCTACTTCGTGCCTATTATGCAACGATATCGTTGTTTAGTTACGCAATTTACGAGCAATCAATCAATTACTATTTTTCAAACAAATTAAGGTTTTAAAACTAATGACTGAATTATCATAATTTTTGGACTTAAGAAAATGAGATTGCGAAAGCTTATTAATTGGTTAATCTACAGGTAAATCAAATATGTACTGCTAAAGCATTTAAAATTTAATGAGATTCATGATTTTCCAGTTAAAAATAATAAACTTTAATTTTAATAGTAATTTTTAAAACAACGCGACTACTTTACTAACTTTGTGTTGTTGTAATTACCCGACTGCCAAAGAAGGAGGGTAATGTTTTTCGAGTGTATGTAAGTATGTATGTATGTCTTTTCCTTTGTGACCTCCTGTAGCCTAAACGGCTTGATGGATTTTGATGTATGAGGTATCGTTAGATTTGTCTTGATTACGGGAGTGTCATAGGATACATTTTATCCTAAAAGTCCCACGGGATAAAGACATAATAATATTTTTTAGTGTGCAGTCGGGTATTTTGTTTTTTTAATAATTAATAGTTATTTTCTTTAAAAGTTTAATCAAGCCACTGTCAGCATTAATTTGGATCCTGAGTCAAAAAGGCTGTATTTACTTATTAAACTTTTACATTAGGTCTGGTTTATAATTCTGAGCACATCACGAGTGCGGCTCTCTGCTCGTCCTCGAAACGAGAGGAATGTTATTAAAAAGTTATGGGATAAGCCGGTACGTGCTGCGCGCGACGCCTCCCCTAATCACAAACTTTAAAATTATCTTATATACTACTTCTTATTATATCAGCCGTGAACCATTACATCCCAATAAGTATGAAGTCTTTTCTACTTCAATTTTAAACGCAGCTTGACACTCACTTTTTCATAAACTGTAAGCAAAGTATCGCCTCGAGGGATAGGCACTCGCAGACGACAAAATGTTATGCCTCCTCCAATTAAGCCGGGCTGAGTCCGAGCTACCGATGCCGGTGCCCGGAATTAATTCCGCGGCTAAGTAGATAATGTAGAGCCTCCCTCCGCGCCTCTTCACGCCTCGAGGAGAACTTTCAATTATGATTTTGTCTAATTTTAATTAAGTGCTCTCAAAAAGGCTTTTCTTCGTTGAAATTAATATTTGAATATAATTTGGGCGGAGCGGCCGGGCGGAGTTTGCCGCCGGAGGAATAATTAATTCCATTATATGGGTAAGTGGTCCGGTCGCCTCCTCCGCACCACCCTACCGCGGTTCTACTGCTGTTGTCTGACACTACTGGTGTAAATTCACTTTTTATTATTTTAAAATTACATTGTCCAACAAGTTTATTTCATTTCTGAAATAAAAGTGTAGATGAGTTAAAAAGATACTAACAGAAATGTAATCATTGACGGTTGGTTTTGCCGGCAATTTGTGCAACAGGTCGGGGCGGAAGCGACCTGCAGCGGTGATTGCGACCAAATGTTTCCTCCGAACGCCTGGCACGCGGTTTTTGCCGCGTTTTTTTACCGTTCCGCTGATAAGTGCGCTATCGATAGGTTCGGATGCGTGTTTGTTTAGGCTGTGACTTAACCCGTGACGGAAGTGATCGAACAAAACTTACTCTTTCGAACTAGGGATTGAGACAAAGAATTTTGTGAGTTTGCTAATTTAGTTTATTTTAGGTACTTATTTGCATATTTCATTGAACATTCATATTATCTGAACACTGATTATTGATTATTAATAAATGCATAGTTATATAAATTGTTATAATTATTGTGCAGCCTGTGATATGTTAACATTTTACTAAAATGTAATGTTTATTTACCATTATCAAGTAGGTAATATTATTCTTAAAGATGATTGTTTGTTTGTCATACAGGTGTGTCGGTAAGATCGCTGACGAGCATGCGTCAGGAGTCGCTTCCGATGCTGGCGGAGCGGCTGCTGGCGCAGCGCGCGGCGGCGCTGGTGGCGGGGCTGCCTGCCGAGTTGTATTCAGGCGCGCTGCTGGCCGCATGGCCGCCCTCCCCCCCCGCGCCGCTGCTGCCGCCCCCCGAGCTGGACCGCCGCAAGCGCCGTCGCGCCTCCAAACTGGACGACAGCGCCGCGCCGCTCTCCCCGCCCTCCTCCGGCTCGTCCCCCGGCGCCGCCGACCCGCCCCGCGACAAGCTGTTCACCTGCAAGGTATGCTCCCGCTCGTTCGGCTACAAGCACGTCCTCCAGAACCACGAGCGCACGCACACCGGCGAGAAGCCGTTCGAGTGTGGCGAGTGCCACAAGCGGTTCACCCGCGACCACCACCTCAAGACGCACCTCCGGCTGCACACAGGCGAGAAGCCGTACAGCTGCCCGCATTGCCCGCGGCACTTCGTGCAGGTCGCCAACCTGCGGCGGCACCTGCGCGTGCACACGGGCGAGCGGCCGTACGCGTGCGCGCGCTGTCCGGCGCGCTTCTCCGACTCCAACCAGCTGAAGGCGCACGCGCTGGTGCACGAGGGCGACGCGCCGTTCGCGTGCCGCTGCGGGGCGCGCTTCCGGCGGCGGCAGGCGGCCGCGCTGCACCGGTGCTGCGAGCCGGGGGGCAGCCCGCCCGCCGGCAGCCCGTCCGCCGCCGCCGCGCCCGACTGGCGCTGGGACGAGTGGCCCGAGCAGACCGAGCCGGAGGACCTGTCGCTGCCGCGGCGGCCCGCCACGCCCGACTCGCCCACGGACCTGCGCGTGCACTCCGCGTAGTCGCCCCCGACACGCGCCGCTGAGCCGGTATACGAGTTCCTCCCGCGTAGACCCGCGTCGCAGCCGCCGCCGTCGCACGCGCATACCTCATGGAGGTTCGATCCCTCGTTCTCGTCTCTGATTTTCGAGCTCTATGATTCTGAGCATCTCTTTTGAAATCTGCATTTCGTGCTCCACTAACGTAACGATCGCTTTTAAATTTTTTTACGGTCTCCTTAGTTTTCGGAAAGTACCGATACAGTCTATTTAGGTAGTCAGCTATTCACTTTTTATCGTTGCGAATACAATGTCCGCAGTAAAACACTTTTTGCGCCCATGTTACAGTAAGTTTATTGTCGGCTATTTGCATAATCGCCAAGCGAGGTGAGACAAAACTTCGTTCTTTTATGCTGCATCTTGCAAAAACACAGAAATGTCATAAACTTCACAAAAGATTTTTCCTGATTTATTGCTGACTTTTGTTTCGGGATGTGGAGTAAAAAATTGGTTCGCTATGTTGTACAATGGTGACAGTGGACCGTGATTTCTTGCCGCCTTCAGCTGGACTATAGGAAGTCGCGGATAGTGAAGTTATATCGGGAAGGCCGCGACATTGGCTTATTATTTCAGCGACAAAGGCTAGTTCACAATCGGTGATTATTAAGTGTATTGATTTGGCAGCGAGTTCCGCTTCTCGAACAAAGCGCCGGCATTGTGCTCGCCCTGATCCGTCGCGCCTCGCTAAAACCGGTTCCTAATCACCCTTATTATCCACAATTCTCAGGTTTTTATTCTACGGCTTTTTGTCAAAATTTACCCGTTTTTGTAAGTATTAATTTGAAGTCGTTTTCTGTCGAAATTCCGATAATACGTAACCGATACTCTATTATAATTCGGTAATAGGGGATGCTTGTTCAGAATCAATGAGGCTCAGCAGAGCGAGGCCGAGAGAGCGCGCCGCGCCCGCCGCGTCGGCCGCACGCGCACAGCTTCTGTACATAATGCTGTCTCTATTAAATTATTTATTATTTATCAATTAGCTCGTACGATTCTCGTAAAACTATGATGTGTGTCCGCGACCGTTTCAATGATTGCTGTTAAAACTTTGTAAATATTTATGTAGCGCTCTGAAGACCGTCGTGGACGATAGGGTATTAAGATAGACATTACTTGATACCCGATTCACAGCGGGCTGTGTTATAAATACGTTTCGATGACGATGAATCAGGTGTACGTGTGGAGCCATGTACCCTCAGAATTTATATATGTTAGGTAAACGGTTCTGTGTAGTTTTAAGATACAGTCAAATATTGGAAAATGTATATACGTAGTATAGTTTAGTTTAATATATGGTTAAATTCTCAGTGCACATGGCTCCGTTTATGTAGTTAGTTAGAGTATTGAACTTGAGACCACACACTTGTTGGTAGCAATTTGTTCTACGGGTATTAGTTTCCTACTAGATGTAGTATGATTATTTTCTTCGTTTTTTATGTAATTTAATCTGAATATTGTTCTGAATGTTAGCTCACGTGATTTATCGATATACGTGTTTAATCAGTACTGATTGTTGATTATTATTATTTTATTTTCCCCCTAGAAGTAAGATTTCATGTAGGACCTTGTAAACATTGAAGTTAGGTAAACGAGATATTTTTTCCAAAGAAATTATTGGTACAAAAATTAATGTGTACAAAAATAGAACTTTTGAATAGAGTTCGTAATTAATGTTGCAATGTTGTAATACCTTATTGTAGTTAGAGTTAAGTGGATGTGGTGCCATTATCTACCTCACTCTCGATGGAGACCACGCCAGGGTAAAGAGCCAAAGTTCTTGGAATATTTTCTATTGTTTATCGCTGCTAAGATAACGTACAAACGACAGGATGTACCTGGAGAGTACAGTCAAACACTTGAGACTGATTTTATTCCATTTTATAACAGATTTTCTGACGTTACAATTTTGCACAGAAAGTTTATTGTGTTCCATACGATGTAATCTATGTTACTCATCAGTTTTACAGCTATAACTTTGATTTTCAAACAAGACAGTCATACGACTAGGTAGTCGTGGAAACTATAACCATTAACAAAAAAGAATAACTTAGTAAAACTTCCAATCACTTTTTTATTTTCATTTATACGTTTAAATGAAAATAAAATAGTGAAATAGTTCCTTATCTGCAGAAATTGTAAAGAGATTCGTGTGGAACACAAAGACCTCATGATGTGACATTGATGTTCATTTTTCGCAATGATTTAAGTTCCTATTTTAAACTTTATTGTTTTGATTAATAATTTGTTTATATATTATTATGCATAGTTAGTGAATGTATAGCTGTCTGTGCCATTGTCATTCATTCGTGATTTAGATACGTGTAATGTTAAATGTAAGTGATTTAAATGTGATTTAATTTTTTGCCACAATGCAATGTTCCACGAGAATAGGTGCCTTATGGCCAGTTAATTCTGGAATTGATAACCTACTACTACTAGCCAGCCTACTGCTGGACACAAGTCAATCGATAACCTAATGATATCAAATATTTATAATTATGGAATATAATTTCAGTTATGTAACTTAGAATGAAAATTATGAAATTTTAATTACCACATAAAAAGTGACCGTGTTTAGTAAAAGGTGCAACTTTTGGGGTAGTCAATAAGAGCTATTTACAATAGCTTATCACAATAATTGTGGACCTTAACGACATTCCCTAAAGTTGTACCTTTCCATTTTCACAGTCACAAATAAAAATATTACTTATTTCAAAAGTTATGACTTTAAGTAGACTAAAATTAAATATGTCTGCTATTTTAAACCGCCATAAGATACCTTTTCTAGTGGACTCTTACAAATACTGCTGTTACCTTATCTACCTCAAATCGGAGCACAGAGTTTGCAAACAGAATACAATACGATTTCTACAGTTTACATCTTGTACAAATTATATTAAGAAATATATGTGACATACCTACATAATATTACGGTACGATGAATATATATATATGTATTTCTTTATCGATGTCCAGTACATTACTATTAAATAAAAGATGTTTGTTATTTAATTGTTTTCTTTATTTTTGAGCCCTCTTTAATAGTGACGTTAAGCAGTTCAGCAGGCCGAGTACGATAGTGACAGCGCCGCGACAACACCGCGGTCCTATGTCAAAATGTCAACATTGACAACGGCATCGCCATAGGGCGAGCAAGCCTTTGCGCGGGACCCTCGCGCAATCAAAGTGAAGTTTCAGCGTGAGCCGAGCTCGAGTTTGTCGTTATCGTGCTAGAGCTGCTGTGGTCACTTGGGGCTCTGCCTGCCCCGATAACGTATTATAGGTGAGTGTATGTAAGTATGTAGGTGTGTGAGTAAAATACGTCAATTCCATCTAATTACGATTGATCGAAACAAGTCAAACAAATCAGTAAGATCTCGAATAACAAAGGATTTATCTAGGATCAGAATTGGGAAATGAGTACATTATGCTACAAGTGTGCTAAGTTGGATATTACATTAGAGGCGAGTTCAACGGAGCCGAGAATGTAATATCCAATGCGCACGCGTGTCATACGACGTTTTTCAACACATTTGCGAGGAAAGGAAGAAATAAAAACTTTCCTTTGATATTGACGGCAACAAGCTATCACTTGCATGTTGCGCCTCTGAAAGTATTTCTGGCGGTGTACCCATGTAGGTTTTCTGTTCTGCATTTGAAGAAGACATTTTTTTTTGTGTTGTATTTCTGACAATAATAACAATCTGATGAATGCAAATGCCATTTGTGAAAACCAAGTGAAAACATCTGAAAATTCCACTGACATAAAGTGTATGGACTGGCAGTCCTCTATAAATTACAGCATTTGTCTCTAGGACGCATTGAAAGTGACAAATTCGCAGGAATTTTGACAAATTGAACGGAACTTGACGCAGTGAATTGTAAACAATTTGAAATATTTGAAAATTTTGTTAAAATTTTAAAGACCAAGTGAATTATTGTATAAAGTTTTATTAATATTCAATTTTGTGACCATGAGAATATGCTTGGTTTGTAAATATAAACAGAAAAAAGGAGATAATCGGTCAATGTACAAGTATGTTTTTTTACCAACTGTTTTATTGAAAAATGTTGTTTTAAAACGTCTTAATTCTACTTTAAATGATTAGAAATTGTCGGGAAGACATTCCTCTTTTTCTAAGTATGTATATAGTAATGTTAAAATGACTATAAAAGATAAAATTTTCGCATTTTCAATTTCGCTTGATTCGCCTGCTTTATTTCGCTAGTGCTTCCAAAGACAGTCGATAAAAACAATGTCGATAGAAACATGTTATAGGTAAACTAGTGTAAAATATTACTTAATGTTACGTACAATGGCAAACAAAACCGTTTTTATTTTGTTGAGTACCCATGATTACTTTTTTAGGGTTATGTAGTAGACTACAAAGTTATAGTTTCGCCATATCCGTCTACTCGCAATTTTCTAAGAGACCCTTGATACTACAAAACTGTAATCACACCTTAGTACCTAAGCTTTTCAAGATAACAAGTAATGTTTGATTAATTTGCGCGTCGCTCGACACGCTCTTGAATGATTTTAGATAAATATTTAAGAGTTTACTAATCTTCATAAGAACAGTAAGACAGAATACCTAACCAACCAAATTTCTTACAACAGATTTCCAACCGACGAAGTTTTAAAAAAAATGGCTTCAAAATATGAATGTTTCGAAGAATTGGACATCAAAGAAAAGCCACGAAATATGTTCGAAGCATTTTGACCCTAACTGTTTCATAGGAAGTAGGAAATTTTTAAAATTTGGTAGTGTTCCTACAATATTTGAAGAAAATGTTCAAGGTAAAGGTTATACATAAGGGTTACTAGAAACATGTCACGATCCCCGCTAAGGGATAGTAGTAGGCTTTATGAACTATTGAATAATATTTCAAAACTGAAAAAAGAGTACCAGTTTTGCAAAATTACATACTTTAACTTTTTATAAAGTAACACAGCTTTAAATATTATTGTTTTTGAAACTAACGCAAAAGATAAAGCTTATTTCTTTAGTTTGAGTCATGCTAATGTGAGAAAATGGTTTTATTGTTTACGCAAAATTGACGCTCTGCTGTAAGAAAAACAGATCATCTTATACTTACATACTTTTGGGGAAAAAGAAAAAATTAAGCTCTACATTCCGCTAGAGAACATAAATAGTCGACTTATCGACTTTTGGTCCTCACTTATTAAAAGTACAACTTGAGCTGATTGCCAAGGCAAAGTACTGCAAGATGTCTTTTGGGGGCAAATAATAAAACAGCTGGATTCTTCTTCTAACACCAATATAATCAAAAGACTGTTTCTTCTTCTTTACAGTATGATTGCGGACACAATAAATCCGCAAAGATCAAACAATCGATTCTCAATCATCAAACACTGAATGGCGCAAGGCCAGATCTTCAATCATTTCGAATCGTGACATCGAATACCATTTCAAACCTTTGAAATTGATATTCGAATTATCTTCTTCGAAATGACCGAATGAGAAAGAAGTTGCGTTATGCCCGATCCTCCGTGAAGGTCTGCATACCACAGTACTAAGCACTAAGGCAAAGTACAACTTGAGCTGGTTGCCTGCCTACCCCGCTGGGAATACATCGACTAATCGACTTTTGGCCTCACTACGTCGAGTTCGGTTTTCTGCCGCTGCCGCCTACAGCGCCAAAATGGCGAAAATCAAATGGTCTCGTTTTTGATTTGACAACAGCCAGTCTAGTGGTATTTAACTTATTTCTATGTCTATGGAAAATTCTGAAAAGATGCGCGATAATTTTTTTCTTTTTTCGCTCGCAAAATGAGATTTATATTGACAAGTACCTATGCCATACAGCCAAATGATAAAAAAATACTTAACTATAAATTTTCACGTTTTAGCATAAACAAATGATAATTTCCTGTTAAATTTAAATGATTTAGTGGAATTATATTTTTATTTACAAATAGTTTAATATTTACACTTAATTTTAAATATAAAATAAGATCTGATCTCTTTGCTGAAATTTAGAAAAAAAAACCCATTACGTACCTGTGCTTTATTTTTATTACTCACGGGCTGGGTAATACATATCATTATGAACCTTAAAACAATGACATAAGACCCACTTTATGAGCAAATGTGTTGAAAAGAAAATTCTGCACTGAGATATGGGGCGACTTAAAATTAGTTAGCATTATTTAGTTAAACTTTAGGGGCTGATTCTCCTCATGAAACTGAACAAATTTCCCAAGGAACCTGTATGAAATTTAAAAAAAAAATATCGATTGCTTAAACAAATGCAAATTAATCACAAAATTTGTATAGAGAGGTCTTAAAAGTCCTATTGCATGGTATGTATCTGATGAATGGTATTATATGTACGTGTAGTTAAGCTTAGGGCGAGTTTTTCTTTCTACGCGTTTATCGTCAACATCTTCGAGACGCTTTGATTCGAACGTATTTATTTAGTGGCCGTCAAGGTGTGGTGTGGGTGATTGAAGAAGCGCGGCACGGCGACGCATAACTGGAGAGAGAAACGGCCCGGCATCCGGTCGGTATTTATCAAATTAATAGTCCACCACCCCCTCCCCCCGCCCCACGCACCGCTTCACCCCCTCACCTCTCTGCTTTGTCTAGCTCTGTAAAAATTGATTTGATAGCCTTTTCGAACCTTCAGAGATTTTTAACGTGATTAAAGCCTAACTATAATTAGTAGCTTAAATGATGTGTACGTATGTATCTGGCGTGTACGTATGTATGTACCTATGTATGTTTAATAGTATGTATGTAAATTACCTCCCTATGAAATCAATTTATTTCAGATTGCTAAGATCCATAATAATTAAATTAAATTCAATTAGATTCGTAAAAACATTGGAAATGAATTTAAAACATTCAAATAAAAAAATATATGATTCGCCATATTATAGTCTTAGACGTAGGCTTCTCTTACCTCATAGTAGCTTATTAACAATACGACATATTTATGTTTTTGTAAATACATACATATTTCACATAGATAAACACCCAGACTCCATAAATATTTGGAAGTAGAATTTAAAAATATTTGTGTTGGACGTGAATTGAATTCGCAACCTTCAGATCACTAGGCAAGGTCGTTACTACTAAGCTATCAGATTAGTTAAATAAGACGTTAAAAACGTTAAACTGTCAGAACTAGAGTAATTTTTATCCAAAGTTATTAAAAAATAATAAATTATTTAATTGTAACATTATACTTAGAACTCTTTTTAAGATCACTCATTTTGAAAAGTATTTAAAGCCCGATGCAATAGAAAACAAATGACAACAAAGCTTCGTAAACGATATTCAATTGATAAGTCAAAATATGCAACTAAATAAATTTCGCGGAGGAAGATTAATAGCAGGGAGCGTAATACTGGGCAAGCGGAAGAAAGTGTACCGCGGGCGCTCTCAGCCTAGCGGAGCGGGGAGCGGTGCGGCGAGCGGAGCGGGCGCGGGCGGCGGGAAGCGGGCGAATTATAATTTATTTGGAGAAGTGGCAACGAGCTCCCCGCGCCCCAACCCGCCGACCTACCCTTTGCTTTCGCCCTTCGTTACGTCGCCACTCGACAAGCGTTGCAACTCGAAAATTCGTTTTTGCTTGGATTTAACTGATAGAGTTATTTTTGTGATTTATTCGGTTTGCATGTCCCGATTTACTATACAGATTGGCAAATACTATACAGATTGGCAAATGCAACCCTGAATTCAGACTAAAATTCCTAAAGTATTTCTTGTTTTTTTTAAAGTATTTTTAGGGTTTTGTAGTATGTCATTTCCCCATGTCCGTCTGTCCCCGCTTTTTCTCAAAGATCCTTGGTACTACAAAGTTAATTAATACATATTCATTACGCCAACAAAACAATAAAATGAAATCTTAGAAAAAAATCATTCGAAAAGAGGTTTAATAATTTTTAGTTACTATGCGGGATGTTATTAGACAGCTTTTTAAAAAATAATAGATATTAAAGTTTTTCGATTCATCAATACTTTTCCGAAACGTTAAACTTTGTTAGACTCAAGTCTCTCAGCCCCGCTACTAGCTAAACCGTTGTTTTTTAAAATGTAAAAAAAATACGACAAATCCGTGATAATTTTTCTGTTTACTTATAAAATGAAGTAAGCAGAAAAATTATCACGCATAAGTCGGTTATCCAAGTTAACGAGCCATTACTCAAGTAATAACATGTATTTTTTCAACTTACTAACCTTACACTGCTTTTTGCCCGACAAGCTCTTGGCCGATAGTCGATTACAGTCTATTTTGCATATTTTGTCTATTTTACAGTCTATTTGGCCGATAATCATCGAGATTAACCGCAAAACAGAAATGTTATGGGCGTCACATTAATCATCACAAAAAATAAATTTTTCAAATTTAATTGGAGATTTTTTATTTTCCTATTAGCTTCTACGAAGCGTCTTTACTTTATGTAATGCTTTAATAGTATCTCATAATTCAGTACATGCTTTAAGCGAGCTCTTATTTGGTTTTAATAACTGAAAATTATCTAAATTATACAACTAAACACACTAAGTTTGCCATATACATAATATTTAGAATAGTTATTTAATAAGGAAGGGAAAATGAACAATATTATTATGATAATCAGTACGTTGTTTTCATGGTTTTTCTTTTCGGATTTTCCAAATGAGGATTTATCGTCCATTTACATAGGAAAAAAACAATATAATCATCAAGATTTGTCATGTAATAATTTTACAATACAATACAAAATAAAAAGAAATTGATTCAGATTCTGAAATTAGATTTCAGAAAAACCAGTTTTACTAATTAAGCTGCAACGCTTTGCTAGTAAACTTTATACTTTCTGTTTTTTCTCTAGGTAGGTTGCGTTCAAAGGAGCTGGTGGGCGCAGGGGCGAGAGCGGGGCGGCGCGGGGCCTGCGGGGGAGGAATTAAGACAGGGGGGAGGGGAGGCCCGCCCTGGATACTGAGAGGAGTTTTAACCAATTAATTTTGTTCCTCAACGCAAACTCCGCTATATAATAAGGTATAAGTAGGCATTAACCGACGCGCCGATAGCTAGCCGGCCGGGGGCACTCGCTCTACCTCCGTAACGATGTTTTATTTCTTGTTAAGCTCTTCGTTTCTCCACTTTTAATATTTAATGGCATTTTCATGGCTCATGTTTTATAGCGCACTTACGAATTCTCAACATTATTGACGTTGTTTTATCGGCTCTGTTTCCCGAAGACTCGCTCCGTTATAATTGCACATCATTAGCATACTCACCCCTATTAAAGACAGACATTAAAAGAGCACAATTATAAGTCATTGAATACTAATTACTGATTTGAATAGAAGTCGTTGTTAAACTTTGTTTCTTTATGCCGCTCTGCTGAGCTGTGCGGTTAGTTAACCAGTAAACTATACAGCTAGTTCGTCATTCGCTGACAGACACATAATGTGCGGCGGGCCTCACCACCTGTCTCTCATGAAAAACACAGCATCTTTGTCTAACGAACCATATGTCTCGGCTTCGCTCGTGCTCGCGTCCTGTCTCACCCACCTATAAATATAAAACACACAATTTCAAAAAGCACCTATCTTCCCCTTTACCTATCCGTGACTAAACACCGAAAAAGTGTGCGTCTCAGCATTTACCTCAGCAGGGAGATTTATAAATAAGATCCTAAACAAAAACATTAGCGATCGCGCCTTGCGCCCGCGTCTCGCGTCAATATGGCGCTCTTAAAAAACAGTTCTTAACAGCGCTATTGTGTTGTTAAAAAACAGAGACGCACCCGAAAAAACAAACCGCAGAGTACAGTTAAAAAACAGAATGCAGCACGCGAGCTAGACACCCTTTCCCTTTTGCGACGCGCGCTACGTTTTTTCTTTAATCTAAAGTGAGGGTTGAGTTTTTTACCGCGATGCTACATATAAATTAATAACTGAACGTGCTCATAATCTGCTCCTTGGAACACTTTCGGCTTTGTTGTTTTTTGTTGCGTACTCATTTGTTTTGTGTGGTGGCGGAAACGGAGTGGCTCTATTGATTACGTCCGCAAGTGACAGGTGCTTCGTTTTGTTTCTGCGTAACACGAAGCGCTCGCGCAGAAATAACCAACTGCTGTGTAATTGTATCACGAACAATACATAATTTTAAGGTTAAAATAATCAAAGCAATTCGTAGTTCGTTAGAAGAGCAACTGTTCAGCATCAATACTTTTGAGTTACGACTGAAAGCTGAAGAGATGGACAAACAAGCATCACACTTACGCATTTACATGTTAGCAAAGACGATGTAGTTACTTACCAGTAAAAGTAACGATATTACCTACATCGTTTGTAAAGATTGGTGAAATACGTTCTTAAAATTTTAAAGACCTAAGTAAGCAATAGATTGAACATTCACTTTGTTAAGATATGAATGATCATAATATCGGTTAAGTTAATCTAACAAAATAAAGGCCAGAAGAGGGCGGAAGGAGTGTAGGAAGCTAATAATGCGGAGTGAGTTTTTGTCCACATTCTAGAGCAAAGGCAACATTCGCTAATACCGATGGAGGGGCGTGAACAGACAGCCGCTACCGGTTAAGTACGCATGTGAATAATATTCATTTATGCATTTCAAAAGCATTTTTGAAAATAATTAATAATTAACAAGAAAGATCTAATCCACTCAAACACTCGATGGGTTAACTGGAAGAAAATCCCTTGTGCGATAAGTCTGCCTTTATACTATTTTGATGTAATTATAGGGCATGCTAGAAATAAAAAGATTTAAAAATTAAAATTAAATTAATTCAATTTCTTATAATGTGTCTTGTAATGTGTAACTCATGCTCACGTACAGTAAAGAATAAATACATTCAAACACCCACATGAGATTTTCAAAGTCTGGTTTGACCTAGATGCTTATCTGTTTTTATAAAATAGGATAATATGTTTTTTACCATTGCCCCTCGAAAAAGGGTCCGTTATTCTTCAAAAACAGTGAATAAAACGCTGTTTATTTCACTGAGTGAATAAAACATTTTGAATTAGGAACATGCGCGAATATAAGGATTTTAGTAAGAAAACAAAAGAAAATGTGCAAGGAGGTTGCATACTCTCACTATAAAACGTACTAAACCTTGGCTGTATGTAATAACTGGCTGTATGGAATATGGCTCGGTTAAAAATTTTAAATTTAGAATAAGGAATTCAGCCAATTTTCTGTGCAATTTTCATGCAATTAAAAGTTTCTGTTAAAAGTTTTTGTCTCAAAATCATAAAATGAGTTCAACATCCAGTGATGAAAGTGAACCTCTCGTTCCAGAGTCATTTCGCGTTAAAGCAGCAGCTATTGTTGATAATTTACTGTCACAGAGTAATTATTTTCTTTTTCTCGTAGTCAATGGTAAAAAGTAGAGTACCTAACACGTGAAAAAAAAATTCATCTCGGCTCTTGTATCCCTCGATCCGCTCAGGATTCTAATCTAGAATCCCTCGCTACGCTCGGGATTCAACTTTAGAATCCTTCGCTCCTCTTGGGATACAACTCAATGCCTCGAAAAGAATTCACCTTTTTTTCACTTGTTGGGTAATCTACTATTATTTGTATGAGTTTCATGACAAGGTTTTTCTCTGAAAAAAAAAAGAATTAGAAGCTGTAACAGTTAAGGACGAATACTTAAAAAACAAAGATTTATAGTCATGCCATAAGAATAATCGTATAAAATATTTATTGTTTTTAAGTTTATACATATACTCCAAGATTTCCTCACACATATTCTCTGGGGTAGGTAGGCGAGGGAGGTCTAATATCAAACGGTTGTTAGATACAGAAAATTCTAAGAAAGAAGAGTATTACGAGTAAAAAATAGTTGAATAATAAAAAAAACTAACGTTACTAACATTGCAGACGTCTTTAGAATGTGCAAAATTGTAAACCAGTGTAGTAACGTCATCGACATAAAGGTAAATTCAACAATGCTGTGCGTGCATTACTCACTCACTGCTGACTTTACCTCCCCCTCTTCCTAAACTAGCTAATTCTAACCGTATTTTAGCACACTCAGTTGTTTTATATATGCATGAGGAGTTTGCCTATAAGCGATTGTTGCACTTGTCAATGTGTTTTGTTTTAATATAAATTTTGTAAGTATTAGTGTAAGCAATTGTTGGTGAACCTAAAAATAAAAAATAAAGTTACTACCTCTTAGCTGAGGAGTTTTATACCTACATTTTAAACTGTAACATTGCAATACCATTACATTTTCCACTTGAGTAAATATATGTGGACTAGACATGACACTTTGATGCAGAAAGTGTGAAATTCACGAAGAGACGATGTAAAAAATGCACTTGATAATATAATACGACAATAGGACGTCTTTTGAATATTTCCGATTGAAATCAATAGTGGAAACTGTGTCGAAGGTAAGCAAGTACACTGAGGAGCAAAATTAGCAATCACATATTGTGGAAGCGATATGTAATGTAGTAGTATTTTTAAGGGACTACGTGAAATAGTTCGGTGAAGTAAAGGGACATTAGAATGTATTATTATCTTTTTTTAATATACAAGTTTGTAATTTTAATTTCATTTTTACCGTGGATTAATGGAAATGACATGGTCAATAAAAGTTAAAATGTCTCTACCAAAATCACTATACATCGAAGCTTAACTGGCTAGTTCCAAATGCTAAATAGACATTGAAAAAATTATGGGGTTTTATCTTTCAATAAATTTCCTAAAACGTCAAAAATGTATTCGAGTCGAGACAAATAGAAGTACCTATTCATTCCGAAAATAGAACTATTGACGATATTCTATCATCCTACCAAAATTTGTGAGGATGTATGTTTATCTTTCACGCTCAAACAGCTGAACCATTTTTGATAAAATTTGCTACGGAGGTAGCTGACACCCTGGATTAACTCCTACATAATTTTCCCAAATTCCTACGGGAACGAAGTCCCGGGTGGAAAGCTAGTCACAAATAAAGAGAATACGTTAGACATTATGGTAGTGAGTGTACCTATATATTTGTTGCAGGGTTGCATTGTGTCACAAGGAGCAGTCCTTCGATTGTGCCGCTGCACGTGTGCAAAGGTTACACTTTTGTTGCAAACACAATAAATTCTTGCGCTCTATTTATTATCCTTCACGATTTCTTCACGAATTTTGATATTGAATATGTTACTTATATTTTCCAGCACCAGTAGGAAATAATTTTACTTAATATATTTTATGTCAAGCTGTCCAAATCCGATCCAAACTATTTTATTTTAGATTAGTTAAAAGTCTAGTAAGCATAAATTTTAACTAAGTCTAGTAAGATAGTCATGTTTCATTTCAAAGAAAATTTAAATTTGTTTATTGTTTAATGTAATCATCAGTAATACTGTGCGCAAAGGCGGTCTTATCGCTTAACGAAATCTCTTCCGGGCAACCCTTGTTTTTAGGACTACTCTACATCATGATTATTAGTTGGTGTGTTAGTTGGTGTGGTGATTATAAACAGAAAATATTACAATAAGTACTATACCTACTACTACATTTTTTTTGATAAGCAAATTTTTAATTATAAAACTCGGACCAGTGCATAGTCTTAGTCGCCATGTTATAATTTTTTTAGTCTTATACATAAGTGTTTTTTTTAAGTCCATACTTATACTTTGTAAATACAGAGTGTAAGGGACAGCTTAGCAAACACTCAAATGGTGAAATCTACCCATAACTTGGATCGTCAACAACTATTTAGAGTTTTCGTTATTTGCCTACTTTGGTGCTACGCATGTTCCCCCGCGCCGCGCTGCTGTCAGAATGCAATGTACACTGCTTGTTTTCGTGTTTTACGGTATTTTTTTTTATTGGAATATGGAGTGTATTAGAATAAATAATTTAATTTTAAAGCAGAAAATAAGGAAAAATATGAAATAATTTTGTAAATTTTCCTGAGCAATATTCCACTGGAAAATCATTCTGAATGAGGGTCTGAATTCAGGGTTTCAGTTTTTGCTAAGCTGTCCCTTACACCCTGTATAACATACCTTGAATTCCAAAACCCTATTCATATAATCTATTTGCGCTATCATTGAGTATAAACGGAGTTCCCTCGAGTGTTTACGATGACGGTTCCGTACCACTTCGCTTTGAACTGACGCCATAAAAACTCCTCCCGCGCGTCACGCAGCCTTTCTTCTCTAGTGCCACTATAACCGCATTGTCGCGACAACCAAACATTATTGATTTTTACGCTAAATATCCTTTTTTCGATATCCCATTCATCGCAATTATAACTTCCTTTAACATTTTTGATGTATGTCTTCGCACAAAGGAGCTATACTGCACACGTGTCATTAATAACCCGCGTAGGACTTGTCGCGATTCGAGGACTCGATGTAATATCATTTTTGATAGTTTGAAGACTGTAATTTGCAAGTCAGCGTCTGCACCACCCATTATTCACTCGAACTTTATATAAGAACCCGAATCTCTACAGAGATTGGTTACATGAATTGATTTATATGAACTGATTTATGTGATTTTTATTTTTTTCAGGAAAAATGATGCCCTACCACAATGATGGCCTATATCTATATTAATAAATAAGATAGCTTCTTTATTCGTATTCTGTGAGATCCATTGATTCCCGAACGAGGCGGCTAAGTTGACACACGGACCGACCGCCGCAGTAATCTCTCTGAAAGGAGTAATAAAGAAAGGAGTTTCGCAAAAAGTTGTTTACTGTCGAAGCTGTAATCCTTTAATCCTTCGTATCACAGTACAGTAGCATTACATAACAATGGCTAATTGTCACTAGTATTGTGTATTCCTTGTGTCTCGGTTGCTACCGGCATCGCTTAAGAAAATCCTCAAAGAGTTTTGTTTGTGTCCGCCCCGCATTAGTTGTTTGTGTAACGTGGTGGCTACTGAGTCTGTTTGCATTTAATCCGTTTGTAATGTCCTTTCTTTGATGTTTTGAAAATAGGGCGAAGCGTTCGTGCGGCACATTTAAACGTCTTTCTGTTGCATATACCCTTTATACTGCAAATGTCTAAGTAAACATTGTGGATGCAGCGATATTCATTTCTTTTCTATTTGACAAGAATACGCACAAATAAATTCTCTATTTCAATGGTTATTCCAATCAAATGACCTTTGTGACGTGTATCGAATTGCTGCTGGATGATTCTCCAAAACTTCATAAAAGACTACCGAGAAAGAAAATAATGCGTTACCCGACCCGAAGCCTGTTCCAAAGCAAGTTATAATTAAAAAAGAACTCGTAGAAACGAACTTGTTCCACTGATGAAACTCTATCTTTGCGAAATCAGATCGGACTTCGGCCTTTGTAGCTTCGTTTTTTTTTTCTTAGTAAAAAGTATGGCGGTGATCGGGGGCGGGCCCGACAGCTGCCTCTTATTTTTAAGTCGCGAATGTTGTTAAGTGATGGGTTTTAATAAACCCCTTCAAAGATAGTGAGTAGGCGTTTTTGTTTTTCAATTTAGGTAATGGCGAAAGGTGTAAAAGCTCAAAGTCGCGGTTTTGTTAGGTATATCATGTTGACTACAAAGTTAGCTTATCTTTTCAACCGCGGTTTTTCTTGATAAAGTAATTTCTGTATGTCTCTACAAAAAAAACCCCATCATAATTTATATCAATCCATTATTCCGACGTAATGTAAACGGTCTCATAACTAAATTTTGCAATGTAATCCGTGATGTAGTTAACACGAAGTAGTTTATCGTCATAATTAATCGTACTAATTTATGAATACTTAGTAATGTGATCTGCAGGCCGAGTACGTAGTGACAGCGCCGCGACAACACCGCAGTTCTATGTCAAAATGTTAACATTGACAACGCCATAGTGTGAGCAAGCCTCAGATTAATGAAATCCATTCTGGGATTTCATTAATCTGAGGAGCAAGCCTTTGCGCGGGACCCTCGCGCAATCAAAGTGAAGTTTCAGCGTGAGCCGAGCGCGATTTTGTCGTTATCGTACTAGAGCTGCTGGTGGTCAGGTGCACCTTATTTAGATACTTAGCGGAGAGGCCTTTAATCACAATGTGCTATGTGTTTCTTACAAATTTCTAAAAACTGCGGCAGCAGGTGCGTCTTCTATTTTTAATTTACTTTATCTGCAGTCTCGCATGTGCCGCTGCACAAAAAAAAACACCAGGCAAAGGGGCAACCTTTTTACTGCCAAAAAAGAGTTCCACAAAGGCTTGCTAACATAACGGGTAACATGATAACCTCACACCTTGGTAATGTGGGTTACTAGTATGTAGGTAATAGGTGACTATGGGTTGTTTGGATTTTTTGTCTTTTTTACCCATTTTAACGAAAAGCTGCATGAGGAAAACTGAAACCATCCGCACAACTGTTAACTCTACACTCTGCAATCACGGAAAGGGTGTAAAAACCGTACGAGGGTGTTTAGTACAGTAATATTAACGGTTATTTTAAATGCATCAAAACCCCAACTTTACAGCTGTACTAGAAATGAACATACACTTTATTGCATTGGCAAGAAGCAAGTTGTATAGAAAAACTGAAAATAATCAAGTGAAAAGTTTGTTGTATCTACATTCAATAAGGCAAATACACTTCAATTCTTTATTGTTATAATAAACTTATGATATCAAGTCAGTAGCTAAATGAATACTGTTTCCTAAAATATTTTATTTATAGTCACATGCGCTTGTGTTGTCAAACCTTGAACTCCGAAAAATCAATAGTACACAGCCACAAGTGCACTATTATGGCATCAGCTGATCTCTGTTAGGAGTTCATTGCACTTTTTATTGTCCTCTCCGAAGTCCATAGAGAAAAAATGCATCTGGATAAAAAAAGCGTCACGGTGCCGGCGGTGCATAGTGAAAAAATTCAACCCTTCTAGAGTCGCGTGGCAGGTACCCCTAACCCTTTAGAAAAAAAGCTTACAAAAAACACTCAGGGAGACGAAAGGGTAAAAAAGGGTTGTTGTTACGCATGCGCCCCGTGGGATCAGTGCCCTCGTTCCTCATTTTAAAATTCGAATACATTTTACTTTTAACTGCAAAATTTAAAAGGATTAAAACATTTGCATGCTGCCTAAATAAAGGATTTTATGAACTGCGCAGTAGTATACTCTGGGAAAATTACATATTCTTAGATTGTGTTATTAATTTAATGGCTTATTGACTTACAGAAAAGCAGCACGATGTATAAATAAGGAGCTTAACAAAATAAATAGAAAATACTGAAAAAAAAGGATTTTTTGGTAATTTTTGGCAATGGCGACCACTTATCTTGATTGTTTTAAATCCATTTTTTTTTCATCTTTGTCTTTTTTTTTGTTTTCTTCATATGTGTGCCAACAAATACATTTCATTTCATGCTTAGGGAGTGAGTAGATAAACATAAACTGTAGGTAAAGCGAATAGGCGTAGAGTCAGTAGAGTTAAAAGAACGAATTTGTATGAATGTATTTAAATCCTTTAATGTAACATCCTGAATGTTCTATGAAATAAAGCTATTTTGACTTTGATTTTGTACTAAAATGCACAAATTAACGAGCTTATTGGGGTCGGTACCGAAACGTATAGGTACATAGAATTACATTTCAAAATAATTTCCAAAACGCGCTAAGGTGGAGTAGTAAGATACAAAAAAAGGTTTTTAAAATGAGCAAAATATCCTAAAAATACTTGACATTAGACTCGATAATTCAATACAAATGTTTATATCGTTTTTACCAAAAGATATTTGCTGAATGAAGTCCCTAAAATAAATGTTCATAACACCGGCCCACATCGAGCACGCGCCGTGTTTCGTGAAAACAATTGTGTACCCATTCACGTGTTGGCATCTATTCTACTAATCAATGGCGATGAAATGACAATGTTGACCATTTTATCCGTTAAGGTGGAAATAATAATCGAAACTTCATAGTACATTTGATGACAGCTACCTTGACTGGCGGCGCCACCGTCAATTAAAATTAAGTTGCTCGATTGTTGCTTTCAGTTGGCGGTGGCGCTGTTGGTTAGGTTTTTTTTATATTATAAGATGGGTTAACTCTTGACCTCAATCTTGACCATAAGGTCAAAGATGAGGTCGACGATGGAGCGAGTTTACCCAGAAAATGCCTATAAAGGCACTGGTACTCTCACGCATCGACGGAACACGGCAAGCTGTTTGGCGTCGGACTTCGGTAGGAGGGTGGTCGCGAACCAGACGGCCCTTTACAGAGCCTACCACACCGCATGAGACCATAGGAAGACACCTCAGATTCAGAAAAAAATGAAGTGTCGTTGCCTGGGATTAGGTGGTTATCATCCAATGTTTCGATAGTTCTAAATTTCGCTACCTGACCGGATAAAATGGTCATTGCCATTGAGACGCCATTGATTAGTAGAATAGCCACCCTGATACAAAACATATTGACACGTTTCAGGATATTTTTACATGTTTAAGGTACCGTTTATGTAACATACACTTTATTATTATTTGTACTCTCTTTAAAGAGCTTTAAAGGATATTTTGTAAGAAAACTCTCTAATTGTCATTTATACTTCGAATCAAAGTTTGCATAAGAATGTTGTCACATTTTGACTACCCATCTATGAAAATATCGTCGTTAGCACATAAAAGCACGTCCCGACCAAAGGAGCATCTCCGTTCGAAACAGTAAAAATACATTGTTAGTAAATTATCTAAGTTTCCATTGTTGTGAGACTGGTCGTTTTGAAGTCATGTTTTTGCAATATTTAATTCTATCCCCTTCATTGCTAGATATAAGTTGCGACAAAAGCGATTTAATCATTTTTCTCATTAATTGCACAATATGTAAATTAATTACTGAGAAAACGACACTAGTTAGCTTCTAAATGTCAATATGTCCACGAGTTCTATTTTAATACATAAATAATTACTGTTCAAAACAAGTGGAAACCTTTTCTTGATACAACTCGGGGCTATAATAAAAATAAAATTTAACATTAACGACAAACGCACATAATTCGATAATAACACAAACAGTTGTAGCAAAAACACGAACACAGCTACCAAATAGCGGAGTGAAACTATAATTAAGAAAGATAAATATCGTTTATTACTGTTAGGAAAGTCGATTAGAAAAAACTACCCCTTTTACCCCACAATTTGTAACCCGTACGGTCGGCGGCGCGGCGCTCGGCCCGACACGCATAAAAACTCATGAGCTGCTCCGGCACGCTTGTATGGAATGCGCTTTTCCTTGAACATTTCTTAGTCTAGGAATTAATACTAAAGAAAAAACGTTTTTAATTAAACTTTTATCTAGACCCGTTTTAGAGTTTAATTATGTGTTCAAATCGCGAAAGTTTAAAGTGTTATAAAAACGTTTTTAATTTCAATTAGTTACGGAACATTCTTCTGTGCATCTTATATTAAGCTCTATCTCTTACATGTTACTTAATTTTAGAAAATGTTCTAATTCTTTCAGTTTTCTTTTGTTTTGAAAGACTTTTAACAGTTTACATGTTAAAATACCGTACTATAGAAACCCAACATCATAATTAGAAAAATACATTAATTTCGAGCACGACATCACACGCTCTATATATTTAGGTATATGAAGCGTATGTTGTCGATAACAATAACACAACTTGAAATCTTTTGTGGATATTGACAGAAAAAATACCAGGATGACACTAATGACTCTATAAGATTTTTAAAATCAATGTTTCGTTAAACTTACGTAAAAGAAAAACATATGCGAATAGTGATAACTAATTAAATTTACAATGATTTGTTCTTAATAATAAATATTATTGCGATCGGTGAACAGTAATTACTTTTTTACTATCCTTCAAAGGCGAAGATTTGTAATTGGCTTTACATACATATATCCGTATTTGTAGTAATTGGTTGTTAATCTTCCTAATAAAATAAAATAAAATATTTCTGTAACATTAGTTTGAAAATTTAGTGCGTCTATTTTATCTCACAAGTGCAAAGAAAACATGGAATGGAATGTTTTCGTTAAGATACAGTAAATTCTACACAAACCTACCAAAGTTTCATTCCATACTTACTTAGCTGCTCGGAAAAAAACTGTTACAGTTACATATAACGCTTTTCCATAATAATAGAATCATTATCGAAAACAGAAGAGCGGGCAGCTGATTTATTGGACGATAATGGTCGCTGTCATAAATAGCTTTTTTCTAATCAACTTTTTATTTTTAGAGCACGCGCGCACCCGGCCTCGCTCAGCTTTTTATTAATGCACTACCACATTATGTATGCACATTCACTTTTTCAACTGCTTTTTAACCCATTATGAAGAAACTAAAGCTAACAAAAAACAAGTCACCTTTTGTCCTAATCGAAAGGAATTTGATTAATTAAACATTTGACAGAAAAGTGACGGTTAAGGCAGTTTTTTCTTGTTTTTAAAATTAGTTTTTTGTAATTGTTATTATTTACTTATTTCTTGACTTGGTCCGAATGGAAAATTTGCCTTTTTCCATTCGGACCATATATCCAAAACATCGCGACAAGTGATGGCTCTGTTTCGGCTTTAAATATAAAAACAACATTTTTAAACTATAGAATACCTTCGCTAAACAAACAAACAAAATGTCAATAATGACATTTTATTCAACCCATAATCGATTATAGTATAGGGTAGTGAATTCAATAAAAAGCGCGATGGAAACTGTAAAGAAAGATTGAATGCATGTCACTAACATATGTTGGTCGACCTTGACAAATGCACGCGAGTGGAATCGCAATGTGTGTCCGCGACCACGACCGACTATAGTGTTATGGTCCCGAGTGTTCCGTAAATTCGCAAGTCGATACCGAAACCAATACCCTGCACACGCGTCATTTCCTCTCTCATAAAGACTTAAAACGACTTAAAAATTCAGCGATTCCCCGTTGAAAAAAAGAGTTAATATTGATCGTACATTTCGTGGGGTGCAGCGGCCGGCTGAGTCACCCCACGGTTTTTTACTCACCCTAAGTTATATTTTTTGTAAAGCCCCCCCCAAACCCCCCCGGCCCGCTTTAAAGGATGAGTAGTCTCTATGGAAACGGCTCGATCTAATTTATAGACGGGAGAAAGTACGGATTGCTTAATTAAGAATTTAAAATGTGTCTACTAAGTAATTAATTACAAATTTTCAGTGAGCCGCCGTGGAGCTCGCGATAAGAATATTCTTCTCTTTTTATTCCAGCAATAAATCCTCCTTTTCGGCTGTAGAGCTATTAAGAATTTAATTAAACGTGATTCGCTGATAGCGATTATCTATGTTATATGACTTGTAAAACTTAGTGAAGCATTTTAAACTTAAAGAATACTTCGAAAATCATGTAAAAAAATTTAATATCACTTCATCGTCCGTGGTCTAGTGGCGAAGGGCGACAATATCTTGATCCGGAGATTATAACTCAAATGGGGAAAAATTGTTAACTTTTTAAATAATAGGTCTTTACCTATGTAATTGCCGTTTTTCATACAATATTTTTGGAAAACTGAATTTTCCATACTAACGTTTTTTGGATTTTTCTCGGCAATGCGAAATTAAAATTTAGCAAAACTTTGTGGGAAGGTTTGGATAATATTAAGTTAATTTTCATCATACTTACTCGTACTTTATTGAAAGTTGTAACTGTAACAACGGTACAGCAAAAATAAGCAATGAAACGAGCTATATTTGAGCTTCTTTTTCAGCAAATAAATCTAAAGTAAATATGTATTAATTTGATAAAATATCTCCGTTATATGGCCAAGGTTTTGAATAAAAAACCATTTTAGTAATAGCTGTTCAATCAAATAAATTATGAATAAAATAAAGCTTGAAAAAAAATCGGCAATTTCATAGGTAAAGACCTATTATTTCATACAATCATCTAATATATATATATATATGTATTTTATTTTATTCAAATTACTTGAATGTCAGAAAAGAAAGATGGTTCCGTGTTGATCCCCATAACTCTGAAAGTTGTCGTAAGTTAAACCACGTCTACGGCGGACGTCAGCAACCTACTTGAAGGCTAAAAGCTCTACCAGTAGGGTTACCTTGGTCAGTTTCAATTGCTGTTTAACAATCACAAGAAAAAGGAAGGAAAGATACATTTTAACCTAAACAACATTCTGTCTAAGGTTTGTCAGTTATTTTGGGCATAATTATTGGGCATAATTTACATACATACCTTTGTCCCATTGGGGTAGGCAGAGAACACAAATTACCACCTGCTACGTTCCAAACACACCTCTTTCGCTTCCTTTACATTCATAATGCGCTTCACACACTCTCGTTGTATTCAAGTACTACTAATACTGCCTTTTCTCAGTACATCAAAATGGGCATTTCTGAAAAAAAAAATCATAGATGTTTTAATTACTGACGTTGTGCCTAGTTTTTTAAACCAAAATAGTTCGATGTTATTTAAAGAGATTCAGGTCATCCACAGTTGAGATTTTCTAAATCATTAATCCCTACTTCCCTACTAGTATTATAAATGCGAAAGTAGCTGTATGTTTGTCTTTCACGCTTAAACTACTAAACCGATTTCAATAAAATTTGAAACAGATATAAAATAGGGCTTAGGATAGGACATGGCTACCTTTCATTGCTAAAAAATGTCTTGAAGGAGTTAAAATAGGGTCATCGCCATCCTAAGTTGCATGGAAGTTAGTCATTGTCGAAGATAAAACCGTGAAACTTTATATTTAGGCACTTTTGTTATAGTGATTTTAAAATTTCGACCTGTGTGAAGACGAATAAGTATCTTAAAAAAATAAAAGCAGCCACTAACTATAACTAAGTAACTATTCCACTCAGACGAAGTCGCGGGCAAAAGCTAGTATTAAATATTTCAAATCTTCAATCTGCCGTTGCTGTATTAGTTAACATGACGTATTATGCATACGTAAGGGTTATACCGGCACCCCAGGCGAGGCGAGCGTGGGGGCACGCGTTCAAAAGCTGTGGGTCACTGCAGCGGCAGTTGGCACCATTGCGTGGGGTAGAGCGCCCGCTACGGTACTCCTGCGCAGCTTTTGGTGAGATTTTTTTGATATTCTTGCATGAATCCTGTTTGTCTATAATTTTTATTATGTTAATTTCATTTTGTATTGTTTATTTTCCAACCGCAATTACTCAGCAGCTCTAGCACGATAACGACAAACTCGCGCTCGGCTCACGCTGAAACTTCACTTTGATTGCGCGAGGGTCCCGCGCAAAGGCTTGCTCGCCCTATGGCGCTGTCAATGTTGACATTTTGACATAGGACCGCGGTGTTGTCGCGGCGCTGTCACTGTCGTACTCGGCCTGTAGAACGTATATTCCACTAATCAATAGCGTCTCAATGTCGTTTGAATGATTTATCCGTTCAGGTGGCAACATTGAGAACTATCGAAACCTCGTACATTTGATGACAGCTACATTGACTGAGGGCGCCACCGATAACTGAATGTTAAGTTGTTAAGTACTTTTAACGTACAGTTGGCGGTGGCGCTGGCAGGCCTAGTACGATAGTGACAGCGCCGCGACAACACCGCGGTCCTATGTCAAAATGTCAACATTGACAACGCCATAGGGCGAGCAAGCCTTTGCGCGGGACCCTCGCGCAATCAAAGTGAAGTTTCAGCGTGAGCCGAGCGCGGGTTTGTCGTTATCGTGCTAGAGCTGCTGATCGATGAAGTGGTCACCATTGTCATTCCACCGCCATTGAGCACCATCTAATCATTTGTTAGTGAAATAGATGCCCATGACAAAAGTAGACTATGGTCTTTCCAAAATCGACCCGCACGATAAATTGTATTGTAATTCATTCAAACTTGCCGATGATATTTTATTCAGCTGTAATTTAATTTTAGTAACATTACTTTTGCAAAAACAATTTTTCGGAAAAGAAAAATGTTTGGCACAAAACAACATCACTTTAAAAGTATAATTTTTTAAATTTTTCATATAGTTTTTTTTTTAAAGGACTAAAGTAAAGTATCGTACATTGTATTTTATGTTACCATCTTTGCCTGTAACATTACAACTAATATATTTGAAGTTTGAGGAAAATAAACATATTTTCTTAGGCGTTATATTAATACTAAGCATAGTAACATCAGCGAATCCGTATTCTAAGACTAACATCGATTCCTGCGATTGCTGATCATAATAATTAGATCTTGTGGGTTAGGCAAAAAAAAACAATGGCGACAATGCTGCCTAATGAGCCATAAAGAAGAAAACGATACGTCGAGCAAGGCGTAGACAAAAAAGGGCGAGGCGGGGGTGAAGACGCGGCGCGGGGGGACGCGAGGAAATGGCGGGAGAGCTAAATTAATTTGCGCGCTCCCGCCAAACAAAGGCACGCTAATGGAACGCACCGAATGGAAAAAATGCCACCGTCCGCTCTCTGGCGACTTATTTTTTTTCCAAACACAGCCTTTGACTTTCCCAAATGAATAACATTACACCAGTCGAAGTCTCCAACGCTTTGTGTCGATTTAATGAGCAGGAACGACCGATACTCCCGAGCACTGCCGTTAATTGTTTACTCAAAACTTTGCTTGTTTTAATTACTCCGAGCGGAAAGTTCTGATAAAGAAATTGTAATATTTATTCAACATAAACGTCGCCAAATTTTCGCTGACAATAATGAGAAACAAAAGTTATCATTATCAATGAAAACAAAATGTCAAGGAATTGTTTTGCGAAATTTGTATTTCAATTTCCAAAATAATGTTTTGTCCACTGTTCGGATTTCATTAAAATACGTCAAAAAGTTTATTTTGAATTTGTTGTAATAAAAAAAAAATGACCACACAAAAAAATTACAAATTGTTAAATTTCCAACGTAGTTTATTGTGTAGCTACTTCGTAGCACTCGTAGCAGATTGCTACGAATTGAATAAGTTCATGTCTAATTTTAATTTCCACATTATTTATAGCACTATCGATAATAGCTGATAGTTTCAGGGCGAGTCACTGACTGGCTATTTGATTTATAATTATGCAAAGCGGTGATATATCTTCATAACTACAAATGCTAGTAATATTTCTTTGATAGTGAAAGCGGTTATTTGATTGTCTGGGCTGGATTCGGATTGATTGGCGGTGATAATGAGGAATCGTATGGGGTCAAATAAAGGTGTCTGATATCTGTGTGAAGGTTGAATTATCCCAGCTGCGTCAGGCCTGTCGGAAACAATGAGCGATGCTTATCAGGACGCACCTACCCGCGGCCATTTTGTCACCATGAAATTAATGCTCCACCATTACTCCAGCGCGATTTATACCCGCCCAATTAAAAGTTCCGAGCGCTGAAGACTCTAAATTAGTAGAATTCGCTCGCATTTATCAAGACATCAATGTTGCTACGCGCCTCGCGAAACTTCCCAAATTTAAATTAGAGACGATTTTTACAGCTACCTCCCGGGGGTGGGGGGTGCTACCCTTTCCTTATAACGAGGAAGGCCTCATGCATTTTTATGTGCTTCTTTTTTCGCCGGCGTTTTAAACAAGGGGGTGAGCGTGGGGTGCTTAGGGGGTGAACTTTTTTATTCGCGTCTTGATAAGTTAGGGTTGAAATTAGACGTTCGAGTTTCGCCCGCGGAATTCATAATGACGAAAATTAATAAGTTTTCTTTTGAGGGTCCTTCGAACTACGCGCGTTTTGCATACGTATGGCTGTTTATGTTTCTTCTGAGTCGAGAGTACCTACAGCTCACGCACTTTTGAATTTTTAATAATTAAGTAGGCATGTACTTTTGATATCGAAGAAAAATCGTTTTAAAGTATGGCTGGTGGCATAATACTGGTGCATCTAGGAAAAAAAAATCTCATTTCTATGCTAGGGCTTTAAGAATCCGAGATGCCTATTCAATAAAATAAATAAATATCTCAATAAATTGAGATAGATATTTATTTATTTATAATTATAATTCCCGATGCAAAAAGAGGGGTGTTATAAGTTTAACATGATCCTTGTGTCTGTCTGCGACATCGTAGCTACTAAAACTGACGGATTTAGATGAGATTTTTTTGTTTGAAAACTGACGTCATCGAGATGGTTTTAAGACATTTCTTAGTCATTGAGATTTTTAAAACACAACTTTTAATTTAAGTGTTATTTTCATTGTAATCTTAGGATGCTCTTGTAGAGGGCCGTTAAATCAAAAATTGTGGGATGTAGGTCTGCCACTTATGTATTAAATTTTTGTAAATTAAGATTGAGTTAGAAAAGGTATTCAGTATGTCTAACATAATCTTAACATCGTACTCGTATATGGGCCGGTAAAAAAAAATCTTAACAATATTCTTTGCTACCTCAAGAAAGTTAAAGATATTTCGCAAAAAATGAACGGAAATGTGTGAAATGTTTTATAATTTAGTGTTTCGTGTACGTGAAAGTATAAAACAAAACGTAAGATTTCTATTAGAGTTTGCTACGTGATGTATAAAGATAAATATAATCTCTGTACAGACCCGTAACATGTTGTTTACACACATTAACTAAACGACATAGACAGCCGTCACACCGTATTGTAGGTGGACGGGCGATGTCTACCGATGCCAGGCACGGTTGGCTAGCTGGGAACAGACGCACTTGTTGAGCTCACGTGAGACCAGGGCCCCGATTCTGTAACTGAAGTTGTATGTCGATGGAATGGTCGCCATTGTATCCGTTCAGGTGGCGAAATTAAGATCTATCCAAATGTCATACATATAATGACGGCTGCTTTGACTGGTGGCGCCACAGTCAACTGAATTTTCATTTTCAGTTGCTAGGTAGTTTGCAACTTTAGCTACGTTCGGTTGGCGGTGGCGCTGCTGGTCAAGGTGGTTGTCTCCAAGTATATGACAATTAAATAAGTAGTTCTCAATTTCACCACCTTAACAGATAAAATGACCTCCATTCCATCGACACAAAATTTAAGTTATCGTGTCGACTAATTAAATAAACTACGACATAAAGAACTATAGATAAAAAGTACTTATGCCCACCGAAAAAATAAATAAATAAATAAAAAAGTGTTCTGTAAGTGATACTGGTTCAGGATTTTGAATATAGCTAGGAAGTTTTTTTTCACCCTGTATATATCTCTGCTTCTGTATGCAATTTCCGTTTTTTAACGGATATTATCTGCAAAAATGTAGATAAAAAAAATCCCATGTTAGAGAAGGCTTTTAATTGCCCATAGAACATATGGTGTGGGTAGTAGGTGTAAATACAGTGGAAGTAACGTGTTGAGACAATACACTTACGCTTAGATTTAGATAACATACGGAAAGCGGACACATGAGCTATGCTACTCGAACTCAAATATCTTAAATAAACTAGTGCTGACTTTTGTCATTACCACTAAATGAAATCGGCGGTATTTTGTAGTTAATCTACACTAATAATATAAAGAGGAACGATTTTTACTTTTGTTTGTTTGTTAACGAATAAACTCAAAACTACTGAACCGATTTCGAAAACTATTTCACTAATAGAAAGCTCTTTCACCATTAGAAAGCTCTCTTATCAGTCAGCCGGTGACATAGGGTACATAATTTTCCCGAAGTCCCAGGCAAGAATCTAGTAGACAACTATATTTCAAGACCACACTCTGTAAGGTAGAAAAAAAACAGGTCTAATTAGTTGTGTACCTTATATAAACGACTCTTGCTATAAAAATGTTCATAATACAATTCAAACAAGATAGAGGAAAAGGGTACACAACTAATCTGTGCCGTAGGAATTAAACTACATCCTACATACAATAACTATCACCTTAGGCGTACTACTTCCTAAATTGACCACTTTCGGATCTCTACATCAGAATGGTTTTACTTCTGAAATCACATGTATAGTATAACAATTTATTTTACCAAATATGTTATGTGATAAGATTGAATCCAAACCGTGCATTATGTAGTGAAACCGTGATAGAAAGTGTATTTTTTTGATAGTTTATAAATGTAATAATCAATTTAAAAACTTTTTTTTCAATGTATTAATATTCCATGAAGTATTGTGAGACTGTTGAACGAAGTCTTAAGGGAAAGCTATAAACCGTTTAAACGGTTTTGTGGGTATGTTATAAATTATTTATTTACAATACAATATACTTTATTGCAAAATTTGAAAAGAAATACAATGATGAGACAATTACAAATAATTTTACAAAAGGTACAATATAGGCGACCTTATCGCTTCAAGCGATTTTTTCCAGGTAACCTTTGGGTATGAAAAGTCGCATAGTGAAATCAAAAGCGGGCGCAATATATAAACATAAACAATATATATTAAAAAATATATAAACATATATATATATATATATATATATACATATAATATCAATACAGTAATTGTTTACCTTATATAATAGTCGAATAAAAAAAAACTTCAGTGTTCAGTGACTTCAATTAACAACTCACATGTGCAATTGTAGAGTTTGTCAAGATAAACTCAATATCTAATGCCAACTGTGTTTATAAAGTTTGTCTTTGTTTGATGTATTGAAACAGTGAATAAAGGTACAGCTATAGATTCCTGTCAGTGTTTGTTTTCCATTTCGACACGGTCCTGAAAGATCGCGGCCGTGAAAGTGTAATAGGTGAGCACATGGGGACACTTGTTGAGCGCCCGAGCTCGTGTGGGGCGCGCCTCACGCACACATGCACACACAGCCTGGAGAGACTAGTTCCATCACCCGGCCGCGCGTGACTCGACTCGCAATCGACGACCGTGTTAAACATCCACTTCAAACTGATTTTTCGTACAAATCTTGGCCCATATTACAGGAGGAAACTCAAGTTTTGATGTAAACTTAATATTGATTGTCTCTTTCACTCACTATCCAAATGAGCAAGATGAGTGCTACTTAAGTATAGATCACAGTCTGAGTCGCGTTCTGTTATACGGATCTGAGTATGCCCACATTATATATCAGTAAATTATTAGTAAAACATTGAAATAACGACAATTACGATTCCATCTTTAATAAGAAAAAGTAAACTGAAACTCCGTAAATGCTTGTAAAGACTCTCATTAATGACGAATTAACTCCAAATTTATGAGTGGTATATTTTATCAAAGTTATAAATTGGAAGGAATCAACGAAGAGACGAAGTCAGATTCTTGCAATTATGAGAATAAAAGAAAGTCATTAGCCCAATCAATCTGCGAGTGGACGGGAGGGGGGCGGGGGTAGGTACTCGGTACTCCGAGAGCGCGCATTTTAATTCGCGTCTAATAACATCGTTAACAACGTACATTAAAACAAAACAAACAGAGCGCGGGGCGCGGGCGGGCGCCATCCTTCCTCGAATCCGTGTCATTAATTTACGTAATGCGTAGGTACGCGCTATCCCCAAATATTTAAGAAGCCTCCGTCCGGGAGCGCCTGCTCCTCCACTATCCCCCTCCCCCATACCGCCGCGCCACCCCGCCCGCTGAGAATTATGGCGGCCGCCTTGTAATTATATTTTTTAATTTATCTTCCTTAGCGAATACAATGGAGGCGCCACCCCGCCACCGGAGCGCTTCCTTCTCATGCTGAATATTGTATTAGGCCGCTGAAAAAAGGAAAGAAAGCTTTAATTACAAGCGAGAGCGCGGCCGACATTACGCGTTAAATATTTGATGTTGTCTCTTTCTGGTCCCCGTCCCGCCCCCTGCGCTGTCCTGTCGTCAATAATTAAAACACCTATTAACTCATTCCTCTTCGGCTGACCCCTCATTACTCACCCAGTAAAAAAAGCTTCCCACCTAGCCTTACTTACCACAAGGTAATGAAACCTCTATCAAGCGGGTGTAATACGTGCTATTTCTTATGTCGGGTCACGAGTATAGAGTACTACACCACATCTATACGTCCCGTCATGGTATCACGTCACACCAAAATGCTTAAATTAATTAATTGGAGTTTTATGAACCCGTGTAATTGTGTACTACCAATACTTAACGGATTTTCTAGGTCTCTAAAGGCAGCAATACACGCGATACCTTCAGTTTAATTAAATCTTTGTCACAATGTTGGATTAATATTGTACAGGATTTTTTAGGTACACGGTTAGGTATTTTTATCAGTGTTTAAAAATACCTATCTTAATTGTTTAAAAAAATATCTATTAAATATTCAATATGAGCTAAGATATTGTGAACTTAATTTGAGCTAAAGTTGCGTAATTAGGTAATAGTTAACAACACAAAAATAATCATAATACGTCTCTCTACAAGAAGATGTACAGAAATTAATTTATATTGTTGAATACACATTTATTGCTGAAATTGTGGGACTCTACAATTTAATTAAATATCACACACTTGTATTGTAGGTCCCATAAGACATAAAACAAATTGTAATACAAAAAATATGTTTATTTTTTGTCGCTTAAAGGCCCACACCAAGATTTTCCCTTGTGTTGTGAACAACACAGAAACACATCTAGTTATCCATCTACATCCTCGACCACATCTTCACCCCTAGGCTAGATTGTGGTCAAGAGCAAACCCATTCGTTATAAAAAAAAACTTTAGAACAAACACCTGTTTGCTTTGACTTGACCGGAAATCGAACTACGAAGAGTCTTTCGTAGTACTATAACTTAGAACTATTGTAATTTAATCAGTAATCCGTAAAGAATAAAAAGTGCTTCGGTATAATAGAAGAGTGGTACTACACACCTATCGCGGGCGTGCGCGCGGATGCGGGTGATTTATCGGCACCAACACGCTAAATGAAGGCGGATTCCGCGCGGACTGTGCAACAGTACTTAGCCCACGAGACAAAGTAACCCCCCATCCACCCACTGAAAAACGTCTCTAATATTCTTTTAGAAACGGTGGCATTTACGGGCTATATTTTATCCCGAATTTGCATACGCTCCTTTTTTTCGTACCCGTCCTCTATTTTATGGGTGAGTATTTTTTCATCCGGGGGTTAAGATACAAAAGGGTAAAGCGCGGGAGCTCGCTCCGATAATTAAATTGCATCGTGGAGTGCGAGATAAAGCAAAAAGTGCGCCCCACAAGCCGCACCGGCATCGGCACTCACACGCCGGCGACAAAGTATCCTCACCACACAATGAACAGTTTTTGCACGAGGACTTCTGACACGTTTATTGTTTCACAATACATTTAACTTGACAATTAAACTGCTGTTCGATGCCTCATCTACATATAACGCTCGTAGCGATTTTCTGACTTTATGGACAAAATTAAACATCAGGATGGTATTGTGATTTCGAGAGGGATGTTTAGATCGTTTGAAACATTGTAGGCATTGATGTTGGCATACAGCATAAAAACGTTAGATACCTAGGTTTTTAAACTGTATGCATTAATTAAAGAGTAGGTAATCTTTGTGTCTTTTTGATTAGATGAAATTAAGAATTAAATACTAATTAAGTAGGAAATTTTCTATGTCCTGGCAGTTACGATAATAATTTAACTAACAAATTAGGAGAAATCTTACCCTGCTCTAAGTCAAATTACCATAATTGCTAATCAAATGTTGTAGGAGTAGCCGTGGCGTTTCTTCGCTCTAATTACAAATTCTAATTTGCTCTCTTGTTCCACGGGCCTTTTGAATTTGTAAATTATTGCCCTTCAGCCTATCAAATGAATACGTATCTTCAAGTATTACTAGAAAATTTGTCCTATTTAAAATTACAATTTAGAAGAGATACATTTATTTGTACCTATAAGTAGGCTCGAGTAAATAACAAGATTATTAAAGTAATAAACAACATTCAAAGAAATTAATATACACCAGTTGAACACTGTAAAAGCTTTCATAATATATATATATATAAAATCTGTGGTAAATTTGTTTGAAGTCGTACAAAGACGTTTTCTAAAAGGAAAAATTCTTTAAAAAACTTAATAACATTAAATCGGTACACACGAAAAACGTTTTCAGTATTGAAGTGCGACGTAGCACGCGGTTTTAATTCTCTCACAAGTCTACTTATAACTTCTGTTCCAATTAAAAGCGCGCGACAGCTTTGAGAAGCGGAGTGAAGCGAAGTACAGATAAGTAGATGGGGAAATGTGCTCGTGTTTACGGAAACCTCCTCCGGCAAATATTATCGCGAGACGCGGCGATCAAATATTCAGGCGGCGCGCGGCGGCGGCGGCGCGGCGCGGGACGCAACCCTCTCCAAGTTTCAAGCCCTTCCCTTTGCACGCCCTACACTAATTACGTTTAGAGTTCTTAAGCGAAATTACTTAGGCCCCTCGCCACCCGCGCCCCGCCGCCTCGCGACCCCCTTCCGGAAATGAGGCGCGCTGGAAAAACAAGAAAGAGGAAAGCGTTATATAAGGTCGCTGTCTCTACGAACGTCCAAAATCTGGGCAATCTCTAAAAGATGTTGATGTAATGATTTTTTTCTTCATTTTCGCGAGCGTTCTCTGTTCATGAGCGGTTGCTAAGTGAAAAGCAATTAAAGCACGGGCGAGTGATCTCCCCCCTCTGCCCACCCGTCCGGGGCCGGCTCCCCCTTCTCAAGCCTCACTCGATCAACAAAAAAAGAAATTATAATAAACACGATAATATTGGTGCATTTAACGATCATAAGCGTCTTATTTCGAATGTTTTGATTGTAATGCTCGACAAGGTACTTATTTACAAAAACACTCTTATTTTTAATAAAAATTTCCCTTTAAATGTTTGCTGATACTCTGTTATGAGCATGTATATTTATTTCTAAATGAGTAATTTATATCGGGCGTTATTCGGTCTACCTATCACTAGCTGGATAACGATTAATTGTTTGAAAATGAAAATGAACCACCAGAAAAAAAGCTTACGACAACTTGCCAATAAGCCTCACATCATATTACCTATACAAAGTCCCCCGCCGCCTCTGTCTGTCTGTTTGTCTAAACGCAATAAACTCAAAAAATACTGAACGGATTTTCATACCGTTTTCACCAATGGATGAAGCGATTGAAGAGGAATGTTTCTGTGTATGGTTATTTCCCAAAATTTCCACGGGAACGAAGTCCCGCGGGGAGGGGCTAGTTGTAAAATAAAATGTACAACAAATAAGTGCAAATGCAAGGCTGCAGGAAAACTCTGCACTGCAATCAAAGTTTTACGCCCAAATAAATTTTGCCTAATAGGCCTACATAATAGGATTTTTTTGCCGCAATTGATGTAATCCCAAAAATTACATTAATTGCGGAAAAAAAATCTTCTCTAAGATTGTTTTTCTTCTCTCTATATATATTGGCCTACAAATTAATTAATTAATTTTGATGACATCATACGCAATTTATGAAAGTTCAATTTTTATACGCCTTTTGTGAACTACTGAATAAACAATTTCAATATTCGTTATTTATAACTGTACCAATTATTGTTGCCAAAAATACTTTAAGTACTTAAGGTACCTATGTTTATTAGTAAACATATTTATGTTTTCCTTTTGTATGTTTTTACTAAACAAAAGCTGTGATGCCCTTGTGGATTTTAATTTCGTTATTGTTATTCTAAGCATTCCGTAATTTATTTCAATTATACCATTATTCAAACAATACCCAAAATCTTTGGTTATTCTAAGTACACCCGGGTTAACCTAGGTTTACTCAATCTTCTAGTATAACACGTAACATATACATATACACCAATAAGTAAGTACTTAATTTTTTTCAATAGTTAAATAGAAATAATACAAAATTTTACGAGTGATGGGGGGATATGGGGATATGCCACATAATAATGACTCCTGGGTTTACTTCAGAAGGTACACTATCCCATTTTACCAGAGTTTGTGACCACCCTTCCTACCAGGGGCTTTACTCTGTACTACCTATGATCGACATTTAGAAGCGACAAATGTCAGTACATCTCTGTGCGCTATACAGATGACAGTGACAGGTAGTGACAATTATCGGCCGTCCGTTGATCGTAGATACACGGAGTAGAGCCCCAGAGACGGACGATGTGACTGAACGTGTGCCTGGTGTTCTATGAGTCCCTTTGACACTTACTTTCAAATCAAAGCAAAGTGACTTTGATTATGCTTGAGGTAGCAAGTTTGCATTGAAACTACAGACGTATAAAGGGAAACCTAGTGTTCATTTCCATTTAATTGGAAAGTGCTGCAACTATTACATCATATAAGTGCAACAGAACTAAAATGTAGCACTTAAACCCTCGCGCGATGTCTGCATACCCGTGGCTGATCAAATTTCACCTTAGATTTGAAAGTCATCCCAGTTGAAAAATTAAAAAAATGAAAAAATATTTAATACCAGAAACATTTGTAACAAAAAAGTATTACCTCGGTCCCCACACTAGGCAAGCCTGTATCGTGGGGTCCCGTACAAAGCATTACATAGCTTTTAAGGCACGTGTCACCAGGAATTTACAGCAATCACAGCAGTGCATTAATTAGTAAACGCTCCATCATCGACCACAGCTATATCCTCCAGTCACAGATGTGCGCTAAGAAACAAACAAAAAACAGATAGAAAAGAATTCTCAATCACTAATTTTAACTAGCTATAAACGCTAAACACTCAAAGGCTCACACTAAGGTTTTCCCTTTTGTCATGGATCCCTCGGAACATACATAAAGCTTCGATCAACTATAAAGAACTAGATACACAATCCACAACAAAAAAGTTCCCTCGCTAAATGATCACCCACTTGACGTTTTGGGTTGTCTTTTCGTTTAGTAGCATTCGTTCGTTCCGAAAGTAAGCATGCCTCAGTGCGCAGTGAAAAATTGTAAAAATCACACCTCCAGAACATTAAAAGAATATGGAATGACATTTTTTAAATAAGTAGTTTTGTAATTATCATATGTGAATTGAAATTATCTTGGTATTTGGCCAAGAAAAGGTTATAAAACATTTTTTTAGTTTAATTTAATAACATTCGGCGAGAGTATAACCCTTTAAATTGAATAGACACTAGCGGAACTTACAAATCCATACCGTTGTATTTCAACATCATTTGTTCGGGTTATGCAGTGACTCTGTTCTAAAACAAATAGAGACGCTTTTTTTTTAAATTGTTTTTTTTTTTTCATTTTCATCTGTGTTATAAAATTTAAGTGTAAAGAGTATATATATTAATTCTGTTTTCTATACTTACATTAAAGGTATTATGGCAAAACCATTAATCATATAAAATTGAATTAATAAAAAATTTAACGTGCGTGACGTTTACAAACAAAGTTTTATTGGATTTTTAGTTTTCCTAGAGATCCTGTGCGATGTGGACAGTGGACATACGTGGTCGCACGTAAAAGATGTGAAGATTTTTTCTAGCCGTCGCAAAGTAGTGTCTTTTGCTCCAAGCATTTTTTAGAAAGTGACTCGTATGTCATTACAAAAGGAGTCAAAAGGTTACACAAAACAGCTGCACCTCAACTAGTATGTACCTTTTTATCACTTTTGATTTGGAGTTTCTTGTATTGAATAAAATAAAAAAAATATATTTCATCTTCAGGACAAAGATGATGACAGCGAAGAAGACAAATGTTTTTTTTTTTTGAGTTAGTTGCTTTTTTTTAAATAAATTATTACTTGTACTTAAATATCTATTCAGTTTCATAGCTAATTTCCTCTCTTAAATCTCAATAGGTCATTTCTGTTCAAAAAATTATACTAAGTTTTAAATAAGCAAAACATAATATATGTGTAATCGGGAAAGACACAGTTCTTTTCTTTTTTTATAAGTTATTTCATATTTCATACAAAAATAAGCATAGAATATTAGGTTTATAAGCAATAATTAAGAAGAATAACGGCGGCTGTGATTATCAATTGTAATGTATATTAATCGTCGGTTAATTTGAAATGAATGTGATTTTTTTAATAATAAAAGACCATAAAAACTAACATAAAAGTAAACGGCTGAACCAATTTTGATAAATCATATCTGAAATCCAGCGCAAGAAGAAGCTTTCGAATAAAATAAACTGCACCATTAACATCATCAGTTTAAGAGCTATGATGCTCCTATACATACACAACACAATCAGGGGTTAAAAAGAAAACCACACCATTTCGTAGCATTTTGAATTTGTTAAAAAGTTTGTACGAAGATTTTATATGTGAAATCGACCCAACTAATATATTTTTAAAATTAACAAAGGCAACTCCACTCCTCCCATGTTCTACGTGACAGCCAGTGTCATCAAATTGTCTTACGTTATCCTTTGTTCAAAACCCAAAGTGGTATTTTACAAATTAAACAGATTTTATTTTCGACCTTATAATATTACGTTAAGGTTTAAATTAGATTAAAATGTTTGACACTTTAGAACTTTTTCATAATACATGAAGTGTTATACAACTATCTAAGTGCGTATTGTAGTTAGGACACTTTTAAATTTCATTTTGTATGGGACTGTGTATCTAGTTTTCTATAGTTGATCGAAGACATAAAGACATACAAATCACCCACGACCCGAGAACAAAAATCTGCTTTGTACACAAATGTTTGCCCCGACTGGGAAAGGAACCTAGGACCCGTCGATCAAGAGGTAGCGCCGCTACCACTCGACCAAACCGACCGTTCTATTACTTTGTGTTCTATTTATCGTTTTAGTCACGTCTTTTCTATTTTATTTATTTACTTTTCTTTTAACGCAAAGAACACACCATGTTCTGATTTATGAAAAAATGACTAGGTATAGAGATAATGAGCGGCCCCGAAGCCGTCACCGGCAGCCGAGCCGGTGCTCCGCCGCGTTTCCGCACCTTTCATGTGCCAGCGCAGTTTAATTTCCTAATTCCCCAACATTCGCCAGAAACAAGACATCTTTACCGACTTTATCATCCAATCGGAAGCAGCGCCAGCCGAGGTTCGTACAACAACGCCAGATAATTTCCTGCTCAACTAAATTACTTTCAAGATGAAATGGATTTGTAATGTTTGGTGTTGTCATTTATTTACTTCGTATGGAGCGAGCGTTGATGACATTAATTTACATAATATTCAATTCCGAACTTCCTCGTTACATCATTCTAAATCACATGCAACAAAGCGTCTTCCATATGCGAATCATGTCGATGACATTTTATTGTTGTATCGTCACTGTAATTATTTGGTAGATATAATATCATCGACATGATCATATTTCTGCCAACGATGTTTTCACAAATATTATACTCTCAATTTCAAAAATCGTGCTCCTTTCTTGTTTTATTCACAGTATTTCTGCAATTTACGGCCGCAGACAGCAGTTAATTTTTTAATTTGTTTTGTTGGCGAAGACGGCTACCAACGGCTTAAATTAGGCGCAGGAATAACGTCGCGAAATTACAAAACAGGAGAGGGAAACTTGCGGCTGTTTAATGAGATTTAAATAATTAATGAGCGTGCAAAATTGGTTTCTTTTTTCAGCGACGGTAGTGCTGCTTGGGGCTGGATGAAAAACAAGCCATAATTGCGACCCCGTCCGCCAGCACGACAAGGCAACTCCGTTTTATCAAAATATTACGAGGGAGCTCTCGTCTTGATCATAATTCATAAATAAAAAGTTTAATTGCTATGTAATAAATCTTGTTACGATAGCAATTAAAACTTTTAAGTGTTGTTAGAATTGGTGATGAGGAGACTGAGCAATTATACCTGCGTATCGATGCCTATCTATCTAAATAAGGCTATGTCTACGTGTCAACGCGAACACGTCTTTTTCTACCAAGATTAATAAAGTAGAACAGAAACAGGAGGATTACTGTTGAAAGTGTATGTAAGAATAATTTTGTCTGTTGTTTTTGTTTAAACTCTTCTTTTTGATATAGGCAATTAAATACTAATATTTACTTTCCATATGCTATTGAAGAGGATATGAAAGAGTTCAGTACGTCGTTTTATACGATCAGACGCAGTAAGTGTACTTGAGATGCACAGGGTAATTAATAAGTATAATGCAACTAAAACAGTTTTGAAATAATGCACGATGTTGAATTCTAAAACAAAAAACCTTATATGAAAATAATAATAATTCTATAAAATGTGTACTTACCTCTATTTACGCCGTTGTGATATTCAAGAATATTTCGTCACTTTGTTGTCCTGTGAACATAATCGAATTGAACGTTACTTCATCTAAAAAACCTAATGTTATCTCTATCTTTTCAGATTCTTTTCATACAATTGACTGAACTAAGATATAATCTGCACTCACCCTTGATTGACAGACAGCCAGCCGTTTTACCTATTTTCACATAGAATTTACATAAAGTAACGTTTTCTCGTCCGATTCAATGGCAAAACCGTTACATTTGAATTCCACATGATTGACCATCAAACGATTAAAATTCTGGAAAGTAACTTTTTGTCTAAAAATGCGTATTTTCAATTCGTTGACTTCATTATATGGCAGTCATTTTATCGCGAAATCTTGGGTGGAGAAGGAACAATATGTTTGTAAGGTTGTTCCTGTATATTCAAATGACTGTGATTGACATCTCACTAGGCGGTCACCGGGCCTACGCTGGGCCTCAGTTCGTCTGTTCCCTACTCGCTCCCATATCGGCCATTGTTACCCTGACCGCGATCAAAGCGATTGCGATCAAATAGAAAAACTATTTAAATTATATTCAAACCGCTCCAAAAGTTGTTTTTAACGGTTTCGCTCCTGATTTTTGGGAATTTCCGTTAAGAATTTCGACGTAGACGTGTGGGTTTGTAGAGGTATGAATACTCTTATTTTTTCGATGCTACGTTATAATCTCAACGGACAAATGGTGAAGTAAGGCGTGAGAAACTATTTTAAAAATAAAAATGAACCTCCCAATTATTGAGTCACGTTTATTGCAGTACAAGTTATCATAAGTGCTCGTAAGTAGTCATAACTCGTCGCGATACCGTAATCTGTGCGGTGCAGATGTTAGTTGGCGCTCGTGCCGCGGAGGGGAGCTGCACTATTGTTGGCTGTTCACAAAAAACACTCCCGTCTTGTTTACCTCACTTTTTACCTTTTTTAAACTTCTGTTTAACTTTTTATGAGTATTTTTGTCGCGCGCGCTTCCACCGGCTTTACAACTATCTCATTGAAGCGTGCACGCACCTATTGTATCCGTTCGAGGCTACGTAATTCATTTTTAATGTTTAGTTAAATGGAGATAATCGGCAGAATCGAGCCCTCTTCTTCATAGCTCAATTTGTTGTCTATCAATTAAATAAATAAGTTTTATTTTTAAAAGATTAATATGAAGTTGGAATCTGTCAAAGACATAATAAAAACGACATAATTTTTTGTAAAATGTGTATTGTAAAAGTAGCAAAGAATGATTTATGGAAATAATGAACATAAAAGCAAGTAATTATTTATGTATTAACCTAAGTATTAATAACTCAATAGTCATTAGAAAGTTAGGAACACGTCCACTATTTAAAAACCTTAGATTTTTCATTGATGTGTGGTCGATGCTACAGTCAAGAGCACATTAAATTTTAACAATTGTCACGACGAAACAAGATGGACTTTAAAGCTTGATAAACTCTTGACCTTTCTCAAACTAATACTGGAATTTTCGCAACATAGAAAATTTAGTTTACTTACAATAATTATAAAACAAAATAAATAAATAATTTATAACGAGAACTGTTCCTTACTTTTAATTATAATATAAGATAACATCTTCAATAAGTGGAATATTTTAGAAGTGCAAGCCCTTCATAAAAAATCAGACAATCTTAGATCGATATTTATTTATTTTGCGAAATAAATGCAGTTAAATCAAACGAAAAATATTCAGAGGAATATAGCCTTTGCTAATTCTAAACCCAAGATCGGAAGCTAAGTCGGAATAATGGGAGCTAACATTATCAAAACTATGGACATGGCCGCTTAATTCAAGAATAGCGCTAGAAGTTTAGGAAAATAAAATTTTTAGAATAATTGTAGAATGTTTTTGAAACAATTTAACTGAATTTCGCCACCAGTACTTGAGTTTTGTTTTTACATTGAGTCTATGAAAAATATTACACAGTCTTTATATAAGTAGAACTAAATCATTAAATATTGAATAAACAATTTCAGCCGTAACATTTTTTAACCTATTTAACTGATGGCATTGAGATTTAAATATAATTTATAAAATGTGCTATGTACTCTCGATAATAAATAAATATATTTCAACTTGAATTGACTAGTAAGTAATTAAATTTTCAAATTTTCAATTGCATTTTCAAATTTTTTCCTGGGAAACTGTCATATCCACGTTATGATAACATTTAGGCCCGTATTTCAGAAGGCGACCCAAGTCTTGATTTATACTTAAGTATTGATTGTCTCTTTCTCTCACTATCAAAATTACAAAGACGACTGCTACTTACTTACAGGTCCGTATTACAGAACGCGACTCAGATTCTGATCTATACTTAAGTAGCAGTTGTCTTTGTCATTCTGATAGTGAGATAAAGAGACAATCAATACTTAAGTATAGATCAAGACTTGAGTTTCCTTCTATAATACGAGCCACAGAGTCTGAGTCGCGTTCTGTACGGACCTTAAATTCTTTGATTCCAACCACAGGTAATTAAATAACTTCCAATGTTTATGCTAACATTATTATCGCATTAGCAAGTGTTAAGTGCTGCTAAGTACTCGTTGTACTTCTTTTCTTGTGCTTGTTGCAGTTTCTGTAGTTTCTTCACGAGGCCTTTGCTGAGCTCCTTGCCTTCGTGGTCATGTGTGGGCAGACCCTATGGGAGAAAAGATGTAGTGGTAAAGGAAAATATATCTTATAGAGACATCCTAAGTCAATTAAATTTACTACATACAAAGGCGCTTTCGGACATCTCATAGTCAAAATCAAAATTGATTCATGTAGACAAAAAAGATAGTTAAAAAATCAAACTAACGTCAAAGTGCAACTAAAATATCTGAACTATATTTTGCAGAAACTGAACCATAAAGTTTAATTGAAGGCGACGAGACAAAGAGACAAAATAAGTAAAAAATATGGTGTATGGGACTGCTTAGCAAAAACTGAAACCTTGAATTTAGACCATGCATCGTTCTGAATGATTTCTACTGGAATTTTCCTCGGGAAAACTTCATGAGTTTTTAAATATTTTTTGCTTCAAAATTAAATTATTTGTTGAAAATCACTAAATTTTGCAATAAAAACAACAATAACAGCGTACAACATGAAAACCGCCAACGTACAGAGGCCAGCGCATCAGGTTACTACATTTTCGTTGCACAGCACAGTATGCAGGCGTGTGGTAACCAGATCTGCGGCCCTCCGTACATCGCATTCTGATAGCGGCACGGCGCGGCGGCGTGAGTGTTACATTGCGTGCCAAAGTAGGTAAATAACTAAAATTCCTTGACGTTTGACGTTTTCGGGGAAAAAAACACTTGTAGCTGATCGAGTTAATGATAGATTTCACTATTTGGGTATTTGATAAGCTGTCCCTACACCCTATATATATATATATTTTAATATTGTGAATTGATGCATTAAACATAGTATTATGTAGGTAGTTGCTTTTGAGTACACAATACAACTACCTTGAAAACCACTGAATCGATTTTAATGAAACTCTAAGAGTTAATTCTACTAATATTATAAATGCAAAAGTTTGTGTAGCTGGATGGATGTTTGTTACTCCTTCACGCATAAACTACTGGACCGATTTTTATGAAACTTTGCAGTAATATAGACATCAGAATGACACATATGCTACATTTATTATTCCAAATTCCCACGGGAACGAAGTCCCGAGTGGAAAGCTGCATTAGTTAAATCTGTTTAATGGTTTCGAAGAACCTTACCTTTTCATCGAACATGGAATATTTATCAATCTCCTTCTTAAACATCTCTGTAGGTGGTATCTTCTTCTGTTCTTCTTTCAGCCGCTGTGCTTGTAGAAGTTCCTGTTTCTTTCTCTGTTTCTCTGCCTCAGCTCGTTTCTTTTCCTCCCGCTCTTTCGCTAGTTCTTCTTTGCTTACTAGCTTGACGACTGTGCGGTCTAAATAGGAATGATAAATATGTTGTTAAAATTTTCTCGGATATTTTAAAATGTTTGGAATTATTATAGCAGGTTTTTGTCACGACTTTCGTCCTTTCTTATCGTAATGGTATAACCAAGTGTGTGGCGAACTTGACTAACCCTGGTGTCGGAGCTTTCAAGCCGCCAAATAGCCTGACTTGATTTGATGACTATAGTCAATCGACAACAGTCCGGACCGATGGCTTAACATGCACTGATCAGTGACCACCATGATCACAGAAGAAAACATTCGAATTTTCAGAAATTCTAGATAATTCCTTACCTGGCCTGCACAGAACTTTACCCTTTGAGTTACCAGGGTCTAGCCTGTGCGATGATGAGTCTGTGATTCAGGGGTTTTTTTAAAGAGTGACTTCAAATTAGTCGGTGAAACTATAGGGGGTGATTCCTCCATTAAACTGAACTATTTTTTCGACCTTCCATATAAAGACAACTCAGCTAATCGCTCATATTTATGGCGACCCGAAAACTTTTTTTTTTTCATTTTTTGACAAATGTTCCCTAGGGAGAGACAAGTTTCGTGGGCTGATTCACGTCTTCTTGAAAGCCACCGGTTACTTACCTGATTTGTCTTCGAGCCGCACCCCTAATTCCGGCAGTACGTGGTCCCGCAGCTGGTCACACAGCCGCAGCACGTCGTCCCCCCGGCCCGCGCGCGCCGCCCCGCGCACCGCCGCGCGGAACGTACTAAGCGCCTCTAAGTATGGCATCACTGTGCTCTCCAACTAGTTACAAAACAAATTATAGTCACTAAGGCTCTTTACAATATCGTGCGGATTTCATCACGCACGCGGGATTGCCCCGCATGCGTGACACCCGCAAGTGTCTTTTCGATATAAGTATTTATTGTAATGCGTGGTTCCACATGCGCAATCTACGCATTGCAAATATTTGCGTTGCGGGTGTCACGCATGCGGGGCGATCCCGCGTGCGTGATGAAATCCGCACGATGTTAAAAACAGCCTACCCTTTTTTATTTGCCTAAACATTTTTTATACTAGTGTACATTCTCAGTGGATTATAGTCTAGAATCAAAATGTATTGAGTCATAAATTTTTGTAATATTATTTACCTTTTTCTTACTTTTTACGATACATTTAAAACAAAAAATAAGCTTTCTGTCAAATATATTTTTAAAATAACAACTGAGATTTTTTAATGGCTCGGAATAACCTGGTTTAAGTTATGGAAATAAATGGCTAAACCACGTTATTCCGAGCCTTTAAAAAATATCATTTTTTAGTGCTTTTAGTTTTAGTAACTTATACTCTATTGTTTATTAAAAATTAATTATGTCACTTTCTGTCTTGTTGGCGTAAACAAAGTCGGCATTACAATTAAAAAACACAGAACAATCATCAGTGTTTTTTGTTGTGACGTCCAATGTAATAAATCATTTTCCATTCTAATCTGATTAAAATAAGGTTAGATAAGAAATGCATTTAAAAAACCTAAAATAAAAATTCACTTACGCAAACATTATCCGTGCCAGGAACAGGGAATCCGATGCCTCCTCTGGGCCCTTCAACGGCCCCGAAAATATGCAGCACGTCCGTGACGTATCTAGCAGCAGCGACCAGCAGCGGCGAGTGACGTGGCGGCGCGCCGCGCAGGTACACGTGCACTGCGCCCACTAGCTCGCGGAGCGCGTCTATGGCGCCGCGGGTGTCTATGTTGTCTGTGGTACAGTAGAACACAAAAAGTTTTATATCTCTGGTCAGGAGGTCTTTGGCGGGAACTCGGCGTGAGCGGTTGCTTTGTCAATTGAATTTTCGTTTTCTGCGTGAAAAAGTTGTTTAATGTGTAATAGTGATAGTGTATTATGCAGTAAATTGACTAAAATTCGTGTAGTGATGAAAAATTCAAGTGATAACAGTGTTTCTGCTCCGTTTGGTACCGAAAAAGATCCTCGCGGTTGTGCTTCTCGCCGCCAGTTTTCGTAAAACAGACGCTATCCGGTTTTACGCAGAACATGAGAAGCTTAGGGCTTAGGTTAAGTTGAAGAAAGAAGATTTTTCACTGAAGACATGGCTGTATGGACATAGTTTCCTTTGCCTGTCCCGAAAGGGATAAATTTAACAAAAAAATATATCTCTGGTCAGTTTAAAATCTCAATCCAAACAAACTTCCATTCAAAAGTCTTCCATGCTGGACTGGGAGTGAAAGAAAAACGTAGAATGTGCCAGCTGCCTACTCTTCCCAGATATATACAGTAAAAGTCTTTAAGTGGGATAAGAGGGTTTTGCTGTATAATGGGCGAAAGGGTGACTATTATACAACATGATCCATCTGATAACCCTCACAATTTGTGTCAAACGTGGCATCTAGGTGTTCTAGAACTAGTAATGCTCTGCCTACCCCATTACGGATTATAGGCGTAAGCGTATTAATGAATGAATGATCCAAACAAACCCACGTGCTAGTAGCCAAAAATCATCCCTGGCCCCTGTTTTTCGCCTTCGACAAAACTGTATCTATAACTGTCATCTGTCACCATCATCATATTACAGCCCTTGTACACTTTTGGTTATTTATATGTTTGTATTGTATTTTTGTCTTTCCTTTTAAGTATGCAATAATGTATTTATCTAGCTATCTGTGTAGTGTAAGGGTCAGCTAACAACGCGACGCGACGCGACGCGACGTTGCGGATAGAGCCGCTCAAGATTGAACTTTATTTATTACAAGTGAGAATTTAGAATACGTCGCACCACGCACATGACGCCGAACATTTCACAATGAAATGTTCGGCGTCATGTAATAAATAAAGTTCAATTTTGAATAGCTCTATTCGCAACGTCGCGTCGCGTTGCGGTGTGAGCTGACCCTAAGAAAGAGATGCACTGAGCTTTTCGGACGTTCAATATCGAGTGGAGTGGTGAGGAACTGCAGAATACGGAGCCAGTTCACTAAGAATTCAACCTACGGTTAAACCACAGTTAAAAGCTAATCAGACAAAATCTCAAAAAACGAAAATGACATTGTCAAATCTCTGGTTAGTTGATAATCGTTGGTTGAATATTTGGTGAAAATTGGCTCAAGATTGAAAGGTGAAAAGATCTTCCTTCCCTATGTATTTAATATTATTACTTTGTTATAATCACGTAGACACAAGTCGGGCCCATTAACTCACGCAGCTCGTCTATAGCATCACGGGGAATGCGAAATCCAAATTTAACAAAATTTTGCGGGAAGGTTTGGACCACATTAAGTAAATTTTCATCATACTTAGTTTATTGAAAGTTGTAATTGAAACATAGGCACAGCAAAAATAAGCAATGAACCGGGTAATAGATGAAACAAGCTTTATTTAAGTTTAAATTTCAGTAAATAAATCCAAAGTAAACATTTATTAATTTTACTAAAAATCTCCGTTATATGACCAGGTTTTTAAACAAAAAACCATTTTAGTAAAAGCTGTTCAGTTAAATAAAGCTTGAGAACAAATCGGCAATTTCATAGGTAAAGACCTATTATCAAGAAATGAAATATAAACTATCCATAGTTAAGAAAACACCGAAGCCACTCGGGCCGATGTCTAAGGCATGTGACTCACCACATATGGCAGCGTGCACTAGTTCCCTGGCCGCGCTGAGTTTGCTGTACAGTTGCTGCTCCTCTGCCGCCCACGAGCCGCCGCAGCCCTCCTCGTACCCGCAGCGTAACGCATCCTTCACTGTTAGGAAGAATTCCTGGAAAAACAATCGGTTTGGAATGTCAGTTTGGTGTAGAAAGCAGCAATGAACTGATTTGAATCTAAATCAGTTTTCAACCCAATATTCTTTGTTTGCAATCAAGTGAACGAATGAATAAATTATTTGTTGCACACGTAAACAAAACAAAAACAGGAGGAAATACTAAAATAACACACGTGCTATAATGTATGATTTACATTATTATTTAACACACATACCTTAATTTGTTGTTTCATAGAACTATACTTATTTTGACTTAGTTACGCTCAGTTGCAGAAAAGTCCATTAATGCTACTTTAAATATAATGTCACTTATCGTCTTATTGCCGTAAATAAGGACGAAATTACATTTAAAGGAGCATTAAGTTTATTTACCGTTTAGCAACTGAGTAATAATAAATCTAAACAAATCTAAACAAGTTAGCAAGACATTCCATTAGTCCAAAAAACGTTGCCTTATGGTCTTTCTGAACTATACGATTCATTTTTCCACGCAAATACTAGAAAGTCAGAGTTACTACACGCGTGTACAGTGTAACGGCTCCATTGTAAGCGCTGTTTATACACAAGCGACGTGGCGCGGCAGTCAAAGCAACGTAAAATGAATCTTTAAATGAAGCGTAAAATGAAGCTGTTTTTCGTCCGTCGTTCCATCTTCAGGCGGCGGATGTCTCTTCGTGCTACTATTTTCGGCAAAAAAACCTTTGCTCTGTAGCTATTAAGATTCATTTTACGTTACTTTGATCGCCGCGCTACGCCGCTTGTGTATAAACAGCGCTTACAAAGTGAGTTCTGTTGTTGTGGAACTTACATTAAACAACTTCTCAGTCTGTATAGCCATTTCCATGGTATTATCAGAATAGTCCAATGTTTCCTTCCATCCGTGTAGTAAGAAGGCCAATCGGAGTTGTCTAGCCGTATGTCTCTGTAAGGCGTCAGAGATTGTGACGAAATTCTTTAACGACTTGGACATTTTGCAACCCGCGATGGTGAGGTGACCCGTGTGGAGGAAGTAGTTTACCCAGCCTGGTTGGTCGTAATGAGCCTGTAAAAACACAAATCGGTAAGGAATTTATAGGTAAAGAAAAATATGAATATTCAGTGCGAAAACAAATTGGTAGTGAAAAGTGTTTTTAACTGACTTAAAAAAAATAGGAGGTTCTATGTTCGACTGTATTTAAATGTATGTTCACCGATTTCTCCACCAAATTTGTACTCCAAAGGTTGTGCCATTGTCACTTAGGTCCGTATTACAGAACACGACTCAGACTCTGATCTATACTTGAGTAGCAGTCGTCTTTGTTATTTTGAGAGTGAGAGAAAGAGACAATCAATACTTAAGTATAGATCAAAACTTGAGTCTCCTAGGGCGACCCTCAAACTTAATGGGCACTTATAATGTTTCTCATAAATACTTTCTATTAGGGATCGTTCAACAATTACGTGATCATTTTTGGCCGTTTTTTTAACCCCCCCCATATGTAATCACAGCATAATCTTTTGTTTTTAACCCCCCCCCCCTCGGCCTTGATTACATAATCTTCGTCCGTGCTTAAAATGTAATGTTTGCTGTTTATTATTGGGTCTTAATAAATGACCTAGGAATAAGCTTGTGGCGAGACACAACCCAGTCGTGGTGGGAAGCTGTATTCGGTACTCCATGCTCATCAGGTAGCGGCGCCTGCTTGTTTAAATTGGCTTTTTCTTTAGCTAACAAGTTATGAAATGATGACGTAATCATGGATTCTCTCCCCCCCCCCCTCCCCCCAAATAATCAGATGTATATACAAGCACCCGACCCCCCCCCCCTTCCGGTGATCACGTAATTGTTGAATGATCCCTTATTTACAATAAAGGGAAATAAACTTTTTGGTAGTTGTTATTTGTAGCATACTGGGTGCTTGGCTCAGCCATGTCAGTACATATGGCCGAGCCAAGCAGCCAGACTAACTTCAATGTTGCTACTGTACGAGGAGTGATCAAAAAGTAGTGATAATGACCCACTTGTACAATTCATAATTTACTCATTCATACCAATAATTAAAGATCATTTAATTACGAGGTTAGATACAAAAAATTAAGTCTTAATTTTAAGAAACATAGAAACCGTGTCTAGTTGTTTGACGAATTCCGACGTAAAATATCATTATGGAGAAAAACGAAGTGCGAGCCGTTATCAAATACCTCAGTTTTAAAAGTTAACGACGCAAGAGATCCATCGTGATTTAGTGGAGACTTTAGGTGAGTCTGCTCCACCATATTCTACTGTGGCAAGATGGTCACCTCAATTCAAGACTGGAAGAACATCGACAGAAGATGAGCACCGCTCGGGCCGGCCATCGACGTCAGTTACGCAGTAAAAAATTGAAAAAGTCGAAAAGATTGTTCTAGACGATCGTCGTGTTATAGTGCGTTATTTAGTCCAGGAAACTGGCATTTTATATGGCAGTGTTCAATCAAAATTAAAAGATTATCTGAGTATGAGAAAAGCCTCGGCACGTTGGGAACCCAGAATGTTAACAGAAGATCGGAAGAAAACCAGACTCAATCTTTCAAGGTGCTGGTTGGACAGATTTCATGTGGATCCTAACAATTTTTTGGCTCGATTTGTCACTATGGATGAAACATGGGTTCACCATTTTGATCCAGAAACAAAACAACAATCTTTACAGTGGAAAAGACCGTCGTCACCAACTCCAAGGAAATTTCGAACCACAGCATCGGCAGGCAAAGTCATGGCCTCAATTTTTTGGGATTCCGAAGGAATATTATTAATTAATTATCTTGAGAAGGGACATACAATAACAGGCGTTTGCTATGCATCTTCAATAGCTAAATTGAGAGAGGCTATAAAAGAGAAAAGACATGTCAAACTCAGAAAAGGCATTTTGTTTCATCAGGACAACGCGCCGGTTCACACTTCTGCTGTTGCACTGGATGCCATTCAACAAGCTGGGTTCGAATTAGTGGATCACCCACCTTATTCGCTGGACCTGGCCCCCAGTGATTTTTATCTCTTTCCCAAACTAATAGAATACTTGCGTGGTAATAGATATGCCGATGATAATGAAGTGATAGAGGCCGTGGAAGGGTTTTTGGAAGGCCAAGAGAAATCATTTTTTTTTAAAGGGTTAAAAATGTTGGAGAAACGCTGGACTCGGTGTGTAGATAGAGAAGGAGACTATGTTGAACAACAAATTTTTGTTATTTAAAAAATATATTATTTTCTGTTTCATTATCACTACTTTTTGATCACTCCTCGTACATAGTGTCGGTATACAAAACTTCTATAAAATTGCGAAACCCCAAGTTTTTACTCACTCAAGACACTCACTGATTCATATAAATATAAGGGTATTTATATTATTTTAACAAGCCTTAGTCATTAATTTTCATTTATTGGCATCCATAACAAATTAGTGTGTCAGATAATAATTAGCACACCTAGCACAAATACATTTAAAATCCAGGTACTTACGTTATAATTTAATTTTTAGAAAGTAATTTTAAATAATCTAATAAAATATAGGTAGTCATTGATATTTTGCAAATTTTTAGAAAATTATGACGTTAATTTGTAAAATGACCAAAACTCACTTCACTTTGCGCCAACTCATTGTCATGGTGCGGGAACTTAAGATCCACGCCTCCAGTGTGGATATCAAGCTTGGGCCCGCAGACATCCGAGGCCATAGCGGAGCACTCGATGTGCCAGCCGGGCCGGCCGGCGCCCCACGGGGACTGCCACGACGGCTCGCCTGCCTTACTACGCTTCCATAGCGCGAAGTCGTTAGGGGAACGCTTTTCTGCTGTATCGTCAGTTAAGTCGCCTAGAAAATGCAATAGCAGCGTTGGATATAAATCAACAATCACTTAGGTACCTTGTTCTCACTCCTGACTACTAAATGGTACAAAGGCATGGATATCACATCTGTGGAAGTATATAACACACAAAAAACGACTGAATCAATTTTAATGAAGCACTTAACTAATTTTAAGTAGCCTAGGAGGGCTTACTGTTTGTAATCTATCAGAGGGGTTAAGCAAAAATGGTCCAAGGTAATTTTAATTTGAACCATAAGCCAGCTGGTTATAAAACCAGCTGACAAGAAAGGGTGGATACTTATTTTTTATTTATTAAAAATGGGTTCGCTCTTGACCACAATCTAGCTTAGGGCAAAGATGTGGTCGAGGATGTAGCGAGCTCACCCAGAAGAAGCCTATTTACTCGCACTTTGAAGATCTTTGGGTTGTAGAACTCGGAAATACAGACGCCGGCAGGGAATTCCACTCCCTGGCAGTGCGCAATATAAAAGATGAAGAATAGCGCTCAGTACGTATCCGGGGGATCTCGACAAGATAAGGGTGGTACCCCGCAGTGCGTCTGGACGTCCGATAGAAAAAAGGGGCAGGCGGAATGAGCTCATGTAGCCTCTGAGCACACTCTCCGAAGAGTACATCCTATAAAAAACACATAGGCAAGCTACTTTGCGTCTATGAGCTAGGCTTTGTAGCTTATCCTTAACCAGCTTTTTATCACCAATAAGCCTCCTGGCTCTGCGATCCACCGAGTCCAGAGCGGCTAGTTGGTATTTGGCCGAACCATCCCAAAGGTGGCTACAATACTCCATGCACGATCGGACCTGCGCCTTATAAAGGGTAAGAAGTTGATCCGGCGTGAAGTATCGCTTAACCTTGTTAATTGAGGGAACATAATGCACATGGGACTCTGCACCTTGGTGGTTGAACATTGTAACATCCCCAGCTTATACATTAAGACAGTCATTAAAAAGAAAAGAAATAACTAACAAATATTAAGTTCTAATGTACACACAGCAGCACATTAGGCTATACATGTTGACCTTGACGTCGCCCTTATCTCGCTTGTAATAATGTCGGCTTTCGTACTGCAAATGGGTAGCCTAACGTGCTGCTGTCTGTACGTCGCATTTTAATAGTGGCGCGGCGCGCTCGTTGCTTTGCAGTACTTCGCGTAGCGCCAAATCGTTTCCGGGAAAGAAATTACTTGTAGCTGATCACAGTTATGGATATATTCCACCATTTGAGTATTTGCTAAGCTGTTCCTCACACCCATTATTATAATAGGCCTTTACCTATGAAATTGCCGATGTTTTCTCAACCTTTATTTTGTTCATAATTTATTTGATTGAACAGCTGTTATTTAAATTGTTTTTTATTTAAAAACATGGCCTTAAACAAGTATTTTACTGATGATATGTACTCAATAATTTATTTCAAAAGTAGGGTTATGTTTGTTTTAGCAAAACTTCTGGTTTGGGGGTGTACTTATAATAATTAATGTTTTCTGTTAAATATTGTTACTCAAAATCTCATATATATATTTTGAGTAAAATAAATTTATTTTTACTTTGGACTTATTTACTAAAAAAGAAGCTTACATATAGCTCATTTCATCTGTTGCCCTTTTCATTGCTTATTTTTGCTGTACCTTTGTTACAATTACAACTTTCAATAAACTAAGTACATATGATGAAAATTAACTTAATATTGTCCAAACCTTCCCACAAAATTTTATTTATTTTGGATTTCGTATTCCCGAGAAACCAAAAAACGTTAGTTTGACAAATTCAGTTTTCCAAAAATACTGTATGAAAAACGGCAATTTCATAGGTAAAGACCTATTATTATTATTTTTAATATTATATGTAAAACTCAAGGTTATATTTATTGTATTTTCTTACCTTCTCCCTCTTGTAAAGACTTTGTATCACCATAAGCTTCAGGGACTAGTCTAGCGTAGTGATGTTTCTCCCTGCCATCAAATTCACTAACGCTAAAGTAAACAGATCCATTGGACTCATATGCTAAACCATTGTCTATAATCTTCTGTATATACGTAATGATTTGTGGTATATATTCACTAACTCTTGTTAATACATCTGGAGGTAATACCTGTAAGTAATTATGGTAATGTGATAAAAGTAGAGTAGATATTGGTTAGTAATCAAAATGTTTATGTTTGCTGCAACATAAAGACATTAAAAGTGGATAGTTAAAAGTGCTATTAAAATACCTATGATTTATAGTAGGTACTTGTGTATGAATAGGCAGGGCCCAGCACATCAAGTTACTACATATTTACATAGGTATAGTGTATTTTATGCTATTATGATAAGAAAGGTTACAGTCATGGGCAAAAACCTAATTGTAGATATAAAAATAAATAAATAATGCCACATACTAAAATTCCAAAAACTGTACACATATTTATTGGCTTTGACTTAAGCATGAACCAAAAAAACATCTATTTTTTACAAAAATGTAAGCCAAGCAGTCATCAATTATTTTCGTACTTACATTCAAGGCTTTCATATCTTTATGGAACTCATTCTCCCAATATCTTGGTAGTGATGTGAATATTGCATTATCAGTCACTGTGTTACCATATTTACTATCTAGCCACTCAGATATAGGGTCTTTGGCAGACTTCAGGAGATCACACTTTGATTTTATAATTCTACCCTCATCTTTTGATTCCACCGCTGCTTTTAACTCTTGGACTGCTAGTGCCACCCTATAGTAAAAAAAATAGTTGGGTTTCATAGAACAGTTCACAAAATAAGAGAACTCTACACGAAGTTAATTTCAATTAGGTTCATTATTGTTAAGTCACATTATATATATGCTCCTAAGGATGTACAACAATGTTATTTTCAATGTTAAGTTTTTTATTTTTTTATTAATATACATTTTCTGTTTTTCATAGGTTTTTTGTCATTATAAGTGTGTAAGTATTACTAAGGCTATTAATGTATAATCCATTCTTGTCTTAAGAAATAAGTAATTTTTAACAAAAATAACTTTGGAATTTTTAAATGTACTTAGTCCAAATCTGTTGAACGCTCAATGTAAATTGCTAATTTGTTAATAAGATGCTAATTTAGCATTATACTTACTTGTCAAGCATTTTCTGCATGGCGTTCTTTTTATCTGGGTCACCAGTGTCTTTAACAACATTTTCATAGTAACTCACTACAGATGTTGCATCATCTACAATATCATTTAGAGTCTTTTGTTCCTTTGTGTATTTCTCATACAAGTGGTTTTGTCTAGCTCTTTTTATAATTTTGTCATCAATATCAGTTATGTTCATTACATACAGAATATCATACCCAAAGTAATTGCTCATCACTCGCCTTAATATATCAAAGGATATGTATGACCTGAAAATAATAATATATACATTACAATAATTAATAGAGAAATGTAATTTTTGAGCATAGGTAGGTGTATACATTTATATCGAAAATCTATGATGGACATTTAATTTTCACCAGGCCCCCTCTGATAAATAACCCTAGATATGCCAATGTTTTTGAGTCAGATATGATTGTGTGTTTGATTATCACTTATGGTATTTTCCAGAATAACCAGAAGACCCACCAGACCCTCTATTATCCTCGTTTTACTTCTGACAGGGTGACATGAAACAAAATTCAATAGTATAGCAGCCCCCATATGTAGCATGTTCAAATTCTTGTAGATGAATTACTCAACTCGTAATGCTATCTACTGAACTTTTATTAGCACAATATGTTTATAAAATAATTAAGGTTACCTGGCATGTCCCATATGGGCTGCATCATACACAGTAGGTCCGCAACTGTACCAGTTTATTCGGTTCCCGCTATTGCATACAAATTCCTCCTTCTGACGTGTCAGGCTATTAAACACTTTCAAAACTGGTCTCTTCTCCGCATCCGGTGGCGACCAACTAGGCAGACTTCTCTTAGACATTGTACTCCAATAATTTGTAAAGAAAACTTTAAAAACTTACAAAACTCTTATAACCTAAAACACAAAAGTACATCTCACTGATAATACATTATGTATAGATTTATTATGAATGAATTAAGTTCTATGCGCAGCGTTTGAGACTAAAAACTAACCGAAATATCCATTTATATAATATAATTCAAAGAATTTACACTTGAAAAATAACCTCACTGCCTCATTCATGAATTTTTTGACGTGGATAACAGTCGGTCGGTGTCGGTCGACAACATGTCCAAAAAAAGAAATGCTATTGCTATCCTCTGCTTTTGTATGAGTTAAAAGAGATAGATGAATATAGCACAGACATGACAGATGGTTAAGATGCGTTCACCGTTTATATTGTCAAGTCGAAAACGAAAACGAACGTGTATAGGCCCTTTTCAATAGAATTTTTCACAGTGTCTATATTCATTTCATTTTAGCAAATGTAATTTAAGTGGGTTAAAAAGAGACAACAATAGATTAACAAGGTCTGCTCGTAATCAGCTGTGGGTGTTGTTATGTACAGCTATAAATACATACATACATACGCAGTATCTACCAACTACTTTGTACAATTTACTAACATTCTTGTGTATTTTATAGTGTTTAGACCCTAAATTTCAGTGTAATTTCAGCCATGAGTGCTCTCTTTGTTTGTAAATGCCTTAACGTATCGTTAGAAAGTGAAAAAATTGAAGATAACATCGATATTGATAAACTGGAGCTAACACCGACCGAACAAAGGGATATTTTTTTCAGCGAGGTACGGTGCCGTGGGTAAACATGTATTGACCTTGACTTTTATGAGGGGCTGATGTTTCTAATAAAAAATAAATGAATCGAAACGATTTAGATGTGTTCGAGCTATGATATAACTGCTTGGAGTTGATATCACGTATATCTGTACAATGCAGTTCTGTGTAGTAGTATATGTACCCACTTATTTACGTTCGTTCTCGTTTTAAGGTTATTTCTGTACTCCACTGCGCTAGCGGCAATGGTTTCTATTTATCTAGCCACGATTCAGTGTTTATATCAACACTCAAGTGTATAGAGTACTTACTAAAAATTTCATCATTTACCTACTTTAGTACCTAGATCAAAAGTTTCGACCTATAAGAAGCTGGACAGACCCTAAACTTTGTACTGAACTACATTTATTGACTTTTTTTACTTTGTCACTGTATAAATGGATTAAAAGGAAATTTGAGAATGTAGCTTAGTTTTTGTTATAATTAACAGAAGCTGGTGTCATGTCTGAGCATGGGAGTGAAGATCCAAGTGGCCCAGCCATCACTGGTGGGCCAGCGAGCAGTGGGCCGATGGATACTGAACTCATGTTTAACCTGTGGACAGACCACCCATGCCATCCTAGCAGACCGGTCCGATATCTTACTTGTCCCTAAGGCTGCTGTTGTAAGTAAAAATTACATACATGGTCAATTTCTATTGAAATAATATAATGTATCAAAAATTACAAAGACAAGTCCAGATCATAGGGGTAAGCAAAGCCATGGATTGTTAATTGGTCCTCGGTCCTGGCAGAGCAGAAATAAAAGTTACCGAAGTAAAATAAATGAACTTCATATAAAGAAACTAATTTCATAAATAAAATAAAACATCCTTTTTTTGCTTTAGTCAAGTTTAAATTTTCATCTGTTAGCATGAGTCAAATGAATCACGCACTATGGCCCAATCGACAGGCTAATTTCGGAAAACGCCCGATAAACATAACAAACATAACAAGAGTCAAATGAATCATCATTAGATAAATGTTTTTGGAACCAACCAAAAAAACAAACAAGTTATAATTACTGACATAAAACGCTAACATACTCAAAGGGTAGAGTAAAGACATTACAATTTTTCTCAGTGCAATATTTTTTTTTTCCAGTCAACGTTAGAACGGGTGAACAGTTTAAAGAAATCTAAGAACTTCTCTCCAGTTTTCAATCTCCTTGTGCCAGAAGTAAGCAATGATGTGGAGATGAAGGAAAATGTGGACACAAGCAACATGATGATAGGCAGTGAAAAGAAAGGCTGGCCACCAACAAATCAGCTCATCAGCACCCTGAGTAAACAGCTCAATCAGACCCTGCAGTCACAGCTGGAGTCAGTTGAGGAGTCAGTGAGGCAATTCAGAGACCAAAAGTATGCTGAATTTGAAGCCTACAGAGAACGAGCACATAGGGATCATAAGATTTTAACAAAGTAAGTACCTACTTAATAGCAGTAAAGACTTCTGAAACTAGGACAGTTTAAATACACTTAAAATTCGTTGACTATAGATACATTATGCTTTTGAATGAATGAATGAATCATTTGTTTTTAGACTAATACAGTATTTTTCAACCGACTTGGCAGCTGGCTTGGGACTCCGCTCCGCCATGCAGGCAACTGGGTTGTACTATTCAATACAATCTTCTGATCAAAAATAATGCAGTAGTCACTTGACATGCATATAGAGATGATAGTGGCAGCTAAAGCAGTACTGTCGAGCAGTATTTCTTGATAACTATACATATATAGCAGCCAAACATTACTAAATGAAAATCCATATTTAGGGTCTTTAAATTTTTTTCCTGCCCATCTACGTCTCCACCGGGGGGCACGACTTTAAAATAGTTTGCTAAAATTAATAGAACCGGCTTGTCGCACCCCATCTTTGCAGTGTCCTATTTACCTTCTCCATACACTTATGAAGTGACTACGACACTTTTCGTGACCACAAAATGGTACTTATTTTTTATTTCGACAAATACATTAAATTCCAAAAGCTTCAAGAAGTCACTGTTAAACGACATATATGGTTTGTCTTAGTGTCTTAAAAGAATAGATTGTACTTACCAAAGCAGCATAAACCAGTTGTTTCCATGGCGGAATTGAGTCCTATTATAGTATTTGAAGTCTTTTTTATAATTGGAGACTACTACATATAAAAACATCTTAAGATTTCGATCTTTTAATTAATTGTCTGGAAATGTTGTCTATCTTTATTCTTTTACCATAATAGCATTTCAGATAGTAAAAAGAGACTTGCTGTATTATGGGGGAAAGCATTTCATCTTAACACCACTACTATAAATATAACATTCAGCCATTTTCCATTTAATTGAATATTTATACACTAATAATAATAATAATAAAAATACTTTATTTCTCCCAAATACATAATTGTACAATTTATATAGTTCTTACTATGCATTCTATTTTATGTAAGCGGGAGACAGGATTCCAAACTAGGATTCCCTGTGCTATGGTTTCCTGGCCCCCTGTCTGAAACAAGTACAGAATACAACTTAATTAGTTATGTGTGTATTTCTGTGCCATCATTGACACTCTAAACCCGTGGCATGGCATTGTAGGCTCTAAATGGATCTAAAACAAATAAATATTCTTGGACAATTCATACAGCGCAATCTAACTGGGTGATAGATAACCATAGATCGGATAATCGGATGCATATTTACCTAAACTTATTTTTTGGCTAAGAAAATATGGAGACGGCTTCTTTTTTCGGAATTGTCTTTTTCAATGTCGGGATTCGAAAAAAAACAGGGATTTTGAACTAATCGGATATAAAACAAATTACGAGTGGGTTACCTACCTATCAAATTATAATATTAATTTATAAAATTTAAAAAAAATGATATTTTTTTATATAAAATACCTAGCTACTAAGCTCCGAACATCATAATGGATATTCGCAAGCATCTGCACTTAAACTGAATTTTAAACGTCAATGCAAATATGTATTAAGTATTTGAAAGGTGAAAGAGGAAGGGTAGCATGTGCTAAAAAAAGACAAAAATACATTATTTTATTTATTAAATAAAGTAATATATACATAGTGTTTTAATAACAATCTTAACCACTATCTATCTCTATGATTTGTGTTGAACATGATGGTTTTTCGTCAGATTCCTGTGACTGTTCTTTAGTGCTAACTTTATTGACATCTAAAGAATTGCAATAAATAACAATAATTTTCTCCAAATTTTCAATAGTCTGAATCTTTTAACATTTAAGATCCATTTAAATATAGAAAATGATCTTTCCACATCTACTGATGTAAGTGGCGCAAATTTATATATACTAGCACAATTGTCTTTAGTAATTTTTTCACTTATTTCCCTTAAAACATCAAAATCGGGGTTTCTGTCCATAAGTTGTTCCATTTTGTTTATTAACGTATTATTTAAAGTTTCATTAATAGTAAATCTTACATCATCAAATATTTCAAACACTTCACTTATAGATAGGTCGCGTTTTTCCAGCTTAACAATTGAAGTATTTACAATTTCGAAATTTTCGCTTAAATAGTCTAAATCAATCTTTAAATTTGGCTTAGCTAGCACTGCCTTGGCATTTCTAATAGATATTGCTTCATTGCTATCCAAAAGAGCGACAACACTTGAAATTTTGTCTAAATGTTTGGCATAGTAAAAGGCTGCCTCCAACCATGTTCCCCACCTAGTAATAACTGGCTCTGGAGACAAGGATAAATTTGGATGTAGCTCCTTAAAAATTCGAACCCTGTTAGGGGATTTTTAAAATATTTTCTTCACATTATTAATTAAAATGTCTACATCACTATAGTTTAAACGTAAGCTAAACAAGTGATTTTTTTTAAATTGGGAAACGTGTTTTTTTAAAATTTTGCCAGCTAGTAACATATATGCTACGCTATCGGTACATAATATTAAAACATCTTGTACTTTATTTTCGAAGAGACATCCCCATAAGTTTTTTAAACATTGAATCACAAACTCTGCTACTGAGCGACCATTAACCACATCTAAAGCTTGACAGGTTAGCAAGTATATTGGTTCTGAAACATTTTCACTTAGAGGTTTTACTAAAAAGTTTACAACAAATCGACCCAGACTGTCAGTGGTTTCGTCTAACGATATCCAAATCTTGTTGTTTTGTATTTTACTTTGGATAAGTTTCATTTTACTGTCGTAAATTTCACTCAAGTACTTCTTTCTCAGCAAAGTCTCAATTGGAATGGTTCTGTCTTTGTTGTTACATTTACAAATGTATTTTTCGAAAAAATTGCGAAAACTAGGGTTTTCAACTTTTGACCATGGTATGTTGCACATAATTAGAAAATGAACCAGATCAAAATAAAAATCACTTGGCGCTGTTGCTTGAACACCACGATGTTTTTGTGACTTCAGATGCCGGTTCAAAATAGTTTTCTTTGCACTTAAACGTGTCTCACATTTTGTGCAAGTTATACTGCTAGTTGCCGGATCGTAAAACATCTCTGGGTAATTTCTTATCCATGATTGAGCTATGTCTTCTTTTTGAGTTGAATCCGCCATTATGGCTGAAAAGAAGACTATTCTTTAATTATTTTAACACTCTGTATTGTATTGCAAATACTCGTATGGACTGTTTTAGAACAAGTTGCAGAATACAATGTATAAGTGCAATACATACAATGAATTAATACATTATTTTGTAAAATACAATAATCCTTACCTTGTAAATACAAGACGCAACGCAGAGTTCCGAGATCCGTAGTACAAGTCGTCGTTTCAAGAAAAACCAAAATCCAAAACCAAATCACGATGCAAATCAGAATCCGTTGTTAAATAGCCAAATCGTTAGAAAATTGCAAAGGAACACAAAACACACCCGTACGCATGGCAAGCAAAGCGACGAATATTTTCAAGTAACTAATAGATAGATAACAAAAGACATGCATTTCCGGGGTCTCTTGCACCTACCTGCACACAAACCGGTTTTGAGAATGCCGTCTCACTCGCACAAGCAGCCAAAGTTACCTATCCGTCTCACTCGCACATTCACATAACGCTTTTTTGAACATAAATAGAATTGTAAATTCAAAACTGATATCGATCTCCATTTATTTTTCGATACATTCCATAATAGTTAAAATCTAAACGTTAGTAAATGTACAGCTAAGTGCACAACAAGCTTTACAATGTTGTTCAAATATTGTTCTCAACGCAAATAATTACGGCTCCTCATTTAAAAACCTTTATTTGAGTGTGCATTCAATTATATTTATAATCAAAACGGTAACGGTATTCATCCCGAAATATCGGATTTTTTTCCATACAAGTAATGTACATACAAATAATATATTGTAATAGAAAACACTACAAACGTAATGAAAATACATTTAATTCTATATTCCGAACATTAAATGCATCAATTCCGAAATCTTTACGATAAAGAAGTGCTTTCCATACTAAGCCGCCGGTCAACTTTAGGTAAATATGCATCCGATTATCCGATCTATGTAGATAACTGATATCCTACTTACATTTATTTTTTGTAAATACATACATAGCATACATAAACGCCGAGACTCCTTACTAATACTTGAAAATACAATTTTCAAAATATTTGGGAAACAAATCTGCAAGATTCCCAACTTGAGGTATCAGGCCAGTCTATATGGGGGTCTATTTCTTTTATCAATTTATTCCATTGAGGTAATATTACTAGCGTATAGATAGAGTGGACATTGCGAACAAAAAGTGTTCTCATTACTCATAGACTAGCGCCTGCCGCCGCCGCGCAGACTAAAGGATTTGTGGTCCACGGACAAATTACAAATTAGCGATTCGCGGTGTCCACTCCAGTACGAAATACTTATATCTCAATGATTTATTCCAGTATTGTAACGCGAGCTCGCAGCAACTCGAGCAGTGACGGTTGGCGCGTAGACGCGAGCCTCGACAACGGCCCCCCCTCCCCGCAACTACCTCCCTCGCAGAGACGAAGACTGTCCTCACTCAAAGATGCCAAAAAAATCACACAAGTTATTAAGGTAAGCTAATTTATTATAATTAAAAATAGGTAATAATAAAATGGGTTAACTCTTGACCTCAATCTTGACCAAGGTCATAGATGAGGTCGACGATGGAGCGAGTTAACCCAGAAAATGCCTATAAGGCACTGGTACTCCTACGCACCAACGGAACACAGCAAGCTGTTTGGCGTCGGACTTCGGTAGAAGGGAGGGTGACGAACCAAACGGACCTTCACAAAGCCTACCACACCGCACGAGACCGTAGGACGCCACTTCAGATTCAGAATAAATTGAGGTGTCGTTGCCTGGGATGGATTAAGGAGGCAGGTTTCATTTATGTTTCCTTAGTCGCCTCTTACGACACCCACGGAAAGACATGGGGTGGTGTTCTTCTTAACCGATCACCACATGGCACCACGATAAAACTTTAATAGCGTATATCTCGGAACCATAACGTTTTAGAAAGAAGTCGTTTGAACAAATTAATCCAATCCTGTAAGTTGTTTCTCCAATCCTGTAAGTTTTACAGCTAGCAGCCATTTTGAGACAAAATCAAGAAGGAAGACGTGCTTACCTAACTCAATTCATTTTTTTAAAATGTTTATTTATATACATATGTTTGCATCAGTATGTGTATGTATGTATATATATATATGTATCTTCTAGTCTATAAAATAAATAGTTTTAATAAATATTTAGTCATGTATAATTTAATTTTTGGTTTGGGTCTCACGTACCTACATGGAACGGATTCTTATTGTTACCTTATAAGCACTTAATTTATTAGAACTATTTCATCAGTTCCGACCTATTTCAAATTTGTAAATTTCAGAGGATAACTTTAAAAAAAAAAAAGACGATAGGTATCCCTACGCCAGTGTGGGGTCTTAAGATCTTAGTGCTCCAAAATTCATCAAAATTATCATGCTCACCTGCTAGCGGTGCACCCTGCTGATCAGACGAGGCTCTGACATAATATAATCCATATAGGGTTTCCCTACCTGATTATACTCAGACATTAGCAAAATCATGAAATCGTGGACGTCATTTTTCAAAGAAGTGAATTGAGGACATTAGGTAAGATAACGTTCATGAAAAAATTTTTTAGTCGTTTTAATCCGGCATCATATATTTTTTTCAGCAAAGAAATAGAAGTTTACCACCGGACGAAGATTCGTTAGATGCGGAAGATATATTCGACTTGGAAGACACGGATTCGCGCCACATGATCTCAGACCAGGATGATTACGATTCTGATCGTAAGTATCATATACTTAAGTATTTTTTTCGCATCATTATTTTCCTGGGAGCATATGCTCTGCAGCGTTTCGCCCGAGACTTATTTCGCGTGAAAAAGTAGCCTATATCACTCTGAAGCCTTCCAACTATCCCTATGCAAGAAATCTGATTGTTCCGTCGCTTCGTTAACATGTAAAGGAAGGACAAACAAAAACTTTCACGTTATTTATTTATTTTGTAACATTGTGGCACAAACATTCACAATCTCTTATGATTATGAGTAGTTTTTTATCTTTATTGTAATCCTTCTTATTTTATTTTTGTATGTATTTATTTTGTAGATATTGTGTATATGTTTTATCTATCTGTTGCTCATAAGTTTCTATGTAGTTTTCAAAACAGGGTCTCTCTTCACCTAATATTTTTTAAAACAGCAGAAGAAAGCAACGATGACGTAATTCACATCGGGCGGGGGCGGAGCGCGGCGGTGGGTGTGGCGGGCGCGGGCGCGGGCGGCCAGTCTGCGGCCGAGCTGGCGCGCTCGCTGCCCATCAACATGCCCAAGATGGTCGGCGAGCGGGAAATACCATCCGACTTGGATGACGATGTGAGTGACTTACTGTCTCATTATTAACTAGCTTTCCGCCCACGTGGACTTTAGGTTACCGTAACATCGTATTACTTTGGCCCAAAATTTTATTTCTTTTTCTTTTTCCGGAAATATTTTTGATCCTTTTAACTAAATGTTTGTTTTAACGATGTCAGTGTATATTAAGGGGTATAATTAAAGACTGGGAATGGAAAAAGTCATCAAATTACAGTGATTTCGTGTATAATTTTTTTGACAAATTTTGGGCTAAAGTTTGACTTCAGAGACGTTTACTTTGGCCCACTGCCTATTTTGTACCTTAATCGCTTGTTTTAACGACCATGGATTAAAGTTATCACTTTCAAGTTTTTCTGTAGAAATAAAAGTACCATTTTACTTAGAAAAAAATCAACTTTTATTAAATTCTTTAAGAATTTTGAATATTAACAAATTGTTAAACATTTTTTACTTCCGTCAAAGTGCGAACTTCTTGGAAATCAACAAATCATCAATACAAAACGAGAAACATTATTAGGAACCATCTATTATGTAAACACTAACTTACTAACATCTAGAAAAATCAGTCTTAATTAAGTATAACTTTTATAGGAATCAACATACTACACTGCACAAAGGCAGTACTCTAATTAGTTTTATCGATTTCTGGCACAGAAAAGCAGCCTTTTTTTACAAATTTAGGTGGATTTATTTTCCTTAAAACATCTTCCCAAGAATACAATTGTTCATCCTTTATTAGTGGCCATCGCCAGAATTTCACCCCTTTTTTCATTGCACCCACCAGAACACCCTCCTCATTTAAAGAAAGTAATTTTCCCGGATATATCTGGTTATTCCATTTGACGAGGACATGATCATCTACTTGGAGAATATCTTTCAGGTTTGACTTGTGTCTCAATTCTAAAATGGACGCTATTGGAAGATCATCTTCACTTTTACCAGCATTTAAGCTTACATTTTCTGAGATATTTTCCAGGGCCAAAGTTAAACCAAAAGCCCGGCCAAAGTAATTCCTCCTCTTAAATTCAACATAGCTACTAAAATAACTATCTGATCCACACAATTTTACGAACCGCATAGTCCAGAACATATTTGACACACTACGTAATACAAGTGAGATGTCAAACTTACCTAAGTGTTTCAGTTCAGACAGAAGTTTGCACAGTAAAAATTTTAAGTAAAATTGACAGGTTCAAATCGAGATCCAAACGAACACTAAGCGCTTCGCTTTAGAAAATGAATCACTGTTTTACCGACAAAGCTTGATGCCATCTACCGGAAGCCGTAAGTACTTTTGCGCCATTTGCTATGAAAAAAAATGGCGCGTGATTCAAACTTTTTGATTGTCATGGGTCAAAGTTACCCCCTAGGGCCAAAGTAATACGATGTCACGGTATATCTTGCCCAGGTGTGGGATAAAATGTAGCCTATGTCCTTTCTCAAGGTCTAATCTATATTTGCACCAAATTCCATCAAAATCGGTTCAGTAGTTTAGCCGTGAAAGCGTGACAGACAGACAGAGTTAATTTCGCATTTATAAGAAGGATAGAAGGGATAGTAGGGATTTAATTAAGTATTTTTAAAACACTTACCCGCGTGAGGGATATCATTTTTAATTTTATGGTTTTTTGTACAGCACAATGCTGAGCTTGGCCCCTTTTGCTTAGGTTAATCTAGTTCTTACTTTTTAGTTTTTACTGTTAATTTAGTCATTGTATCATAGATTTAAATTTAGCAATAAACATGATTTAATTTCTTTCCCTAAAAAATGTGAGTATTTGTATAAATAATAATAGTAGATTGTTAACCGAGGGTCGAAATAATCAATTCCCGAGGTATTGAGTCCGAGTAGGAATTGATTCTTTTACCCGTGTTAAACACTCTACTTTTCATTTCGAATATGAGGAAAATAAAACTAGTTGTTTATCTAAAGATTATTACCTTTTTTTTTGAATTCCGTCACAGACACATAACAGATTAGTATCACGACAATTTATGTAGACTTTTCAAATTTTAAATATGGAACTCACTGCGTAATTGTTGCGGCTTATTCCGCTCAAAGAAGTTTGCGCTAAGTTCACACTGGCTGTTTAGAAACTCACATGGCCGCAGCATTTTTTTCAATTAGTTTTTTTTACATAAAACTCTTCACAGCTGACAGCAGTTCTATTTTTAAAGTTCATTCCGGTCCTTAGGTGGGAAGTAATTTGTATGAGGTAAGCAGCATTCCCTCCCTATGGAGGGAAGCAGCATTTTCCACCCAATAATCAGACCAAAATACATAACACTACTTTCTGAGTATGAGAAATGAAAATGGATTTGCTCTTGACCACACAATCTAGCGCAGGGACAGATATACAGGGTGTAAAAGACAGCTTAGCAAAAACTGAAACCTTGGACTCAAACATCATTTTCCAGTGGAACTTTGCCCCGGAAATTAATTTTTTTTCATGTTTTTTAATATTTTCTGCTTACATTTTGTATTATTTAATCGGATACAGTCCGTTTTGCAATAAAAAACAATCATAACAACGTAAAACACGAAAACCAGCAATGTACATCGCACTCCGATAGCAGCGCGGCGCGGGGGGATCGCGCGCGGGACGCGGTATCACGATATGTTGCGTAGCGCCAAAGTAGGACTCGCTCCATCGTCGACCTCATCTATGATCTTGGTCAAGATAGAGGTCAAGAGTTAACCCATCTCATAATAAAAAAAAAGTAGGTAAATAATGAAAACACCTTAACATGACGTTTCCGGGAAAAAAATATATTTTTTAGCTGATGGTAGTTATGGGTAGATTCCATCATTAAAGTATTTGCTAAGCTGTCTTTTACACCCTATATTGTGTGTCTTTAAATAAGTTTATGGCGCAGGACCGATCGAGGTGGAGATCTCTGGGGGAGGCCTATGTCCAGCATTTGACGTCTTGCGGCTGACATGATGATGATGAAATTAGTTTGCGAAAATTAATTAAAGATTGGAAGCAGCCCACGAAACTGAACAACTTTTCCGAAGGAACATAGGTCGAAACATGAACCATACTTGGGATATTTTCTATTATCCCAAGTATGGTCACATATTGTTTTTCACTACTCATGCTCGGAATCGATTTTTGTGTTCTAGAGCACAAAACGATCTACTATAGGCTGCACAAAATCGTAGGCTGCACAAAATCGATTTTTGTGTTTTAGAGCACAAAACGATCTACTATCTATAGGCTGCACAAAATTGATTTTTGTGTTCTAGAGCACAAAACGATCTACTATAGGCTGCACAAAATCGCATTTTGTGCTCTAGTGCACAAAGTGATCTACTCATAAATGGGTCTATAGTAAGGCATAGAAAACTCCATACAGCCAAAATAATCAGAAGTTTAAAGATAAAATTTGTTATTATATCTTATTTAATATTTCCTCGCAATCGAAGTGAAAAGCAGAGTTTATAACTCGTCCACAAAACCATTTTTATCCGAGACTTATAGCAGTCCGAGCCGAAGCACTCGTTTTGTGCACTTGTTGTAAAATCTACTATTAATCCGTCCCTCAGAATACAGATCCGTCCTTAGGAATTCTGAAAAAAATATATTTTTATCCATCCATCCATAAACTTGCGCCGGCTGGCTGCGGGAGAACGATGAAGGGACAACAAATATTAAGCAGGAAATACGTTTAATAGATTATACACTTAAACTTTTGATGTTAGTTTACAAATATATAAAAATCAGTACAATATTAGCGGGCGTGGGAACTGAAGAGTAAAAATGTCGCAAAAAGAGAATGGAGTAGGAGGATGAAGACGAGACGCATGCCGCCTCGTTACAAACTCACGCCCATAATCTCTGACAGGGTAGGCAGCATCATGTGGTTCCCATGACGTCACTTTTTACATACATTCTGAGGGTTATTAGATGAAATTGGGGTTATAACATCTTAATGCTCCAAAATCGTCATCCTCACCTGACGAGGCTCTGACGTATTACAACTCGTAAAAGGTTTTTCTACTTGATATTGACGACTTTGCCATTCTATATTTTTATCCCCCGAATAAAAATGGGTGTTTTAAGTTTGAAGTGCATACCTGTCTGTGGCGTCGTATATCCAAATGAGTGGACCGATTTCGATGCGTTTTTTTTGTCTAAAAGCTGACGTAATCGAAATGGTTCTTAGCTATATTTTATCAAAATTGGTTCAGCCGTTTAAGAGGTGAAAGCGATGAATGTCGGGAGTTATCTTCTAAATATATAAAAGGAGAAACTGACTGACTGACTGACTGACATATTAACACACAGCCTAAACGGCTAAACGTAGGCACTTGAAATTTGGAAGGGACGTAGCTTATGTACCGTAGAGGTGCACTAAGAAAGGAATTCCCGAAATTCCCACGGGAACAGAAATTAGCGGGAAAATCCTATTGTATGAAAAATCTAAACCGCTTAAGTTAGACGCTTGAAATTTGGCATGCAGGTACCTCAGAAAACTTAAAGCTTAGTTGCAACAGGATATTGCAAAATTCCCACGGGAACGGGAGTTAGCGGGGAAAAACTTTTGTATGTAAAAATCTAAATTAACACGCAAACGAAGTTGCGGGCATCAGCTAGTAATTTTCATAAAATCCTCAGAAATTTGCAAAAACACGCCATTGTGGACCCCCTTTTTAAAAAAATGGAATAGATGAAATTGAGTCATGATAGGTCATCCTTTCGCCCACGATAAGTAAAGCAAAAAAAAAACATAATTTTTTCCCTAATGTGATTTCAGGAGGAACCACAAGACATAGCAGCGAGTATCAAGGCGTTGGCGCGGTCAGTCCACGGGGACCCATTCGAACTACCACGCCCGCGTTTCTCCACTCAAATCTAGTGTTAGCAGTCCAACTTAGTGCCGTATTACAGAACGCGACCCAGACTCTGATCTATACTTGAGTCGTCTTTGTCAGAGAAAGACACAATCAATACTTAACTATAGATCAAGACTTGAGTCTCCTGTAATGAGGCCCTTAGTGCCGCCGCAGTTCCACGAAGTGTATTTGAATCGGGTGCTCCTGTTAGATGACGTCACATAAAAAAATGAGGTCAGAAACTATTTTTCTATCTTCAATGCAATGTATGGGATCATTGATTTTGCATGTCAATTGTACCTTGTTTCCAAATCTCTTTAAAGTATTACATATGTACAGACGGCAGCACGTCAGATTACCCATTTGTTCCACGAAAGCCGGCGCTATTACAAGCAAGATAAGATCAACATGTAGAGCCTGATGTGCTGCCGCATGTACTATATCTGCATAGCTAACATAGATGCGTGAAATGGTTTTGTCCTTTATATCTCGTTTCGGCCTCTCATTCTACATAGTGTCAGTACGGAACAAGCAAAATGACTTTGACATGACAAATTATGTCACGCGTCTATGCTAGCTATTCTGGATGGCTCAACTAGAAGGAACTCGTGTAGGCCATGAGCAAATGAAAGAAGATTAATATCCATTGAGATTACCACCGGCTTAAACTACGGGTTTTTCGTCTCACTTTTTATAAACATACCTAGTGGGGGATAGAGACAACTGTTTCGCGGATTCGTTTAAAGTGAGCTACCCTGAAAACTTAGGTGATTCTCCCCATTAAACTGAACAACTTTCCTCAAGGAAGGGTCCATGCATAAATTACGTCACACGAATTTCATTATTTTTTGACCCCTCCTTGTCACAGCTGGTCACATTAGTAAGACTCTCCCTTCCCTGGCGTGAAGTCAAATATTTTGCATATTTTAAATTTTTTGTAATTTTCTAATAAAAGCAGTACTTAATAGAGTTGTTGTAACTCAAAACTCACTGTCTCAACCAAAGTAAAAACGTAAAAAAAGTGCTTGAGACTGAGGAGGTTAAGTTTGTCGTTAATACAAAACATATTTTGAAATGTGATGTCACGAAACGTATAACCTCTCCCACCCCCTTGACGTGTGACGTACTCGTAATTTATGGATGATCCCGAACCTATATGAAATTCTCAAAAAAATGTGTGACTTTCCAAGCAAATGAAAATTAGCTGATCAGGATCACACAAGTTATATGTATGTATGTATGTAAACACTTTATTGCACATAATAAAAAATACAAAACAAAAGAGATGGATACAAGTTATATGAAGAGGGATTTCTCTTTTCGTATTTTGACTAATGTTCCGTGAGGAATGTTGTTCAGTTTCGTAGGCTGATTCACATCCTTAACCGAAATACTTACCTAGTAGGGGATAAAGATGGCTGTTTCGCGACTTTGTTCAAATTGAGCTATCCTAATATGTTAAATATTACACAAGGTGTTTCAAAAATACACAAAAAGTAAAAAATGTTTTAAAGTATAAGTCTACTGATACCATGTCTAACCTTTAGTTGCAGAAACATGCATTAATGTTCAAGCTTCTTTAAATGTAATGCCGTCCTTATTAACGTCGCGCGTTTGTTTACGACGCGTGCGATACAAATCTTGCACATACGGGTGTGCAAAATCGCGCGTAGGTTTAAAGAACCATTAACTTGATTGACGTTTCTGCAACTGAATGTAAGTCCCTCCGATAATTTTCATTTAAACGAATTTTAATTTAAAAAAAGCGCAGCTCAATTTCAAGTACGTCATGTTTTCTAATGTCAATTAAATGAATTTTTGATTTTGAAGGATTTCAACCATGCAACTGTTAAATTCACTTTTGAATTTAAGTTTGGATTTTCCTTTATTTGGGTATTTTTGAAACACGTAGAGATTTTTGTGTTTCCTAGAATATGACAGTATGGCTTTATGATTGTAGCAACGATCCTCAAATATTCCTCGTTGGTTTGGGTGAATAAGATAAGGACGTCTATTAGTGTTGCCACTTTATAAAATTATAAATGTTAGGTTAAGACCTGCTCCGCAAAACATTTGAAAGTAATTCGAGTTGTGCAAGATATGAATGGTGTATAAGTATGTATGGAATGAAGGTATTCGCCACACGGTGCTTTCCATTGTGATCACAGTGACCCTAACTTTACCACATATAATTTTTTTAAATCAATTTCCTAAAGTGCAAACCAACATGCTAATTCTTTGTAAACATGGCCGCCGTTGCCATAGGAAATAAAAAATTAAGCTTTCTTTTAACGGTTTTAAATTTAAAAAATTATAAAAAGGACATTTGTATAAAAAAAGTACCCCATGCTTCAATTAAAAATGCATTTTTTACTTTATTTACAATTTATGAATTTAACAACATTTTCGACTAAAAATATACATATAGGCAGTTTACATAGAGTGAAAAATACAAGGTGTTGTGATTTGTAACTGAAAATCCTCTTAAAAACAGTTTTCTAAAGAAATGTCAACAGAACAAAATTTTGTTAGGGTAGTCACTACAGTTTTTTTTACGTAACAAAATATTCTAACGTAAATTATTATAAAAAGAAAAATCTGTTAAATTTTTTTTGGCAATCGAATGACTATGTTCCTTACGAAAAGTTATGAAGTGCAAAGGTCCACGAAGGTATTTCAGTTAAAAAAGTAACACCTGTGTATATGTATTATACACACATATAAATAGGATACTAAGTAAGAATTTCTTCATCTCGACACATTTCTTTTTTTACAAGCTTTTATACTCTTTCAACCTAATACAGGGTTCAAATATTATTAATTATAAACACAGTTATAATTATAACGGTTTGTAATTTATATTACACAGATGTATAGCTCGTAAGTAAAGGCTATGAAGAGTTATTTTAGAGCAGAAATTATGTTTAAGGAACCAAAAATTTTGTTCTAACAATTTATTCAAACAGAGTACTGATTTATCTAAGTACAATTGTTTTATGTCACGAATACAGGTGGAGACCTTTAATTGAAAGTAACAAGGTTGAATTTTGCTGGTATCGCTTATATTCGTGAAATAGAACTACTCTAGTCTCTGACGACAACAATTTTGGGAGCCAAGCCATATTTTTGGGAGAGAGGTACCGGTCGGTACGATATTTATTTAAAACATACCGCAAATGTTTTAAATAAATATCGTATTTGACAGGTCAGCTAATAGTGAAACCAGTAAAAATATTCGTTGAATACAAGTAAATATTAAGGGACTTTTCTATGACTTTTCTATGGGAGCCACTTGGAAGAAAAAACATTCCGTTCCACTTACAACAAATTATTAAATTATTTTTTTCAAATTCCGGTGACTAATAGTAAAACTTGTTAATTTCGTTGAATACTTTCACATGTTTCAGTATTTGCCAATTCTACCGTAAATAGCTATAATCTACAGAAATAATCTTAAAGATACAGAAGTCAGAAACCCTGATACTACATCATGATTTATGAATTACTCGAGAAACTAGCATAGCTAACGTAAATGCGTGACATAATTTTGTCATATCTATGTCGTCCTGCCTGTTCCGTACTAACGCTATGCTATCGCTATTCTATCGAACGAGATGGCGGAAAAGATACATATGACGAAATTGTCTGACGCATCTATGTATATTAGCAATGCATGAGGTGAACCAGTCCACCGAACCATGCAACTGTCCTCAAAAACGTTATAAAATCGAAAAAAACCGTCTATTTTCTAAAAAAATATTTGAAAAATTGGATAGGCGTTCATCTCCACATACAAATTGTGAGATAGGTATATGCGTAACTTGACTTGCGCGTTTTAAAATTGACAAATGTTGATAAACATTTCAAGATTCTTTTAAAGTTTTCCTGTATAGTTGGCACAACCCGCGACAAACTCGCGCGTCACGCCACTCCGGTGACGATAAAACTTCACTTTCCTTGCGGAAAAGCACCGTGCAAAGACTTGCCCTGTGGTGTTACTATTTGATCAAAATGATAACACCAGAGGGCAAGTCTTTGCATGGTGCTCTTCCACCATGCAATGACTTTTCTGACATTTGTTTTCACGTTATGCTTGAGCTGGAGACGAGTTTGCGTTACATTACATTCAGCTCATTTTGATACGTTTCTGGCGGAATTGACCAACTATAAGTAAATTATTTATTTGTATTAAGTATGTACTGATTCACATCTCTTTCTCAAGTAATTTAAAATCATGATATTCCTTTAAATAATCTGCAAAATATACCCTATAAACCGACTCAGAAGTGTGGCTGTAATGCGTGTGTGAATGAATCAAGGTCAGATGACATTTGTTAAACGTATGTATGTAAGTATATATAAAAAAATATGAAATTCGAGTTAATATAACTATGGTTTGTTAACATCTAAGTCATATCTCCGTTAATAGAGACTATAGAGTTTTCTATTATTTTATCTGGTGTTATCTTAATGATAAGTGAAAATGTACAAACATATTAATACTTGCATTTCTTACTAGTCTTTTAGGGTCACGAATAATAATTTCTCATTGTTAAAAATTATTTTTCATGATAGTTTATGAAATCGTGCGTACTTGGTATTTTTTATGACTATGCATGTTTGACATGTGAAGTTTTGCGTTAACCTGAGTTACTTTCCCTGAAAACATAGATCTTGAAATAGAAAAAAATATTGGTGGTTTCTTTTCTCGATGTTAGTGTCTTGGGAAAGTTCTTCAGTTTAATTAGTACAAACTCATGTTAAACTATCCGCAGTGACAAAAAAACACCCTGTATACTTACTGAAATGTACACGTACATAAAATCATGGCTATAGCTTTGAGGTAAAAATTTTGAGATCATTTATTTTTATACATAATGTTTTGAATGATCGAAAGCTGGTTTGGCTGGAGTAGGTAAGAGAGAAGTGAGTTTTTTGTCAATCTGTTTCTTAGTTTTATGTTTAGTTAGTTACATTTATATGAACGCTAGCCACAAAGCTAGTTTGTGCAGTAAAGACTTTAGTCTTCCATAGCCTTTAACATCTGGTTTTTGTTCTAGTAACGGCAGGGCTAACATGTATACCGCGATATATCTGAAAAAGTGCTGTTTCAGTTTATTCTTACTGAATACAGTCGGTTTATAAATAATTTAAAGGTTTATGTATTATAACGTCCCTAATAACCTGTCTAAAGCTGGTGAAAATCTTTGCAGGAAAAATTGCACGTACCGGCGAATTTGTAAAAATGAACCAATTCGGCCCAATTTCTCTGTTTAGCAGCTCATAAAAGTCGCTCCAAAATGTTTTTTTCAAATTCTCAAAAACGGCATGAAAGACGCAAAGCATTGTGGAAAAGAAGAACGCCAATTGATATAGTAGAAGGCTACTGAGCTAGCGAAAATAAATAAGGGAATTAGCCCACTAAATTGAACAACTTTTTCAAAAAAGCAAGGGTTGAAATATGGCAAAAAAAAAAATATTATGAGAAGTCGGAATTATTTTTGAAAATTTAATATACTTTCTTCATTAGGGAAAGGTCCGTGAATTTCATGTCGAGACGAGATATTAAGCAGTATTTTCACAGTGTGCGTGTTAGCCCTGCAAGTGATATTTTTATTGTGATGACCAAACATTCAGTTGTTTTATTGCAGCTGTCTCTATAATTTTGTTTAAATGGTGTGACGATATCGAGAAGGACCTTGGTTGTAATGAATATTAGTGATCACTGATCATGTAATAAATATTGACTGTGAAACGATTTGTTTTATTTATAATCTTTACTAAACTTCGTTCCCGTGGGAATTCGGGAAATTTATGTAGCCTATGAGTTAATCCAGTTAATATGCTATCTTTATCCGTTTTTAAAGTAATACTTAAACATCCAAACCTACGAACATACACTTTTACATAATTTATGAATTATATTAGTAGGATTTACAACAAAGAATGTATGTAGATATCATTCTGTAGTAATTGAATACATCTACAACTTTTATATTTTGTGCTTAATACAATACCATCCCAATAAATACGATTTTCGCCTCCCATTCAGTAAATATTACCTACTTTTTGTGAGGCAGCAATGTAAGTAGATAGAAAAACTTTACAATTTCAAGTCAGAGACCACATCTAGGGATTTTATTAATGTAGATACTAATGGCATAGCCAACCCACCTTGTTTCTCTGACCAAGGACTAATGACCCTCTGGTTATCTGAGGACCGCACTTGGCTTGAAAGTGCGCCCCTAAAAAAATATACTAAACAAATTGTATCAAACACATGTTATGAGTATAATTATAGTGACAAAAAAAATCTGGATGCGGCTCCGTGGCTGCATCGGGGACACGGCCGTGTATTTAAAAAAGAAAAAACGAACAATCTCCTTGACTTAACCTCGTTTTTGTTGAGTCGCGGTAACCATGGAGACCGCGTCACAACAAAATCCAACTTCACGGAAATAACTCTTCACTTAACTTTATTGAAGTGTAATTATTCAGAATTGTGTGGAATATGTTAAGTTCACGGTATTATAGTGCCTCTAGGCTAGGCACAGACGCGAAGCCTCGGACTGCGATGGTAATGGATGAGGAGGACGAATTGTACAGTGGGTTTAATGATGTGGCTCCAGCGCTGGACACCCGTAACTTGCGGGAGGATGAAGCATTCCAAGAGACGCTGCGAACAGCTGGGATCGGAAGAAAAGTTCCTAGCCGTACGGGAACTGGGGTGAGTCATAATTTAAGTATAATTTTACTTTATTGGAATCATTCTGGAAAACCTACAGAAATTGATTTTAGAAGTTTTTATAAGTCCAAATCTAAGTGCTACTTTCTTGCCAAATTATGGTCAGTAACTACAACAATAAGTTTGGTGCACCTTTATGGCAAAATAAATCAGATGAAGAATTTCATATTTTACCTATCTTTCCTAGTTGTGTAATTTTCTTATTTCATTTATAATCTGATCACCTACATTTAACAAAACTTAAGTCCTGATTTACTCAACACCGAGTTGATGAATAGTTGATGAGGTAATCAACACCCAGTCCAAATCCTTAGATCTAGCAAAGTGTAGTTTGATGTTAGGATGGATTTTTAGAACTTTCCACAAATTCCCGGGCGTCTTCTACTTTCGATAACTTTACCATATCCACAGATGTTCCGTTTGGGTACGGTGAACATGCGCGGGGGCATCGGGAGCTCTCGTGCGGGCACCGCTGCGGCGCGGCCCGTCACCGCCGTGCGCGCGGCCGGGTATACGTCCGCACCAAGGGATACACCCACCAGGGAGGATAAGAAGGAGGACAGGTAACTATACTGCTATAAACACAGCTAGAGGGAAAGATACAATACATAACTTTTTATTTATTTATGTACGATGCTAAACTAGATGATGAACATTTGTTTGTTTTATTGTTATGTTTTTTGTGTGCAATGAAGAGTATTGTATTGATGCTTATAGTCTTACGAGCTAACATAAAAACTAAACAGGAAACAAGATATACAGGGTTAACGGAAACTCGACGTATTCCTGGCAGGACGTGATAGGGCAGCCAAAATGCAACAAATTTAACCCACCTTATGTAGGGCCGAAAGTTAATAGTTTTCGAGATTTCGTTAATTTAAGATTTTTTACGAAAACTGGGTGTTTACTGACGACCCCAACACCTCTAAAAACATCGTAGCGCGTTAATTTGGAATGTCACAATGGAAAGTCTTGTCTGTAGTAAATTTATCGGGCTGACATCCATATCACCATCAAAACCTGTCCATTCAATAGAAGAGGGAGACCCGATTAGAAGGTTGGAATTTTGTCGTATTATGTTAAATGTCGACGCTGAAGACAATTTTTTTTAACATTTTCTGTGGACAGACGAATCAAGTTTTTACTGTCATGGTATCGCAAATTACAATTATTTGCACTATTGGGCACCTAAGGCGGAAAGAAACTCAAAAATTTAAGAAAAAACCGCGAAAAAAGTGAATCAACTTTGTAGGGTGGACTCTACCTGTACTAAGTCAAAAGTGATTTTTGTGATGTAGATCATAAGTTTGTATTGAAATTCATACCTTTTTGGATAGCTTGTTAAATGAAAAAGCTAATTAAGGTGTTTGTACACTTGGTGTCATAGTAAAGTTTTGACCTAGGCATCGTTATTTAATCTGTTACAAAGAAAATTGAAAAATTTTGAATCTTCTTTTCGGCTCATGATTTAAAACTGTTAAGAAGTTTTGGGTAGTAATGACTTTCTTAGTTTTTCTTAAACTATCAACTTTGAAAAAAAGTTAAATGTAATTCTATCCAATAAGCAAATATTTTAAAATTTTGGTTAAATTGATGAAATCTGGGTATTTTCGTAAAAAATCTTAAATTAACGAAATCTCGAAAACTATTAACTTTCGGCCATACATAAGGTGGGTTAAATTTATTGCATTTTGGCTGCCCTATCACGTCCTGCCAGGAATACGTCGAGTTCCCATTAACCCTGTATATACCTAAATCAGTATTTTCGCAATGTTTGTGAATTTATTGCATATGTGATAAAATTTGCTATAGTTTATACATAAAATATTTCTTTATGTAGAAAAAAATACAATCGACATAGCAACTGCTAAACGCCAAGAGTTGTCCCCAAGTCGTGACAGAGTCTCTGCATCCGACTTCATCTGCATGCACTGTGCCCTACTAAGGCTCTGACATTTTTACACTCTGCAAATGCAAAGGGTTTCTTTGCAAATTACCACAAACAAAAATAAAATTCCAGCATCGAAGATCGGATCAAACAGATGGAGGCGCGGTTAATGACGCTGGTTGAAGAGTCGTGCATGCTCAGTGCCAAGATCGACCCGGACGACGATACCGCTTCGAAGAGAGAATATGATTTGAGTCAGGTAAACGTCTTTCGTATAATAAACGCAATAATAAAAAATGCTACACACTCAAAGGCCCACACTAAGCTTTTTCCTTGTGTCGAGCATCCCTCGGAACATACATAAAGACGGAGACAAACACTTATGACCCGAGAATACATTTGCATTTTACACAAATATTTTCCCCGACTGAGAATCGCACTCAAGACCCGTCGATCAAGAAGCAGCACCACTACCACTCAACCAAACCGGCCGTCAATAGACGCACCTTGTAGAAACAGATCTCTACTTCCTAATTTTACTAGCATTATAACTCGTTCGCTTATACTTTTACTTGCATTCTCTTTATTGGTTCTATCAGCTAGTCAACTAAAAATAGTCCATTGAAATGTTACATTTTTTAGGCCTTACCTTGCGTTTTTTAGAGGACGCAATTTTATTTTTTTGATGTGTAGGGGGGGTCAGTGTAAAGCTAAAACCAAGTTTGTGGGGTCGCCACCCTTGTCCCACGGCCGCCATCTTGAAAATAGGGGTTGAAATGGTTTTTACGGTATATCTCTTAAACTATTTATTTTATAAAAAAAATTTGTTAACATTTTGTGTTGCAAATTAAATTCTCTACAACTTTGGTCCAGTAACTTTTTGTCGTAGAACTATAAATAAAAAAGTTATAAGCGAAACTCTTCAGAAATTAATGAAAATCATTTTTACGAAAAAATGATATCAGACCATTTTTGTAGATCGTTTTTTGAGGAACAACTTTTATTTGCATCATTTTTTCATTAAGTCAATAGCTAAGGTTTTACAGCGCTCCGAAGTGAGTACTATTTTTCAGTACTCTTAACTATACCTATATTATACATGTGTACTAATAATATGTCATCAGTTATTGTTTTTTTTTTTAATTTTTTTTTAATTTTTTTTACTTTATTATAATTTTTTTAATTAAAAATTTTGCAATTTTATTAAAAATTAATTATTCACTTCCTCCAACACAAGACACAGCTCGCTTTCATACTTTCCGAGTCTACAATCAGGTCCAGTCGTGGCTTGGTAATTATAATGATCCTGAAGACTGGGGCTGGAAAAAATGTGGAAAATTATTGATGCCAGTGCAGAACTCAAAACCTCCAGCACCCCCTGAGCTTCTAAAATTGATTTTTTGCAAATGCAAAGGAAACTGTGGAGCGATGTGTGGATGTCGAAAAGCAGGACTGAAATGTTCTGCAGTGTGCTTCCATTGTTCTGGAGAGACTTGCAGCAACGTAATAGAACTCTCAGAATTAATTGATGAAAATGACTTTGATGATGAACCGCCAACATTAACACCCCTTCCTTCGCCAGTTCTCCCACTGGTATTTAATTTAGAAAGCCGATCAGATGCTGAGCCGCAGCCTGGTCCATCGAAACGACTGAGGACGGAGTAGTTGTAATTTAGAAAATCACCGTGGATTAGGCCTATCGGGGATACCACGTAAAAAAAACGCGCCTCTAGACTCCACCTCGTGGGTGGTGGGGAAAAGAGTCAATAATTAATTTTTAATAAAATTGCAAAATTTTTAATTAAAAAAATTATAATAAAGTAAAAAAATTTAAAAAATTTTTAAAAAAAAACAATAACTTATGACATATTATTAGTACATTTTTAATTAAAAAAATTATAATAAAGTAAAAAAAATTAAAAAAAAATTAAAAAAAAAACAATAACTGATGACATATTATTAGTACACATGTATAATATAGGTATAGTTAAGAGTACTGAAAAATAGTACTCACTTCGGAGCGCTGTAAAACCTTAGCTATTGACTTAATGAAAAAATGATGCAAATAAAAGTTGTTCCTCAAAAAACGATCTACAAAAATGGTCTGATATCATTTTTTCGTAAAAATGATTTTCATTAATTTCTGAAGATTTTCGCTTATAACTTTTTTATTTATAGTTCTACGACAAAAAGTTACTGGACCAAAGTTGTAGAGAATTTAATTTGCAACAAAAAATGTTAGCAAATTTTTTTTATAAAATAAATAGTTTAAGAGATATACCGTAAAAACCATTTCAACCCCTATTTTCAAGATGGCGGCCGTGGGACAAGGGTGGCGACCCCACAAACTTGGTTTTAGCTTTACACTGACCCCCCCTACACATCAAAAAAATAAAATTGCGTCCTCTAAAAAACGCAACCCCAAATGTAACTTTTCAATGGACTAAAATGTATTTAAAAGGATTTTATACACCTGACAACTTAACAGAGAAGCTCACATGGAAAAACTGCTCAACTCAGGTAAACTATTTATAACAAATTCAGATGACATAAAAAAACAACCTCTAAGTCTGTTGGGGTTTTCTAACCTGAAGCAGCAAAATGTATTTAATGAAGTTTAAAATATGTATTAGATCATTTTTTGAAGCACTACTTTTGTGCTTTATATGATACGTAAATCGTATTTGTGAAATCTTATTAACTTTTTTTAAAAAATTTATTTCACATTATCTGGCAGGCTAGAATGACTGACAGACACCCTATGAGTTAAAAACACTATAAAATGGGCCCACTCGAATGTGAGAAGGAGACGCGGTCGCCCACAAAAGAGACGGCGTGACGAATTGGACTCTTTCTCCAAAAATTGGTGGCTATTGGCTGAGGACCGTGGGATATGGAAAATGATAAAGGAGGCCTTTGCCCGAGCTGTGTGATCCTGAGGGCTCCTATAATTACAAGGCGTATATCCCCTATGGACTGTGTAATAATAATTCAATTTATTTCAGGCTTTGGCGAAGGCGCAAGAAGCTTCAGCGTTGGAGCGACAGTTGATTAGATTGCAGGAGCAAGCCAATCTTGGCGATTCGCACAATATGGATCTCACATTTGCAGTAAGAAAACTTAACATTTTTTGCCGCTTGTTTACGCCACGTGCGATACAAATCCTGCACACACGGGTGTGCAAACATCGCGCGAGGGTTAGTAAGTATAGAGTTTTTCATTTTTCATACTAAGACTACAGAAGTACAAATATCGTTACTATCCAAACAGACTATTTTTTTCCTTCGCGGCACGATAATTAGATGCCAAGTTACTTCAACCCACATACTCGTATTGTTTTGTTTTTTGTAGTCTTTATTTTAAGGAGTTTGGAACTAAGTATTGGTTGTTCCACATGTCGAAATATATGGGGTGACTTTTAATTTGCTAGCGAAACTTAGACGAACGCGCGAGCTTCGTAAAGGGCGAGGCCGAAGGCCGAGCTCCGCGTAGGGCGAAGATGGAAGCGTCACCAAGCATATTACCAGCCGACCAAAATCCGAAAAATTCATATCCGCCATCTTGGATTATAGGTGGGGGAATCGTGACGCGAAGTAAATAGTGCATCTCCTCATGAAACTAAACAACTTTCCCAAAGAAACCTAAACATATAAAATTATTTTTTAAAAAATCAACTTTCCATACAAAGGCAAATCAGCTGATCGCACAAGTGGTATGGCGGCCCATACCACTTGTGCGATCAGCTGATTTGCCTTTGTGATCGAAATCTGAAAACATTATTTCTTCAGATGTCGTCCTCTGTTTCTTGGGTAAAGTTATTCAGTTTTGTGGGCTGATTCATCCTGAATTTTCGCTTACTAATTTAAAGTGGCCCAATAAAGAATTTACATACATGTCCTTTGGGGAAAATTTTCCACATTTACAATCTTCACTTTCGTAATTTTCACGAATGAAAATCATCCAAAAATGTATCGTTACTTTTATTTTTTCAGGTTCTGTGTAACTTGGCCGGACAATATGCCCTCAACGAAATGTATACTGAAGCACTAAACACTTATCAACTTCTTACGAGAAACAAACTGTTTCCCCACGCCAATCGACTTAAGGTAACATTATTTAGTACCTATTTTAGGGCAACTTGTAGCATTTTTAAAATATAGTTTTAATTTAAACTCAGTTTTAACATCAACCCGAATTGACGTCTTGCACGCCATTGATTTAGCACTAAACATGATTTTAATTAAACGTCATGCATCAGAAAATGTTAAAGTAAAGACGAGTTTAGAGATAAATCTAACTTTAATAAATTCTAGAGTTTTCTTATTTTGCTGGATGTTACTTAAAATAAGTCAAAATAGTAAATTACATTAGTTCTTTTAACTCTATACCCATTGGCAAAGGCATTACCAGTCCCGGGTTGAATTATGTTTGTACAGTTTACTAATTATGTTTTGTTTTGTTTCAGGTCAATATGGGAAACATTTACTTCAAAATGGGTGAACATCCGAAAGCTTTAAAGTTGTACAGAATGGCGCTAGACCAAACGCCGACAGCTGAAAAAGATTTACGGCAAGTACCTATTAATTTAATTAAAGGTTCGCTATCAACTCCCAACCACCTTAAACAGCCAGAACGAATATGAATATGTTATAATTATAATACATCCCCAATATTCTAAATCATTCGACTCGACACTTACCTATCTCTGTCATCTGTATAGTACTGAGAGACGTGAATAGAGCCTTCTGATTGTCTGTGTCGAATCAAATGGTTCAGAAACTGGTGTTAGAAGTTACATTCTTGGTACGTCGTGGCAGCCACGACAGTAAGTACGCATAGAAAATGGCTATTAAATAACTAAATTATATGAAATTCCAGAATGAAAGTAATGCACAATATCGGCCTGCTGTTGGTTAGAATGGGAAAGTTTAGAGATGCGGTCACTAACTTCCAACACATCATGCATGAGCAGGGAGATTTTCAAACGGGTAAGTAGTAAAATAATATTAAAAATCACCATCACGACCTTAAGCGAATTAACACTTCAGTATATTGATACGTGTCAGTCGAACACCATGGACTATGACCTAAATCCCCTTCGTGTTTCGAAGGCAGGCCCGTGCCCCTCGGTGAGGACGTAAATTTTCTGGCCTAGGCCGTGACATAAATGTGGATCTCTCGTTCTGTCCCAAAGTGTCAGTGTGACAGGTAGTCGTGGCAAAATTGCTGACGTCTTAAAATACTCTTTCTATTACAGGGTTGCACCTAGTTTTATGTTCAGTGGCTCTGAACGACGCAGAGGGTGGGAAAGCCGCGTTCCATGCGATGCTTGACGTGGAACCACCCACCTACCATCAAGATATCACCATTGATGACGTAAGATTTTTTTAAAAGATAAAAAGTGTTAATATTTTTTTACTCTTTTCTTCTTCCTGGCACAATTAATGGATATTAGTAAATAATTTTTCTGTCATTACTAATAACAGGAGAACGATGCGTACGAATGCGTGCTGCGCGATGTGTTACGCGCCGACCGGCTGTCGCGGTGGTCGCGCCGTGCGTCGGCGGACGCGGAGAGATGTCTCGCGCTAGCCGCGGCTTCTCTCGCCACGCCTAACTCCAGGGACCTCGACTCTGGGTCTGTGATATTTTTACCCGACTGCGTTTTAATAGGAGAACAAATGTGTACTTCCACGCTGGACTGGAAGTAAAAATAAACTGCCAGCTGCCTCCTCTTCCCAGGCATACTGTAAAAGTGAGTAAGTGGGACGCGAGGGTTTGCTGTTGTGGGCGAAAGGCTGACAACCTCTCACTACTTAGGTACATCAATTTCATCAAATAACCTTCTGAATTTATGTAAAACGTGGCATCAAATGGTTTTAAACCCACGATGCTCTGCCTACCCCGATAAGGACTATAGGCGTGAGTATATATGTATGTATGTAACAAATGTGAATTTTGCAAAACGTTGAGAGCTGACGCCCTTTTGGTTCCCGTCAAAAAACATGGTGTTGATTCCAGTTGTCAAATTAGATGTCAATAAGATAAATTGACGCTTCTCAAACCTCACCAAAAACCTGATTAAAAAATATGTTTAACCTTATTAGATCTATCTATTTCATGAAACAAAACTTATTAACCTTTTCACCGCCAAAGTCTGATATATCAGACGTTTAAGTTTCGTGCCCTCGCCGCCAAAGTCAATATCAGACAAAAAATATTTTTTTTACTTTAATATCGTTCACGAAGCGTTCGCCATACGCCACGACATAAAAAAATATATTTTATTTTTTGATGTCGTGGCGTGTGGTGGGCGTTTGTGACGAAAACTCTTGACGCTAAAAGGGTTAAATTATAACCGAGACACGTACAATTTGTGTAAAACCACTGATGGTCTGCTAACCCGTTAGAGATAACAGGCGTGAGCGTATGTACATATGTATACCTTATTTCTGTATGGAAAACCAAGGTTCCATATTTACTCGCATAAAATTGAAAGCCCTAATTTTTTTCGCATTACGATATTTTGTCATAATTAGTTCGTCTTTATGACAAAATATCGGTTTGCGAAAAAATTTAGGTTTTTAATTTTATGCGAGTAAATATGAAACCAAAACCAACCCTACTTGATGCCTCCACAGTGGCATATCGTGGTGCATAGAAGCGCTACGCGGGTACTCCGGCGGAGGCGCGGGGGCTCGGCTCGAGCTGGGCGGGGCTCTGTCAGCGCTGCGGGCGCTGAGTACGGCGACGCGCGCGCCCGCCGCCGCCGGACAAAAAGCGCTGCAGCGGCTGAAAGCGGTGGCGAGAGCACACCCTAACGATAGAGTGCTGCGTGCTGAAGCTAACGCTGATGCT